>CM035407.1:148499975-148504975 GCA_020310875.1 Ceratopteris richardii
TGTGATCATTTGAATTTGAATTTCAAACTTAGGCTCCCTTGAATCTCTCCTCTAAAAGTAGGGAGATATTCTCTCTATCTCAACAATCAAATTTCCACGACTCTAGTGGTAGGTGGATGACTTAAAGTGGTTACAAACAAATGTCAAGTCACTTAGACTTTTACAAGGGGTAAAGAAGTAAAAACATATAAGCATATGTTCACATGTGTCTTCATTTGAGTGAAGCCTTAATAAATCTTTATCCATGCTAGTCTTCAATAAGTCCAAGGGTCCAAGCCAATGTGTGTAGGCTTGTTTGCACCAACAGCTCCCCCTCAAGCCAAACACTTTGGCTTAAGTCTTCTTCTTCATTCTTCAATTACTTCCTGCAATCCAATCATAGATTTGAATCTGCATAACTTGGTTCCATCCAATGCCTTTGTAAGTAAATCTGCACATTGCATATTAGTAGAAACATATGTCAATTGAATCTCTTTACTTAACAATTTCTCTCTCACATAGTGGTAATGAACCTCTATGTGTTTGGTTCTGGCATGATAAATTGGATTTGCTGCAAGGTGAAGAGAGCTAGTGTTATCTCCAAATATGATAGGTGGTCTTGTGAATAGACCTAACTCTGTATATAGAAGCTTCAACCAGATAGCTTCTTGAGTAGCATTTGCAAGTCCTCTATACTCTGCTTCAGTGGATGACAATGCCACTGTAGGTTGCTTCTTAGCTGACCAAGAGATAGGCTTATCTCCTGCAAAACAAATGTAACCTGAGGTGCTTCTCCTATCATCCTTGCATCCTGCCCAATCTGCATCTGAATAGACTTTAATATCGATGTCTGATGTGTAAGGAAAATACAAACCATGACTTTGAGTTCCCTTGAGGTACTTCAAAACCTTCTTTGCTGCCTCTAGGTGAGGTACTCTAGGTTTGTGCATGAATTGACTAAGCACACTTACTCCATATGCTATGTCAATTCTTGTCAAGGTAGCATAGTTCAAACTACCCACTATACTTTGATATCCTGTAATGTCTTTGAGTTCTTCTCCTTCATGAGCACTTAGCTTTTGGTTAACCTCCATTGGAGTAGTAGATACCTTAGCATCCTGCAAACCAAACTTCTTGACCATGTCCTGTACATACTTCTTTTGAGTAATGTATATACCTGAGTTTGTATAGATCAATTCAAGACCTAGAAAATATTTTAGTAATCCAAGATCACTAATCTTGAATTCTTTCATCATCTGACCCTTAATGTGTCTAATCCCATTGACATCATTACCTGTAATGATGATGTCATCAACATAGACACATAAGTAGATTACCTCTGTACTACTTCTCTTTATGAATAGAGAAGTGTCTGCTTTGCTCATCACAAATCCTTGGTCTTGGAGGTAGGTGGTCAATCTGTAATTCCATGCTCTAGGTGCCTGCTTCAAACCATACAGAGCCTTCTTCAATTTACAAACATAATGTACCTTTCTTGGATCTTCATAGCCAGGTGGTTGTGACATGTAGACTTCTTCAGATATCCATCCATTTAGGAATGCATTCTTCACATCCAATTGGTACATGTTCCAATTCTTGGATGCAGCTACACTCACCAATACTCTGATAGTTGGCATCTTGGCCACAGGAGAAAATGTCTCCTCATAATCAATGCCTTGGGTTTGTGCAAAACCCTTGGCTACCAACCTAGCTTTGTACCTGTTAATAGTTCCATCTGAATTCTTCTTCAATTTGTAGATCCATCTGGATCCTATTACCTTCATAGTATCCTTCTTGGGTACCAAGTCCCAAGTATCACTCTCTTGGAGGGCTTCTATCTCCTCATCCATTGCTTCTCTCCATTCTGGCTTTGTAATTGCTTCTTCATAGGTACCTGGTTCTTCATTCAACAAATCTTTTGCAAGGTATACAGAATGTTTAGTTACAAGTGATGTGTCGTACCCAAATCTGATAGGTTTCTTCTTCTCTCTCTGAGATCTTCTCATAGCTTGAGTGGAAGTTTCTGCCTTGTCCTCCAATTGCTTCATCTTCATCTTTCCTTTGGATTTCCAAGCCTTGAACTCTTCAAGGTTGATGGTATCATCATCTGAGCTTGAATCTTCTTGCTGTGTTGGCTCTTCCTTGGTAAGCTTTGGAAAATCTTCCTCCATGTCATAAGGTAGACTCACTTTCCTGCATTCATTCTCATACCATGAGTCATTCTCATCAAATATGACATCTCTGCTTACCTTGAAGCCTTTGTTTGTGGGGTTGTAGAATCTGTATCCCTTTTGGTTTAAATCATAGCCAATGAAGATACATTTCTCTGCCTTTGGGTCTAGCTTTCCTCTTACCTGTGAGGGAATATGCACATATGCTATACAACCAAAGATTTTGCAATGATCTAGAGAGGGTCTCTTACCATGCCATGCTTCATATGGTGTCATGCCATCAAGTGATTTGGATGGCAACCTATTGATGAGATAAGTGGCAGTGGACACACTCTCTGCCCATAGGTAATTTGGTAACTTTTTCTCATTGAGCATAGACCTAGCTGTTTCCACTATAAGTCTATTCCTCCTTTCTGCTACTCCATTTTGTTCTGGTGAGTACCTTGTAGTGATCTCTCTCTTGATGCCTCTTTCCTGCAAGAAATCTTCAAACTCATTTGAGAAGTACTCTCCTCCACCATCTGATCTTAGCCTCTTCAAGCTTCTACCTGTTTGATTCTCAACAAGTGCAAGATACCTCTTGAAACAATTAAACACTTCATCTTTATGCTTCATAAAATATAAAATGGTCCATCTGCTATAGTCATCAATGAAGGACACATAATACCTTGAACCAGAAATGGAAGGGTCCTTGCTAGGTCCCCAAACATCTGTGTGTACCAAGTCTAGGTAGTCTTCATGCATGAAACCTTTTCTTGAGTAGGGTAATCTGTGAGACTTACCAAATTGACATGATCCACATTTGTAAATCATGTGTTGCTTGGATACATTAGGTATCCCAAGCACACACTGATCCCTGCACATTTGCTTGATAGTCCTTTCACCTATGTGCCCTAGTCTTTTATGCCATATCTCTAACTCTGAGAGTGTCTGATCCTTATAATTATACAAAGCAATATTTTTTGTATCTTCTAGCTCAAACGTAAATAATCTACCTGATTTCTCCCCTTTGGCTATCCTCCTGAATCCTTGTTTTGGGTCCTCCACATATGCTCCATGTTGTGTGAATCTGACCTGCAAACCTTTCTCCACAATCTGACCAACACTCATCAGATTCTTAGTTATTGTTGGTACATAGAGTACCCTGCTTAATAGGTTCTGATTACCATCACATGTCTTCACATTTCCAATTTTGACCACAGAGTGTTTAGTGTCATCACCTGTTTGTACCTGATGTTTGCCCTTAGGCTCTTCCAAATCAGAAAGCAATGCCACATTGCCAGCTACATGGTTAGAACATCCTGAGTCAATGTAAAATAAATGATCATCATTTGTACCTATCTTTGAGGTCATATTCATGATCAATAAGGAGTCATCTTGCTCCTCTGTGTAGTTGTTGTAGTCTCTTCTATTTCTGAATCCACCTTGGTAGCTTCCATTGTGGTTGTTGTTGTAATTGTTGTTGTATTGGTTGTTGTACCCATTGTAGCTTTGATTGTGGTTGAATCTGCCTCTTCCTTGAGAGTATCCACCTCTTGAGTAGCCTCTTCCTCTCTGGTTTTTATAGTTCTTGTAGCATTCATCTGTGGTATGATTGGACAACCCACAGATGTTGCAAGGTGATGAGTTGTAGGGTCTCCCCCTACCTGACTTACCTCCTCTGCCTCTTCCTCTAGATGACCTACCTCTCCCTGCATAATTTGCTTGAGAGGTAGAGCCTTCTTCATCCTGTTTCTTCTTGCCTTTATCTTTAACTTTCTTATCAGTAAAGAGAGCAGAGGAGCTATTACCTTTTGATTGATCTCCAGCCTTGGTGAACTTTGCTTCATGTGTAAATAGTTGGCCCATGAGTGTTGTGAGATCAGGGGTATGCATGTCCATGTAGAGGTCCATTGCAGTGGTGAAACTTTCCCACTTATCATCTGCCTTGAGTCCATTTGTCACTTGCCTGACTATTTGCTCCTCTTCAATTTCCTCTCCAATGCTTGCAAGTTGGTCTGCCACATCTTTGATCTTTGTCACATAATCTGAGACTGATTGCTTGGGCTGCTTCCTAAGTGTTGTGAACTCTATCCATAATTGATTCTTCCTGGCCCTTGTGTTGGAAGAAAATAGTTTGACAAGGTTTCCCAAGTCTCTTGGGAAGTCTTACAGTTCCTTACATGAGGTAAAAGAAAATCAGATATAGAGTTTAAGAGATAAGACCTTGCCAAAGCATCCTTTGCACACCATTGGTTAAGTCTTTCATGCTCATCCTTTGTAGGTAGTCCTCTAGTCTTGAATGAGGGCAACTCCTCATCTCCTGATATGTATCCAAATAGACTTCTCCCTTGTAGATAGGTCTTCATTCTCAGTGACCAAGCTTGATAGTTGTTTCTGTCCAATTTGTCAATGAAGGAAGGGAAACCATCACCCATGATTACCTTCTTTTGCTCTGATACCACTGTTGAGAGTGATGGATGGATGCACTCAGGAAATTAGTTGGTGCTGCAAAACCTGCTTCACACCTGCCCTCTTTTCTTTCCAGATATGCTTAGTACACAAGTTTAGCTTCCTAATGACATAAAGAAACCATATATGTGCTTTGCAAATGATTTGGGTAATGACCAAATCAAAACAGATAACTTGGTACTTCACAAATCAAACAAAACCTTCTATTCCTGTAATGATACCTGCTCAGACTTTTACTCAGTGTGTCCAGCACACTTAAAATTGGCACAATTCCTTTTGGGAGTAACAATGTACCTTAGTAAGCTACCAATCACAAGTGGAATCACTTCAATTGACTAACTATGCTCTGAGAAATAAGTTTAGCAAAATTATATCTACCCCCGATTTTTCAGGAACTCT
>CM035407.1:148507475-148512475 GCA_020310875.1 Ceratopteris richardii
CCGCGACTTTTTAGGATCTACACAGGAAAATACCAGAGATTGATTCGTCCGCGATTTCTCACAATTGGCTGAATGAAATAACTTGAAACTTTGTAGTGTTGTAGAATACTTTGAGCTGGTTCCAATGACCTTTGAATCATCCAATTTGGTTCAGTAGATCTTGAGATATGCCCTGTTGAAGTTGACAGACTTGGAGATAGTCACTCAGAGAAAACAGAGACTATGAATGTATGTATATTGATTAACACTAATGATTGTACATTCCCATTGGCATGTAATGTAATGCTCAATGGTACTTAGAGGTGTAGGCTAAAGTATAGCTCACACACACTCAATAATTTGCTCAGAATTGCCTCGGGAAGTGAGCTAATTTGCACTAGACTTAGGGAAATATTCCCTCAACTAATTCATCTACTTTTTCCACGACTCTAGTCTAGTAGGTGTGATAAAGTCATACAGACTTTTACATTGGATAAAAAGTAATAATCAACTAAGCATTGGTTTCTATGGTTCAAATATATCCTTCAAGGGTTCAAACTTTAGCCTTCCAAGGTTCCAATTGTCCAAGTTTTATGTTGAGTCTTCAAGGTACAAATCAAAGCCAAGTGTGAAGGCTTGTTTGCACCAACAGCTCCCCCTCAAGCCAAACACTTGCTTGAGTCTTCATCTTTAGTCTTCAATGATATCCTGTAATCCAATCATGGATTTAAACCTGCATAGCTTGCTCCCATCCAAAGCTTTTGTAAGCAAATCTGCACATTGTATATTAGTAGACACATATGATAATTGGATTTCCTTGCTAAGTAATTTCTCCCTCACATAGTGGTAATGAACCTCTATGTGTTTTGTCCTAGCATGATAAACTGGATTAGCTACTAGGTGAAGTGAACTTGTGTTATCACCAAATATGATTGGTGGCCTTGTGTATAGGCCCAATTCTGAATATAATAGCTTCAACCATATTGCTTCTTGAGTGGCATTGGCTAGCCCTCTGTACTCTGCCTCAGTAGATGATAGAGCTACTGTGGGTTGTTTCTTGGATGACCAAGAAATTGGTTTATCACCTGCAAAGCATATGTAACCAGATGTACTCCTCCTGTCATCCTTGCAACCTGCCCAATCTGCATCTGAGTATACCTTAATGTCAATGTCTGATGAATATGGAAAGTACAAACCATGATTTTGTGTTCCCTTTAGGTACTTTACTATCTTCTTGGCTGCCTCCAAATGTGGTACTCTTGGTTTATGCATAAATTGGCTAAGTACACTAACACCATATGATATATCAATCTTGGTTAAGGTAGCATAATTAAGACTACCTACCAAACTTTGGTAACCTGTAATATCTTTGAGTTCTTCTCCTTCATGTGCACTGAGTTTGTGGTTGACCTCCATAGGAATGTTTGAGACTTTAGCTTCCTGCAAATTAAACTTCTTGACCATGTCCTGAATGTACTTCTTCTGAGTAATAAATATACCTAAATTTGTGTAGATCAATTCAAGTCCTAGGAAGTACTTCAATAATCCAAGATCATTGATCTTGAATTCCTTCATCATTTGTCCTTTGATGTGTCTTATTCCCTGAACATCATTTCCTGTAATAATGATGTCATCAACATAGACACACAAGTATATTACCTCTGAATTGTTCTTCTTTATAAACAATGAAGTATCTGCTTTACTCATCACAAATCCTTGATCTAGGAGATAGGTTGTCAACCTGTAATTCCATGCTCTAGGTGCCTGCTTCAATCCATACAAATCCTTCTTCAATTTACAAACATGATTTACCTTATTGGGATCTTCATAGCCAGGTGGTTGTGACATGTAGACCTCTTCAGATATCCATCCATTCAAGAATGCATTCTTCACATCCAATTGGTACATGTTCCAATTCTTGGATGCAGCTACACTCACCATAACTCTGATAGTTGGCATCTTGGCCACAGGAGAAAATGTCTCCTCATAATCAATGCCTTGGGTTTGTGCAAAACCCTTGGCTACCAACCTAGCTTTATACCTGTTTATTGTGCCATCTGAGTTCCTCTTGAGTTTGTAGATCCATCTGGATCCTATCACCTTCATGGAGTCCTTCTTGGGTACCAAGTCCCAAGTATCACTCTCCTTGAGAGCCTCCATTTCTTCATCCATTGCTTCCTTCCATTCTGGTTTAGCAATTGCTTCTTCAAATGTACCTGGTTCTTCATTCAAGAGATCCTTTGCAAGATATACAGAGTGTTTGGTTACAAGTGAAGTATCATACCCATACCTAATAGGTTTCTTCTTTTCTCTTTGAGATCTCCTCATAGCTTGAGTTGAGGATTCTGGATTGTCTTCTAGTTGCTTCATCTTCATCTTCCCTTTGGATTTCCAAGCCTTGAACTCTTCAATGTTGATGGTGTCTTCATCATCTGAGCTTGTGTCCTCTTTCTGAGTTGGTTCTTGCCTGATAAGCTTTGGAAAGTCTTCTTCCATATCATAAGGTAGGCTAACTTTCCTGCACTCATTTTCATACCATGAATCATTTTCATCAAAGATGACATCTCTGCTTACCTTGAAGCCTTTGTTTGAGGGGTTATAGAACCTGTATCCCTTCTGATTCAAATCATAACCAATGAAGATACACTTTTCAGCCTTAGGATCTAGCTTTCCCCTTACCTGTGAGGGAATATGCACATATGCAACACACCCAAAGATTTTGCAATGATCCAGAGATGGTCTCTTACCATGCCAAGCCTCATAAGGTGTCATTCCATCAAGTGTCTTTGATGGCAACCTGTTGATTAAGTATGTGGCAGTAGATACACTCTCTGCCCAAAGATAATTTGGTAGTTTTTTCTCATTAAGCATAGACCTAGCTGTCTCTACAATGAGTCTATTCCTTCTCTCAGCTACCCCATTTTGTTCAGGTGAGTACCTTGTAGTAATCTCCCTCTTGATGCCTCTTTCCTGCAAGAAATCTTCAAAGTCATTGGAGAAGTATTCTCCACCACCATCTGACCTTAGCCTCTTCAAATGTCTACCTGTTTGATTCTCAACTAATGCAAGATACCTTTTGAAACAATTAAATACTTCATCTTTATGTTTCATGAAGTACAAGACAGTCCATCTGCTATAGTCATCAATAAAGGACACATAGTACCTTGATCCAGATATGGATGGCTCCTTGCTTGGTCCCCAAACATCTGTATGCACCAATTCCAAGTAATCTTCATGCATAAAACCTTTCTTTGTATATGGCAATCTGTGTGACTTACCAAATTGACAAGCCCCACACTTGTATATCATATGTTGCTTGGATACATTAGGTATCCCAAGCACACATTGATCTCTACTCATTTGTTTTAGAGTCCTCTCTCCAATGTGACCTAATCTCTTGTGCCAAATCTCCAATTCTGATAAGGTTTGGTCCTTATAGTTGTACAAGGCAATATTCTTAGTACCCTCAAGTTCAAAGGTAAACAATCTACCTGATTTCTCTCCCTTGGCTATCCTTCTGAATCCATGTCTTGGATCCTCCACATATGCACCATGTTGAGTGAACCTGACCTGTAGACCTTTTTCAACAATCTGACCTACACTCATCAGATTCTTGGTGATTGTTGGAACATACAACACTCTGCTTAGTAAATTCTGATTACCATCACTTGTTTTGACATTGCCTACTTTAACAACTGAATGTTTAGTGTCATCACCTGTCTGCACTTGGTGCTTGCCTTTAGGTTCTTCCAAATCAGAGAGTAAGGCAACATTCCCAGCTACATGGTTAGAGCAACCTGAATCAATATAGAACAAATGATCATCATTGATACCTGATTTAGATGTCATGTTCATGATCAACAAGGAATCATCTTGATCTTCAGCATAATTGTTGTAATCCTTTCTGTTCCTGTATCCACCTTGATAATTGCCATTGTGATTATGGCTATTGTTGTAATTATTGTTGTAGCCATGGTAGCCTTGAGATTGATTGAATCTGCCTCTGCCTTGAGAGTATCCTCCTCTTTGGTAACCTCTTCCTCTTTGGTTCTTGTAGTTTTTGTAACATTCATCTGTAGTATGGTTAGACAAGCCACAAATATTGCATGGAGATTGATTGTAGGGTCTCCCCCTACCTGACTTACCTCCTCTGCCCCTACCTCTAGATGATCTACCTCTCCCTGCATAGTTTGCTTGGGAGGTAGAGCCTTCTTCATCAGCCTTCTTGCTTTTACCCTTGTCTTTAGTCTTCTTATCAGTATATAGGGCAGAGGGATTGTTACCTTTTGATTGCTCTCCATTCTTTGTGATCTTTGCTTCATGTGTAAAGAGTTGTCCAATCAGAGTTGTTAGATCAGGTGCTTGGATGTCCATGTACAAGTCCGTTGCTGTGGTAAAGCTCTCCCACTTGTCATCTGCCTTTAGTCCATTGATCACTTGTCTGACTATTTGCTCTTCTTCAATTTCTTCTCCAATACTTGCAAGTTGATCTGCAATGTCTTTGACTTTGGTGACAAAATCTGAGACACATTGTTTTGATTGCTTCCTAAGAGTTGTAAACTCAATCCATAGCTGATTCTTTCTGGCCCTTGTGCTTGATGAAAAGTATGTTGACAAGGTTTCCCAAGTCTTTTGGGAAGTCTTACAGTTCCTTACATGAGGTAGAAGGAAATCAGAGATAGAGTTTAGAAGATATGACCTTGCCAAAGCATCTTTAGCACACCATTGGTTGAGCCTCTCATGTTCATCCTTTGTAGGTAGGCCTCTGGTTTTGAATGAGGGCAATTCCTCATCTCCTGATATGTATCCATACAAGCTTCTCCCTTGTAGATAGGTCTTCATTCTCAATGACCAAGCCTGGTAATTATTTCTATCCAATTTGTCAATAAAGGAAGGGAAACCATCACCCATGATTACCTTATTTGCTCTGATACCACTGTTGGAAGTGATGGCTGGATGCAATCAGAAGATCAAGCTGGTGCTGCAAATCCTGCTTCACACCTGCCCTCCTTTCTCTTCAG
>CM035407.1:148524975-148539975 GCA_020310875.1 Ceratopteris richardii
GTTTTAGGTTGCCGAAATTGCAGAATAAAGAGCAGTACTGTTGCAAGTGAAATTGAAATTGACAGCAGGTGCTTGTCTTAAACACATCTTGAGCTACGCACCTCCGATTGAGGTGTTCTTTATGTCGTTACGTATCCAAGAAGTGGATCTTGAAGTTTGCTGAAGACCAAAAGTTCAGATTCAGAGGTTATCACCTCTGAAACAGCAAAACACAGAGTAGTACAGTTTTGCCCAAACAAGCCTAATTGCACTTGGAGGTTGAATTTGCTTTGGAACTTCTTCGAGAGAGAATTTATGGTGTGCAAGCTCTTATTTTCAGAGCTTCAAAGCATTGTACATGTATGATCACTGTGGTAGCTCCTCCATATGAGAGTAGAGCATGATCTTGTCATGTGTTTGACATGTAAGATGACATTGTGGTATACTCTTTTTGAGGTTTATGTCATCATGAGTTCGATCATGGATGTATAGTGGCATTGTGGTCTATATCTTGCTTATGCCACTTGGTTATGGATTTACTTACCGGTTGCACATACTTTTATGAGAGTTGATTTTGGATCTTGTTTGGTACTTGTATCTTTTGTTTTCTTTGTAGGTACATGATCCAGATTGGAGCCTCAGTTACACGTTTGTTTGTCACCGTTATTAGCATTTGTTCATTGATTGATATGTATTTGCTATTGTGATTCTTGACATATGTGGATGGTGATTCCCACATGGTTATTTTGGTTCTAGAGTCCATGTTACAGAGGAGATGCTGCCGAAATTTCATCGGCTTTTATGCTAGAAAGGAGCTCTAGTGGATCTTGAAGCTTGTGTGATAGCTTTGGATCATTGATTATCTCCATTCAGTTGGACTTGGTCACACATTGTTCGTGATAGGTTGGACCATCTTGCACGATTTATTCTTGAGTGGGAGTTGTATTGCCATTGTATTGGCGTGTATTGCCATTAGTTTTTTGGCACATGTAGTTGCCATTATCTTCTTGATTTATATCAGTGACAGGTGGTGACAGATTATTCATTGTTCTTTGGTGATTGGTTATCTTGTTTGATTGCTCAGTTTTCAGGGGATACTCTGTCAAATTTTTCCCAGGATTCTTTCATATCTACTTAGTCAGTTTGGAGACTTGGTGAGCAGGCTTATGCTCATGGTTTTATGTGCATGCTAGATGCATGGTTATGTGACAGGTGGTTCACATGGTTTCTTCTCCAGTGAGACATATGTGATGTGAGTTATGCATATGGATATGCAGGTGTGATCCTATTCAGGATAGAGTATTGTTTCTAGTCTCTTGTTATATTGCTAGTCTATTGGATTGCCAGCATGGTGTCTTCTCGGTTTGATGGCACTGACTTTCCGAGATGGAAAGCTCAGATGTGGCATACATTGGTTCGTGCAGGGTTACACATGTATGTGCATAGAGATGCACAGAGGCCTCGTGACATGCCCGATCACGTATGGATGGATATGGATGCATTGGCCAGCTCCACTATCCGATTACAGCTTGTGGATTCTATATATGAGTCTGTTATGTATGAGGAGACGAGTAGTGCATTATGGCAGAGACTACATGATATGTATGTGAGTCCATTGACTCATGTGAGACATAGATCACATCGACGACTTCGATGTTGGCACTGTGGTCATGAGGGCCATATTCGACGATGTTGCTTTAGGCGGATGCGACGACGACGTCAGAGATATGCATGTGATGCAGGTCAGGTAGTGGTTTCAGGAGATTCTATGGCAGTTGATTATGCTAGTGATGGTGATATCACTTTCTCCTATGGTTCATCTCATGATTCCTCTTGCTCATTAGATAGCACACATATGGCTTGGTTGCTTGATGCATTAGCCACTTTTCATGTTACTCCATATCGTGAGTGGTTTTGTCGATTCTCAGGTGAGAGTCGTGGATGTGTGCACTTGCTTGATGGTACATCATATGACATTGAGGGTGCAGGAGATGTATGCATTATGCTACCTAGTGGAGCATCACTTATACTCAGACATGTACGCTATGTGCCTTCATTCCCTATGAGCTTGATTTCAGTTAGCCAGTTACAGGAGAGCAGATATTATGCATTCCTTGGTGAGCATCATTTTCAGTTGCAGTTGGGACAGCTTATGCTTGTCAGAGGTGCTAGGATTAGGCACATGTATCCACTGCAGGTACTTCATGTGAGAGACAGTCTCGTCTCAGTGGGAGTTCAGCCTTATGTGCGATGTGAGACTCGTCATGTCTCATTTTATCTACCTACAGATAGGTCTATTGACATTCATGATGCACATGTATGGCAGGATTCAGATGCTCAGATAGATGCATATGTAGAGCATGTTTTGGATGTTCATGATGCTTATGGAGAGCATGATTGTTTTGATCATATGGATGCTCTTATAGAGCACACTTTGGATGATCATTTGGATGCTTTAGAGCATGATATGGATGCTCATGCAGAGCATTATGATGATACTCGGTTAGAGTGTGATCATCAGTTTGATCTTGGTGTTGATGTTGTGCAGTTAGCTCATGTGGAGCATGATGATACACTTGGTTTGGTAGAGCATGATAGCTCTCATGGTATACAGTGTATGGTAGAGCATGTTAGCTCTCATGATGCACAGCTAGATACATCCTTGGTTGTGAGCATGGCTGATTTAGATGCTGAGGAGTCAGCAGTTATGCAGTCATTCTTGGATTCGCTCATGCCAGATGTTGACATAGATATGTCAGGACATGTTGGTCTTGACGATGGTGCTTTGGATGCCTTGGATAGAGGCATGGCTGACATGCTTAGGTTAGCCAGGATAGCACAGGTTTCGTCAGCATTCGGGAGTCTGATGTACGAGCTGTTATGCTCGAGACCAGACATTGCAGTTGCTATTGGAGCATTTGCACTTGGAGTTGTCAGTCGTTCGATGATTGACACATGCATAGAGCGAGTGGGAGCTTTGCAAGAACTTCATGGGTTCTTGCATCAGTCATATGTGAGCTCGACTCTTATCGATATGAGTCTAGAGCAGTTTGAGGTGCATGGATACACCTTGTTCGAGGCAGTTGGTGTAGGCTGATCTGGTATGGGTAGAGATCCGGACTCTTCCTGTACATTACTGTATAGTCCTACATCATTCTTTATATATGTTACCACTTATGGTCACATTGACCCTTAAGTGGGAGATTGTTGGGGATGTAAGGGTCATGTGACCTTACCCCCATATTCATATATATACATCATATATAGAGCATTGCCTCAAGAGAGATCATTATGTGGGTTTCGAGGCTCCCACGCATATCCGCGCGTCGTTCCTCTCTTCTCTCTCCCTCCATCTCCTCCTTCCTCCTCTTGTTCTGCACTCCAAACCCCTTCAAAACAATCACTAATTGGACATATATTTGAAGGTCAAATCTTAGGAAGAAAACCCCATGCCTATGTGAAGGGACAAATTCACAAGTGTATCATATTTGTAAAGTTAGTTCACTTTAGTTCTAAAAGTTTTTTAAAAATCACGAGAATACGAAAATCTATATAAGTTAGCTTGTATCAACTGACGCGGCGAGAGAGAGAATAGAGAGAAGAAGTGGAAGAAGGAGTTCATTTATACAACAATGTATAGTCGGGCTTCTCTGAGTGAGAAAGCATCTATAAAACTTCTAAGTTTTCATAGCTATGAGAAAGAACTGAGTAAAGTTCTGTGTATGAGTCTCTCTCCATCATCTCCATAATTACCTACTGTGTGATGAGTTAAAAAGATCAAGTTTTCCAAGCAACTCGATGCCTGGCATCGAATCTCTGTTTATAAGTCATATTTTCATTTATCCTTTTCATTCAGTACTGAAGTGTTTGAAAACATGATGTTGTTGGAGCAACAAGATGCCTGGCATCGAATTCCAGTTGATAAGTCATATTTTAGGTGTGCATGAAATCACCTATAGTTTTGGTGTCCAAAAGATCAAGGTTTTATGCGGAAAGTCGATGCCCGGCATCGAATCCCTGCTGAAAAGTGGCCAAAAACATCCCAAGTCAATGCCCGGCATCGAATTCTCATTGCAAGTCGATGCTAGGCATCGAATTCTAATTTTAAACAGGCGCTTTTACTAAAACAGGAAAGATTTGCAATTTTGGAAGGTCATACAGGGTCATCTTGTGAGAGCCATAACTTGAGTTCTAGAGATCTTTTTGATGCATATGATAGCTTTTTGGAAAGCTCTGCTCTTCTAGTTTCAGCTTATAAGGTTTCATGGAGAAACAATATGTGAGCTAGGAGAAATTAGCGAAATACTGAAGGTATGTCATTTCGGTGACTAGGAATTTCTGTAGAAGCAAAGTTCTCACTTTAGGCTATCATTTCTCAAAGTTTGGAGTGGCAATGAGTTAATGGTGACCATAGAGGTGTTCTAGTGTCACATTAATTCATTTCTTGTGGTGTTTTATACATCAACAAGTGGTATCAGAGCAGAAAGATTCTCGAGAGCAGAAGACGACAAAGGTATGAGAAGTTTTGGAAAGTTTTCCATTAAAGCTTCAAAGGTGAAGCATTTGAAGACACAAGGCATCAAAAGATTAGTTTCAAAGTATCCTCATACACAAAGAACTCCAAAAGGTATTATCCTTTATCTTTAAGCTCACAGGTTGCAGCAGAAGGGAAGGAGTATGGCAGATCATATCTCCATTGACAAACTGGACAGAGATAATTACCCCGCATGGGTAAGGAGAATGGAAGCCTTACTTATGAGTAAGAATCTCATGGTATATGTCACAGGTGAAGAAGAGAAGCCAGTATTTGAAGATGAAAGCCGACCAAAGAAAGAGGAATTGATGCTTTAAAGCATTGGCAGAAGAAGGATGCAAGTGCAAAAGCCTACATCTACAATACAATCTCTGATCATTTGCTACCACACATCAGAGGTTTGGAATCATCTGAAGATATATGGAATGCATTGGAGTATCATTTCCAAAGCACTACTAAAGCACGGAAAGCAAGTCTATGGTCAGAGTTTACAACATTCAAGAAGAAGCCAAGTCAAACCATTAGTGATTATGTCACTAAGATGAAGGATCTTGCAGATAGTCTTGGATCCATAGATGAAGATGTTGAAGATCACAGATTGATTGCTCAGCTACTTGCAGGTTTGAGAGGGGATGAAAGGTGGAAACCTTTTGTCTTATCAACAGAACTTTCATTAAATCATTATGTTCCAGATTTGAACCAGTTGCTTGGTTTGATGCTCACATATGAGCAAGACTTGAAGGGAGATGGAGATAAAGGACAAAGTTCTGCAATGTACATGAAGAACAAGAAGAAAGGAGATAAAGGTAAAGCAAAGGATGAAGAGGAGTCTAGTTCTCAAGCTTATTATGCAAGAGGTAAAGGCACTGGTAGAGGAAGAGCAAGAGGCTTTGGAAGAGGAAGAGGTAATAAAAATAATAACAAGAAGGCTTGTTGGATCTGTGGATTGAGTAATCATTTGGCTCATGACTGTTGGCACAACTAACAAGGATCAAACCAGAATCAAAACAACAATAGCAGAGGTCGAGGTGGAAGATATCAAAGTAATTTTCAAAGAGGTAGACAAAGTCAAAGAGGAGGCTACGGTAGAGGTGGAGGAAGAAGTTGGGGACAGAATCAATCCTACAACACCACCTACTACAACTATGCAAATGACACACATAATGAAAGTCATACATCATTGATGATGAACTCAATCAACACATCAGATAAAGAAGATCTAAAGGTATTTTACATTGACTCTGGATGTTCTAATCATTTGTCAGGAAACATAGAATTGATGTCAGAATTGGAAAAAGGCATTACTAGTCACACAGTTCAAACTGGTGATAATACAAGACATAGTGTACATTCAATTGGAAAAGTGAAATGCAAGAGTGGAGCAGATTTGCTAACCAATGTTTTGTATGTTCCTACAATACCTAAAAACTTGATTAGTGTGGGACAGATAGTTGAAAAAGGTTTTCAAGTCAGGTTTACAAATGAAGGAGTATTTGTGGAAGATCTAGAGAATGGATATAATCAGATTGTCTCTGGTAAGAAAGAAGGTAGACTCTTTACTTTAAGAGTGCAAGGGAACATTGGTCAAGCTTTGCTCACACATGGTGAAGCAATGATTACAGAACTTGATCTCTGGCATAAGAGATTAGGTCATTTCAATGAAAGAGGAATTAAAGCTATGGTTGCTAATCAGTCTGTACTAGGATTACCAAATGTGCAAAGTCAACATATGGTTTATAAATGTGAAGCATGTCAAATGGGTAAAGCACACAGGTTACCATTTCAGAAGAAAGGATTCAAACATGATGGAGTACTTGAGCTCATTCATACAGATGTATGGGGACCAACAAAAGAAGGATCTATTAGTGGCTCAAGGTATTATGTTCTTTTCATTGATGATGCTACAAGATGGATAACATTATATGTTTTGAAGGAAAGATCAGAAGTGTTTGGAGCTTTCAAGCATTTTCATGCATATGCAGAGAGAGTCACAGGTCAAAAGCTTAAAAGACTGAGGTCTGATGGAGGGGGAGAATACTTCTCCCAAGAGTTCAATGATTATCTTTGGAATGCAGGTATTAAGAGAGAAATAACCTGCAGGTATACACCACAACAAAATGGTGTAGCAGAAAGAAGGAACAGGACTTTGGTTGAGTTTGCTAGAGCTATGCTGAAGGAGAAGAATTGTCCAAATTATCTTTGGGCTGAAGCTGTAAATACAGCCACGTATCTTGTGAATAGATTACCATGTGCAGCTCTAAATGGAATGACTCCATATGAAGCTTGGTGGGGTAAGAAACCAACACTAGATCATTGTAGAGTGTTTGGATCAATTGCATATGCTTATGTGCCATCACAACTTAGACATAAGCTTGAACCAAAGGCAGAAAAATATGTGTTCATTGGTTATGATGAAAAGCAGATGGGTTACAGATTGTGGAATCCTCTAACCAAACAATTTATTGTTTCTAGAGATGTTACATTTGATGAACAGAAAAGTTGGTATGCAGATCAAAGTAATACAGCTGAGGAATTTGAAGAAGAGGTAAGAAGATGTGAGAAAGGAAAATCAATTGTGCAGGTGAATAGAGATGAAGACTATATGCAAGCAAGTACATCCAGAAGTGGATTAACAAGGAGGAATGAAGAAGCTCCTATATTTGATGAAGAGGTGTATCCAGAAACTTATGAAGAATGTGAACCAAGAAGGTCAAGCAGGACTAGAAAACAACCAGAAAGGTATTCTTATGATACTTCTTACATAACTCAGAAGAATTATGCTTACATGGTCAAAGATGTGGTGAAAGGCTATGCCCAAACCTATGGCATAGATTATGATGAGACATTCAGTCCTGTAGCTAAGATGTTAACTATAAGGACAATCATTGCTATTGCAGCTTCAAAAGGATGGACCCTAAGTCAATTGGATATAAAGAATGCGTTCTTGAATGGATACATATCAGATGAGGTGTACATGGAACAACCTCAAGGGTTTATAGATTCCAGGTATCCAAATTTTGTTTGCAGGTTGAGAAGAGCATTATATGGATTGAAGCAAGCTCCAAGAGCTTGGAACTATAGACTGGTGAAGTATCTCAATGATCTTGGATATCAAAGTTCAAAAGCAGACCCAAGTCTACTTATCAAAAGAACGGAGGAAGGTACAATCTACATTTGTATTTATGTAGATGACATTATAATCACAGGTACTTCAGATGAAGGAATCAAGGAGGTAAAGAGATTACTTGAGAAAGAGTTTAAGATCAGTGATCTAGGAAAGTTGTCATACTTTCTTGGAATGGAAGTTACTTATACAGATCATGGCATATATGTGTCACAAGAAAGGTATCTTCTGAACTTGTTGAAGAAGTTTGATATGGAAAATTGCAGAGAAGCTTCAACTCCACTTGAAGTTAATCACAAGCTCAGTAAATATGATGGTGCAGACTACAAAGATATGAGGAAGTATCAATCTCTTGTGGGTAGTTTGATTTATGCTACACTAACAAGACCTGATCTTAGTTATTGTTGGGAGTGATGGTTGGATGCACTCAAGAAATGAGTTGATGCTGCAAAACCTGCTTCACACCTGCCCTCCTTTGATTCCAGATATGCTTAGTGCACTTGCTTAGCATCCAAATGACACAAAGAAACCATGTATGTACTTTGCAAATGATTTGTGTAATGACCAAATCAAAACAGACAACTTTGCACTTCACAAATTTTAGAAAACTTGCTATTTCTGTAATGACACCTGCTCAGTGTTATGCTCAGTGTGACCAGCACACTTAAAATTGAAACAATTACTTTTGGGAGTATTAAAGTACCTTAACAAGCTACCAATCACAAGTGGAATCACTCAAATTGATAAACCATACACTGAGAAATAAGTTTAGCAAAATTCTGATTACCCCCGACTTTTTAGGAACTCTGCAGACACAGACCAGTGTGCACTTCGAAGCTGATTTCTCCCAAATGGCTGAATGAAATCTTTTGAGATTTTGTATGCTTGTAGAAGACCTTGAGCTGGTTCCAATGAGCTATTGAACTCTTGATTTGGTTCAGTGAGCACTGAGAAATGCTCCTTGGAAGTTGACAGACTTGGAGTAGAATACACAGAGAATCAGATATGTTGAATGTGTATATATCTATTGATTGATATGATTATACAAGCTCATTAGCATGGCAAGCATGGCTAATTGAGGAGTGGTGGTGTAGGCTATGGAGTAGCACTAACACACACACAGTTACAATGACAAAATATCTCGGGGAGTGAGCTGAAGTGATTGAACTAACCGCGACTTTTCAAGTGTAGTTTTTATAGGAGTTGAAGGTTAATTTGAATTTCAAATTCAAACTTAGGCTCCCTAGAATATCTCTACTAAAAGTAGGGAGATATTCTCTCCACTAAATCATTCTCTTTTCCAGGACTAATGAAGTAGGTGAGTGACTAAAGTGATTACATATGAATGCCAAGTCATATAGACTTTTACAAAGGGGTAAAAAGGTAAGAACATCTAAGCATATGTTCATATGCACCTTGCTTCAATTGAAGCCTTGATAAAGCCTTGTCCAAGCTAGTCTTCCATGATTCCAAGCCAATGTGTGAAGGCTTGATATGCACCAACAGCTCCCCCTCAAGCCAAACACTTTGGCTTAAGTCTTCTTCTTCAATCTTCAATCACTTCCTGTAATCCAATCATAGATTTGAATCTGCATAACTTGTTTCCATCCAATGCTTTAGTGAGCAAATCTGCACATTGCATATTAGTAGACACATATGTCAATTGAATCTCTTTGCTAAGTAACTTCTCTCTCACATAGTGGTAATGAACCTCTATGTGTTTGGTTCTGGCATGATAAATTGGATTAGCTGCAAGGTGAAGAGAACTAGTGTTATCTCCAAAGATAATTGGTGGTCTTGTATATAGACCTAATTCTGTATATAGAAGCTTCAACCAGATAGCTTCTTGAGTGGCATTGGCAAGCCCTCTATACTCTGCTTCAGTGGATGACAATGCCACTGTAGGTTGCTTCTTGGCTGACCAAGAGATAGGCTTATCTCCTGCAAAACAAATGTATCCTGAGGTGCTTCTCCTATCATCCTTGCATCCTGCCCAATCTGGATCTAAGTAAACCTTAATGTCAATATGTGATGTATAAGGAAAGTACAAACCATGACTTTGAGTTCCCTTCAGATACTTCAAGATCTTCTTTGCTGCCTCTAGGTGAGGTACCCTTGGTTTGTGCATGAATTGACTAAGCACACTAACTCCATATGCTATGTCAATTCTTGTCAATGTAGCATAGTTCAAACTTCCTACCATACTTTGGTATCCTGTGATGTCTTGGACTTCTTCTCCTTCATGAGCACTTAGCTTTAGGTTGATCTCCATTGGAGTAGTGGATACTTTAGCATCCTGCAAGCCAAACTTCTTGACCATATCCTGCACATACTTCTTTTGAGTGATATATATACCTGAGTTGGTGTAGACTAACTCAAGACCTAAGAAGTACTTCAATAATCCAAGATCACTAATCTTGAATTCTTTCATCATTTGTCCTTTGATGTGCCTAATTCCATTGACATCATTACCTGTAATGATGATGTCATCAACATAAACACACAAGTAGATTACCTCTGTACTACTTCTCTTTATGAATAGAGAAGTGTCTGCTTTACTCATAACAAATCCTTGGTCTTGGAGGTAGGTTGTCAACCTGTAATTCCATGCTCTAGGTGCTTGCTTTAAACCATACAGAGCCTTCTTCAATTTACAAACATAATGTACCTTTTTTGGATCTTCATAGCCAGGTGGTTGTGACATGTAGACTTCTTCAGATATCCATCCATTCAAGAAAGCATTCTTGACATCTAATTGGTACATATTCCAATTCTTGGATGCAGCTACACTCACCAATATTCTGATAGTTGGCATCTTGGCCACAGGAGAAAATATCTCCTCATAATCAATGCCTTGGGTTTGTGCAAAACCCTTGGCTACCAACCTAGCTTTGTACCTGTTTATGGTTCCATCTGAATTCCTCTTTAGCTTGTAGATCCATCTGGATCCTATCACCTTCATAGATTCCTTCTTGGGTACCAAATCCCAAGTATCACTCTCCTTGAGAGCTTCCATCTCTTCATCCATGGCTTCTTTCCATTCTGGTTTGGTAATTGCTTCTTCATAGGTACCTGGTTCTTCATTCAACAAGTCCTTTGCAAGATATACAGAATGTTTAGTTACAAGTGATGTGTCATATCCAAATCTGATAGGTCTTTTGCTTTCTCTCTGAGATCTTCTAATTGCTTGAGTTGAGGATTCTGGTATATCCTCTAGCTTTTTCATCTTCATCTTTCCTTTGGACTTCCAAGCCTTGAATTCCTCAAGGTTTATTGTATCATCATCATCTGAGCTTGAATCTTCTTTCTGAATTGATTCCTCCTTGGTGAGCTTTGGGAAATCTTCTTCCATGTCATAGGGTAGACTCACTTTCCTGCATTCATTCTCATACCATGAGTCATTCTCATCAAAGATGACATCTCTGCTTACCTTGAAACCTTTGTTTGTTGGGTTGTAGAATCTGTATCCCTTTTGGTTCAAATCATAACCAATGAAGATACATTTTTCAGCCTTGGGGTCTAGCTTTCCCCTTACCTGTGAGGGAATATGCACATATGCTACACAACCAAAGATTTTGCAATGATCCAGAGAGGGTCTCTTACCATGCCAAGCTTCATATGGTGTCATGCCATCAAGTGATTTGGATGGCAACCTGTTTATGAGATAGGTGGCAGTGGATACACTCTCTGCCCAAAGATAATTTGGTAACTTTTTCTCATTAAGCATAGACCTAGCTGTTTCTACTATGAGTCTATTCCTTCTTTCAGCTACCCCATTTTGTTCAGGTGAGTACCTTGTAGTAATCTCCCTTTTGATGCCTCTTTCCTGCAAGAAATCTTCAAACTCATTGGAGAAGTACTCTCCTCCACCATCTGACCTTAGCCTCTTCAAGCTTCTTCCTGTTTGATTTTCAACAAGTGCAAGATACCTCTTGAAACAATTAAACACTTCATCTTTATGTTTCATAAAGTATAAAATGGTCCACCTGCTATAATCATCAATGAAGGACACATAATACCTTGAACCTGAAATGGAAGGATCCTTGCTAGGTCCCCAAACATCTGTGTGTACCAAGTCTAGATAGTCTTCATGCATGAAACCTTTCCTTGAATAGGGTAACCTGTGAGACTTACCAAATTGACATGATCCACACTTGTAAATCATGTGTTGCTTGGACACATTAGGTATCCCAAGCACACATTGATCCCTGCACATTTGCTTTAGGGTTCTTTCACCTATGTGCCCTAGTCTCTTGTGCCATATTTCTAACTCTGAAAGTGTCTGATCCTTGTAATTATACAAAGCAATGTTCTTGGTATCTTCTAGCTCAAAAGTTACTAAACAATCTACCTGATTTCTCCCCTTTGGCTATCCTTCTGAATCCATGTCTTGGGTCCTCCACATATGCTCCATGTTGTGTGAATCTGACCTGCAAACCTTTCTCCACAATCTGACCAACACTCATTAGATTCTTGGTGATGGTTGGTACATAGAGTACCCTGCTCAATAGGTTCTAGTTACCATCACATGTCTTCACATTTCCAATCTTAACAACAGAATGTTTAGTGTCATCACCTGTTTGTACCTAATGTTTGCCCTTGGGCTCTTCCAAATCAGAAAGTAGTGCCACATTGCCAGCTACATGGTTAGAACATCCTGAGTCAATATAAAATAAATGATCATCATTTGTACCTGCCTTGGAGGTCATATTCATGATCAATAGGGAGTCATCTTGCTCCTCTGTGTAATTGTTGTAGTCTCTTCTATTTTTGAATCCACCTTGGTAATTACCATTGTGGTTGTTGTTGTAGTTGTTGTTGTATTGGTTGTTGTATCCATTGTAGCCTTGGTGTTGATTGAATCTGCCTCTTCCTTGAGAGTATCCACCTCTTGAGTAGCCTCTTCCTCTCTTATTCTTGTAGTTCTTGTAGCATTCATCTGTGGTATGATTGGACAATCCACAAATGTTGCATGGTGATGAGTTGTAGGGTCTCCCCCTACCTGACTTACCTCCTCTGCCTCTTCCTCTAGATGACCTACCTCTCCCTGCATAATTAGCTTGAGAGGTAGAGCCTTCTTCATCCTGTTTCTTCCCTTTACCTTTATCTTTAACTTTCTTATCAGTATAGAGAGCAGAGGGGTTATTACCTTTTGATTGATCTCTTGCCTTTGTAAACTTTGCTTCATGTGTGAATAGTTGGCCCATAAGTGTTGTGAGATCTGGGGTATGCATGTCCATATAGAGGTCCATTGCAGTGGTGAAACTTTCCCACTTATCATCTGCCTTGAGTCCATTTGTTACTTGCCTGACTATTTGCTCCTCTTCAATCTCCTCTCCAATGCTTGCTAGTTGGTCTGCCACATCTTTAATCTTTGTCACATACTCTGAGACTGGTTGCTTGGGCTGCTTCCTAAGGGTTGTGAACTCAATCCACAATTGATTCTTCCTAGCCCTTGTGTTGGAAGAAAAATAGTTTGACAAGGTTTCCCAAGTCTCTTGGGAAGTCTTACAATTCCTTACATGAGGTAAAAGAAAGTCAGATATAGAGTTTAGAAGGTAAGACCTTTCCAAAGCATCCTTTGCACACCATTGGTTGAGTCTTTCATGTTCATCCTTTGTGGGTAGTCCTCTAGTCTTGAATGAGGGTAATTCCTCATCTCCTGATATGTATCCAAACAAGCTCCTTCCTTGTAGATAGGTCTTCATTCTCAATGACCAAGCTTGGTAGTTGTTCCTATCCAATTTGTCAATGAATGAAGGAAATCCATCACCCATGTTTACCTTCTTTGCTCTGATACCACTGTTGGGAGTGATGGTTGGATGCACTCAAGAAATGAGTTGATGCTGCAAAACCTGCTTCACACCTGCCCTCCTTTGATTCCAGATATGCTTAGTGCACTTGCTTAGCATCCAAATGACACAAAGAAACCATGTATGTACTTTGCAAATGATTTGTGTAATGACCAAATCAAAACAGACAACTTTGCACTTCACAAATTTTAGAAAACTTGCTATTTCTGTAATGACACCTGCTCAGTGTTATGCTCAGTGTGACCAGCACACTTAAAATTGAAACAATTCCTTTTGGGAGTATTAAAGTACCTTAACAGGCTACCAATCACAAGTGGAATCACTCAAATTGATAAACCATACACTGAGAAATAAGTTTAGCAAAATTCTGATTACCCCCGACTTTTTAGGAACTCTGCAGACACAGACCAGTGTGCACTTCGAAGCGGATTTCTCCCAAATAGCTGAATGAAATCTTTTGAGATTTTGTATGCTTGTAGAAGACCTTGAGCTGGTTCCAATGAGCTATTGAACTCTTGATTTGGTTCAGTGAGCACTGAGAAATGCTCCTTGGAAGTTGACAGACTTGGAGTAGAATACACAGAGAATCAGATATGTTGAATGTGTATATATCTATTGATTGATATGATTATACAAGCTCATTAGCATGGCAAGCATGGCTAATTGAGGAGTGGTGGTGTAGGCTATGGAGTAGCACTAAAACACACACAGTTACAATGACAAAATGTCTCGGGGAGTGAGCTGAAGTGACTGAACTAACCGCGACTTTTCAAGTGTAGTTTTTATAGGAGTTGAAGGTTAATTTGAATTTCAAATTCAAACTTAGGCTCCCTAGAATATCTCTACTAAAAGTAGGGAGATATTCTCTCCACTAAATCATTCTCTTTTCCACGACTAATGAAGTAGGTGAGTGACTAAAGTGATTACATATGAATGCCAAGTCATATAGACTTTTACAAAGGGGTAAAAAGGTAAGAACATCTAAGCATATGTTCATATGCACCTTGCTTCAATTGAAGCCTTGATAAAGCTTTGTCCAAGCTAGTCTTCCATGATTCCAAGCCAATGTGTGAAGGCTTGATATGCACCAACAGTTATGTAGTGGGAGTTTTGTCACAATTCATGCATTGTCCAAAGGACCCACATTGGATTGCAGGTCAAAGAGTTCTCAGATATATCAAAGGAACTATAAAGGAAGGATTATATTATCCTTTTACATCAGATTTGAAGTTGAGAGCCTATAGTGACTCAGACTGGGCAGGTAACCAAGATGATAGAAGATCAACTCATGGTTACATGATATACATTGGTGATAAGCTTGTAAGTTGGTGTTCAAAGAAACAACATACAGTAGCATTATCATCACTGAAGCAGAGTACAAAGGACTTGTGGAAGCAGCTAAGGAAGTCATATGGATGCAGACATTGTTGAAGAGCTTAGGCATTGATCAAGGTACACCTAGAATACATGGAGATAATATGAGTTCACTTTATCTTGCAGCAAATCCAGTTTTTCATGCAAGGACAAAGCACATAGAGATACACTATCAT
>CM035407.1:148572475-148632475 GCA_020310875.1 Ceratopteris richardii
GAAGTAGGTGAAACCCCCTAGGAACAAGTTGACCTTCTCACAAACTTCATCACAAAAAACTAGTCATGCTTGCAGAGCTTACTATTCTCTAATGGATTAGAATTTTCTAAAACCGTTTTAACCACATATACTAGACACCAAGAGCTTTCCAATGAGCCAAAGAACACTGAATTTGGATAAATACATTAGGAGATATGACCTCTGCAAGTTTGAGGTTTAATGGAGACCTTCAGCAGAGGGTAAAACCAGAGAACACACACTAACTGCAGAGAGTACTGCTCTCAACTCTCAAGTCCAATGATTATGAAAATTTACAAGAAGGAAGTAGACACTAAGCGCTTTCTAATGAGCTATGAAACATGTAATGTGGATATATAATGAGGAAGATACAAGCTCTGCAATCTCTGCATACAAAACTACAGCAGCATAGAGATACACATATGCCTCTCTTGGACTTCCCACAAGCTCACAATTTCTCTCCTCTTTTTATAGCATGGGGAACTAATCTAAAACCTTCCTAATACATCTAAATTCGTGGTAGACAATTGGATTGAGGTATTACATGACTCAAGTTGTCAAATAATCAAAGTATTAATGGACTTTGAGAACTAGCCACATCGACCTTCCACTAGGACACCACTACAACTCCCTTGTGACTCACTAATTTGACTCACCATGTTCTAGAACTCACGTGGTATTTTTGCTATCTTTTATGAATAATATGAGCCTTCTTGAAGTATTTGAAGACTTCCCAAAGGTATTTACATAATTTGAAACTTGTACCCTACATAAAACAAATGTTCGCAACATTCTCCCCCTCAAGTTTCAAAGGGTATTTCCTTCATGCCAAGAATATAGTTGAATTTTTGAAGCTTTGGTCCATCCAAGGATTTGGTGAAGATATTTGCAACTTGATCCTTTGTTCCCACAAAAGAAACTTGTACTTCATTGTGTATGGCCTTCTCTCGAACATAATGATAGTGAACCTCTATATGCTTTGTTCTAGCATGAAAAATAGGATTTGAGGTCATATGAATGCTACTCAAGTTATCCCCATATATCAGTGGTACATCAACCTGCACATTCAATTCATGAAACAAATTTTTAAACCACATAACTTTAGTAGTAGCCAATGCTAAACCTCTATACTCAGCCTCTATAGAAGATAAAGCAACAGTAGGCTGTTTCTTTGAACTCCATGTTAATGTCTTGTTTCCTGCTATTACCACATATCCACTTGTGGATCTTCTGTCATCTTTGCTTCCAGCCCAATCTGCATCACTGAAGACTTTAAGAGTTAGATCAGCATCATGACTATAAAATAATCCTTCGT
The DNA here is from genome assembly GCA_020310875.1 of Ceratopteris richardii. Lineage (NCBI taxonomy): Eukaryota > Viridiplantae > Streptophyta > Polypodiopsida > Polypodiales > Pteridaceae > Ceratopteris > Ceratopteris richardii. Next base: position 148,573,809 of record CM035407.1, read on the forward strand.
TCATGGTACCTTTCAAATACCTAAGCACTCTTTTTGCTGCATGCATATGAGGTACTCTAGGTTCATGCATAAATTGTGACAATACTCCCACTGCATAGCATATATCAGGTCTAGTTTTTGTTGCATAAATCAAAGATCCTACCATGGATCTATATGCATTCATATCATGCAACTCATCACCTTCCTTTGCACTCAACTTTACATTACATTCCATTGGAGTAGAAACAGATTTACATTCCTGCATACCAAACCTTTTCAGCATATCACATATATACTTTCTCTGTATCAACCACATACCTTCATTGCCATACACAATTTCTATCCCAAGAAAGTATCTAAGCAAACCAAGATCTAAAATTTTAAATTCCTTTCCCAAATTACCTTTTATCTCTTCAATTGCTTTTGCATCTTTCCCTGTAATCAACAAGTCATCCACATAAATGCATACATAGACACACATGCCATCTACATGTTTTACATAAAGAGAAGGATCAGCATGACTCGCTGTGTATCCTTGCAGCATAAGATACTTTACCGACCTTGCATTCCATGCCCTTGGTGCTTGCTTAAGACCATACAATGCCTTCGTTAACCTGCATACATGATTAGGACATTTTGCATCCACATAACCATCTGGTTGTGACATATACACTTCTTCATTTAACTCACCATTAAGAAAGGCATTCTTTATATCGAGTTGATATATATTCCACCTTTTACTTGCAGCTAAGGCCAACAAAGTTCTCACCGTTGCCATGTTTGCTATTGGACTAAATGTTTCCTCATAGTCCAATCCTTGAGTTTGATTATATCCTTTTGCTACAAGTCTCGCCTTATATCTTGACACACTACCATCACTATTTCTTTTAATCTTAAAAACCCACTTGCAACCAATTACCTTTTGCTTTGGTGTCTTTGGAACTAAATTCCAAGTCTTGTTATCCTGTAGTGCTTCCATTTCTTCGCTCATTGCTTTCTCCCACTTTTCATCTCCTTTTGCCTCATCATAACATGTGGGTTCATTTTCCTGCTCAACTTTTGTCATAAAAGCATAATGAGTATTCATAAAAGATTCATAAGTATACCTTTGAGGTTGCTTACTCACTCTTGAAGTTCTTCTTACCTCCAATGTAGATGCTCTTCCTTTCTTATTAGGAACCTTTGATGATTCTCCATACTCACATACATCACTAATTTCCTCTCCTTCATCATTAACTTCAAAGAGTTTGAGTTTACCTTTACTTTTAACACTTGGAGGTGACTCTTGCCTTAATCTTCCATTGAAAGGTGATCCTCTTTCTTCATCCAAACCACTCCTTTCATCATTTAAACTTCTTGATGGCTGAACTATGCATTCATCTCCTTCAACCACACCTTCTTCATTTTCATCCATGACCTGCAAAAAATTCTTATCTGCATACCATGAAAGTGATTCATCAAAATTTACATCTCTTGAAACAACCACCTTATTGGTATGAGGATTATAACATCTATATCCTCTTTGAGTATCTGCATAACCAATAAAGATACACTTTTCTGATTTCACATCAACTTTTGATCTCACTTCACTAGGTACATGTACATAACATACACAACCAAATACTTTCAAATGACTTACACTTGGTTTCCTTTTATGTCATACCTCATATGGTGTCAAATGATGAACTCCAGCAGTCGCACTCTATTCATAATGTAAACACTTGTGCTAACAGTTTCAGCCCAAAAATAATTAGGCAGATACATATCATTAAGCATGCTTCTAGATGCTTCTGCTATGATTCTGTTTCTTCTTTCTGCGACTCCATTTTGTTGTGGAGTATACCTGCATGTAACTTCTCTTTTGATACCTTCATCATACAAAAAATCAATAAAAGCTTGAGAGAAATACTCTCCCCCTCCATCAGATCTTAGCTTCTTAACATATCTTCCTGTTTGCTTCTCGACAAATGATTTAAAATTTTTGAAACAATCAAAGACTTTACTCTTATGTTTAATGAAATACACAAATGTCATTCTACTATGATCATCAATGAATGATACATAGCACTTGTTACCAGCCAAGGATGCCTCTTTAGTAGGACCCCATACATCCGTGTGTATAAGGTGTTAGACGGCCGCCGAACAAAGGACAATTGTACTTAGACAGAGGTTTTTAATGTAGAAAGAACCCTTCTGAAAGTACGCGGTAAAGAAAGATTCGCGTAAAAGCCTTGTAACAAAACTCTATTTAAAGCGATCAGAGAGAGCCCCAGAGAGAGCAGAGAGCCAGAGCGCCCCGTTCTTTGGAAGTTGCGAATATATTGTGAGAGTTCCCGTTTGGGGTTACTTTTTACTTCTTCTACTGTGTGCAACGAGTAGAGTGTTTTGGTTCTGTCCTGTCTGTGCACTTTCTCTGTGTAATCATTCGACGGTGTATGCGTGATACACGGTGTGTTACGAGTCGGTACTGCGATTGTGAAAGTCTGTTCGGTAACGAGCTAAAGAGTCTCCTGTGTTTTGGGAATTGCACGTATAAGTGTTGTATGTGTAGAATAAGAGTAACTCTGCTCTGTTTCGTCTGCTCCCTTCCCTCTCCTGTGTATGTGCTTGTGTGCGTATGTGCGTTATACGCAGTGTTACGAATTGATACGGTGTTGCAGAGATTCCACCCGGTAATGATTAAAGTATTTCCTAAGCGTAGTCGACAGGAATGCATCTGTCTGATCGTTCTTCTGAGGAGCACGAACGCATAGAAAACTAACATGGTTCGGTTGTGAGTTATGAGTCGCTGTGAATGACTGAGCATGTAGTATATCTATGTTCAGATTAGTACCAGTAGTGTTCTGAATACGAGTAGAATGATGATAAAGTGCGCGACAAGTTATAGTCAGTAGGTCTTATAATTTGATTGAGGTACTCGGCAAGGTCGTAAATTGTGCAGAAGGATTTCATGATGTGGTCATATTAAGTTACCAGCAGTGCGCTTTGTGTATTGATTCTCAATCCGGATTACTGCTCAACTGTTATAGCAGATAGATCTTGGAGAACGGGATTCTAAGACGTTGATAGCCTTGGTTGATCAGAAACAACTACTGAGCTAAGACGCGCTGACCGAGTAACGAGCGAGTGAGAAGTTGGGAAAATAGTATAGGGCCTCTGTCTAACAGACCCCTACCACTCCCAAGGACCCACGTGGCTAGAGTCAGTCTATTTTGCGGTAAGATTGAATACAGAGAAAGAGAGACTCGGAAATATCTGGTACGCAGGTGTGGAACCAGATTCTGGAGTCTCCGAAGGGTTGTTGCGTTAAAATAGTAATTAACGACCGCGGTAGGTAATTAACAGTTACGATAATCGTAAACAACGAAATAACCTTTAACATTTGGCGCCGTCTGTGGGAAAGTGGCATCCGCTTGCCAGCTCTCTGGCCCAGGTGCCTGCGAAAAAATGGCAACTGATTACCAGTCTCTACGGTAAAGTAGCATTTAATTACGAGTCACTTGTGAGACAGTGGCACTAGAGTGCTAACGGTTTGTAAGAAGCAAACATCCAGCAACATTTTTTTTTCACTAACAGTAGCAACAGATCCAGATTGTTGCGAACTGCTCGAATAGTATCACTGGGCAATGATACATGCCGGTCACTCGATCGGGCGAAACATATCCTAAGAATCGTCAGACTGGAGCACGAAAATCCCAAAAGATAGCCTCGGAAGAAGTAGGCATAATTAAATCTGACCAAGTGGTCAAGGAAAGTAGAAACGTTACAAGTAATTCCGGTCATATTCCGGTAGAACGGTCAACGCCTTTGATACATTCTGATGCTACTTCGACCCAGCATATCGAAGATATAGCAAGACCAGACTCTATCAAAACGACGTTGGGACCTAGTCTAACAATATCAGATAAAGATTTAGAGTTATCCACGGTCAGAAATACGTCAGAAAAGTTCGGTAAAAGTAGTAAAGCAGGGCATTCTGGTCCAATTTCGGTTCATTCCGGTGAGATTCCGGTAATAGAATCACCGATCGCTGGCAAGGGTTTAGCCTTTTTTGCGGAATCATCAACTCGACCTTCGTGTTTGGAAGAAAGATTTCGAATATTAGACATCCAGAAGGAAGGAAAGCTGTTTGAAACAGAGATCCGAAGCATCTTAAGCCGACATAGTACACCGGAAAACGCACCATCCGGCGATACAAGTCCCGATAGTTCACCCGATCAATCCCGAGATATAGAAGGAAACCCTGAACCCTTCACAATGAGCGGGCAACACCAACAACAACATCATCAACAACAACAACTAGGACCGCCAAGGCCACCTCCAACAGGAGTAACCTACGCGAAATTCGGTGGATTCCCAGGAGACGACCCAGACGCCCACGTACGGACGTTCGAGATAAGTTATGCAGTTCTTAACCACCCACCAGATCAGGCGTATAAGGCCATTGTTTTTCAATCAACACTGATCAATGAAGCGGCGAGATGGCTCACGGAATATGATATCAATCATTTCGGTACTTACGATGCAGTACGAGACGCCTTTTTACAGCGATTCAGACTGAAGAAGAATCCCGCTGAAATCTTTGAGTATCTACAGAACAACAGACAGAAGGTAAATCAGACCGTCCAGGAGTACGCTACCCTCTTTCGAACACATTTACGGCAGATACCACAGGCTCACGCTAATCTACCTGATGATGTCATCTCTCAATGGTTTATCAATGGATTAACCCCACAACTGAAGCAGATCATGATTATAAGATGTGTCGGAGCTATGACCTTGGATGCTGTTATTGCAATGGCTCTACAGCTAGAATCCAAGGTTGGTGGATTTTCGGAAGACTTGGAATGGCTAAAAACAAACAAAAATACGGCTGAAGATATCACCAGGCAAGTATATTGCACCACATGCAAAAATTCGGGGCATACAAGTGCCAACTGTGCACTGAACCAAGTATTTTGCGCTATCTGCAACACTACCGGACACACCACCGGAAACTGTATCTACAACGCTAGGATACAAGGGACAGCAACCGTCAATGCAGTCATCCAAGAACATGGCCAACCAGTAAATCGCTATGTGCCTCCGCAACAAAGAAACAATCAACAACAAGGATATCGGAACTATCGAGGACAGAGAAACAACACTTATAATGCCAACCGATGGCAGAATGGACCACCACCGGAAAAACCTGAGTTACCACCTCCACGATGCCATTTTTGTGGCGAATTCGGCCACATTAGAAGGTTTTGTAAGGACGCAATAGAGTATGATCAAAGAAGGAAGGAACGCCAGAATCCAATGGCCAACATGGTGACAATTACACCGCTTGAGACACAGACTGCTACAATCCAGACCCGTTCTGGTAAACAACTTCAGTCGGCAGCAGAAATCTTTGAACCAGGGATACAAGAACAACGAAGGATGTATAACAAAGCCAGTCACTGGACCACAACAGAACCACCAGTGTTCCCCGAACCTATTCCGGTGACTCAGGCTTCTTCATCAAAGGACGACACAACACAAAAGGATGCATCAGTAGGGCCATCATCAGCAGCAGAAACAACAGCAGACACTTCTGCGTCAGTAGAGACTGCAAGTCCAACAGAACAAGACAATCAAGCTCAACAGGCCTGGGAAATTTTGTCCAAAGCATCCATCACGCTACCTCTAGGCCAACTTCTGACCTTAGTGCCTGGGATCCGAAAACAGTTTCAGCAACAATTCAGTCCAGTACCTTCTTGCATTCCTACGACAGCCGCCGTTCAACCGGAACCTGATGCTGCGATTGACCACGCAGTACCCTTGATCACAGTATGGTATAAGAACCAAAAGATCACGCAAGTATTGATTGATGGAGGCTCAGGCGTAAACATTGCAACCGCAACATTATGCAAAAAGCTAGGCTGGACCGAAATTGAACCAGTGCAATTCTTTGTTCGAATGGCGGATCAATCGAGAGTCCATCCTGTAGGACTTGTGCGGAATGTACCAATCACTCTACAAGGTACAACCTTCAAGATGACTTTTGTCATACTAGATCTACCCGAATCCACTTTGGATTACAATCTTCTTTTCGGCCGACCTTGGCTGAAGCATGCGAAGGTAATACAGGACTGGTCTGCACAAGAGCTTACGTTCAAGGATGCCCATCGTAAATATGTGGTGAAACTAGATGCTATGCAATCTTGCGAACCTCACGCCCGACCGTACTTTGCCGAACCAGTTCACATGTTAGATGGACTGTCAGATGATGAAGAAGAGCAATTTCTGAAGAGTAACGTCGATCTAATGACTCTAGGGACTGTTGACCTACAATCCGTCATAGATAACTGGAACACGTCAATATGTACAGTAGTAGCTATCACCGGAAATTCGGTCCAGGAAAATACTTCCTCAACCCATGACGACGAATTACAACCACTGTGCAAGCCAACAGATGATACAGAGAAACCTCAACAATTTTATATTCCAGAAGACCAGCTGATCACGTACAATCTAGGAGATAGAGACCACCCACGACCTGTGAAGATAAGGCAGAACTTACCGGAAACATTTAAGGCGGATTTGATTAAACTTCTTCAAGAATTTGCAGACGTCTTTGCATGGGATTACAAAGACATGAAAGGATTAGATCCGCGCATCTATCAACACAGGGTCATGTTGAAACTAGAAGTGAAACCGCAAAGACAACCCAGCTATAGAATGAACCCTCATTATGCATCACAAGTAAAAGCTGAACTTGATAGACTATTAGAAGTCGGATTCATTGTACCAGTAGAACACGCTGAGTGGATCTCACCCATCGTGATCGTGCCAAAGAAAAACAAACAGTTACGAATCTGTGTGGATTACCGGAAACTAAATGCAGCAACAGTACCAGATCCTTTCCCGATCCCCTTTTTGGATACCATGCTCGACAGAGTCGCAGGTCATGAAATGTATTCATTTTTAGATGGATACAGCGGGTACAACCAGGTTAGAATGGCTGAAGAAGATATACCAAAAACTGCCTTCATTACCAATTGGGGTGTTTTTGCCTGTACAGTAATGTGGTTCGGACTAAGAAATGCGCCAAGCACCTTTCAAAGATGTATGCAGGAGATATTTTCTCCTTATCTCACTTCATTCATGCAAGTCTACCTCGACGACTTCTCAATCTTTGGGAAGATGATAGCCCATTTGTTTCACTTACGATGCTGCTTTCAGAAGTGTAGAGAATATAGACTCTGCCTTAATCCTAGCAAATCCGTATTTGCTGTTTCGTGTGGAAAACTACTTGGGCACATCGTATCTGCTCAAGGTATTCAAGTGGACCCCGATAAGATTTCAGCGATTTTAGAAGCCCCGATACCCACAACTCCGAAGGAAGTAATGCGTTTTATGGGTCAAATACGATGGCATGGCAGACACTTACGGTGGCTTGCTCACCTAGCAGTACCTCTGAACAAGCTAATCACAAAAACTCCCCGACAGTTTGAATGGACTAAAGAATGTCAGACTACATTTGATCGACTCAAGTATCTCCTAACGCACACTCCAATTTTACAACCACCGGACTGGGACAATCCGTTCCATGTTTTTGTTGACGCTTCAGATATTGCAATAGGCAGTATTCTGATGCAGCAAACAGACAAGTGGTTTCGCCCTGTTTATTACGCCAGTAGAAGACTTGCGCCTGCAGAAAAGAACTACTCCACCACGGAAAGAGAATGTCTAGGACTAATCTACTCAATCAAAAAGTTCAGACATTATCTACTAGGTCGTAAATTTACCTTCCATGTGGATCATGCTGCCCTTGTTTATCTAGTAAGACAGCAGCACTTAGGAGGACGATTGGCACGATGGGTGCTACTTTTACAAGAATTCGATTATGATGTCATTCACCGACCCGGAAATGCACACGCCTTAGCAGATTTCTTATCACGACTAGATTCCGGTGAAGCTCCGATAGGAATAGATGACTCGACTCCTGCGATTTATAATGCTGAACCACTACCGGATGAGTCACCCAACTTAGAAACACCACCTACATACTATGATCAGATCCTAACTTTCCTCACCGAAGGACGCCTTCCAGCCGAGACTGCCAAGGCAGTTCGAAGGAAAATCGCAGTTGTTAGTCGCCGATTTCGGTTAGTTGCTGGAGAACTGTATTATACAGATCATACCGGAATCCTACTTCGCTGTATTCCACCACATGAAGTTAACTCAGTTATCACTCTGGCTCACTCAATTCCTTCCGGTGGCCATTTCGCAGCAGACTTAACTCACCGGAAAATTCTACAAGGAGGACTCTGGTGGCCAACTATGTACAGAGATATCTCACAGTTTGTTAGACAATGCGATGCTTGCCAAAGAACTGGTCAACCCTTACAACGGCATCTTTTTCCCCTGCAACCCATCTTACCATTAGAACCTTTTCAGAAATGGGGTTTAGATTTTATCGGGCCAATTACACCTCCAGCAGTATCCAGTAACAATCGATACATACTGACTTGCACAGATTACGCAACTCGATGGGCAGAAGCTTGGGCTTTGCGATCTGCTACAGCAGTTACGGTAGCAAAATGCCTGCTCACGGATGTCTTTCCACGATTTGGATTACCACTGGAAATTGTCTCAGATCAAGGTACTCATTTTGTAAACAATTTAATGAAGGCTCTCACACAGTCCTTCCAAGTCACACATAAATTTAGCTCTCCTTATTATCCACGTGCCAATGGATTGGCCGAAAGTACAAACAAAGCACTGTTAAATATCCTCCGGAAATTGATCATGGAAACACCGGAAAGGTGGGACCAACTACTACCTGCAGTATTATGGGCATACCGAACTACATATAAAGTAACCACGGGCCTGACACCTTTCAAGTTAGCTTATGGCTTAGAAGCTATCGCTCCCATGGAAATAGTCATCCCAAGTTTGCGGGTAGCAATCACTCAGAAGATGCTTCCAGAATCTTCACTGACAGAACGAATGGACGCACTCAGAGCACTCGATGAGCACCGATGGCTCAGTTTTTTAACTATGCGTGAAGTTCAACTAAGGCAGGCTAAGACGCACGATCGATATTTGAAGACGCCAATCTTTTCGGTAGGACAGCTTGTACTCTTCTATAATGCAAAATCGGACAGAGCAGCAGGAAAATTCAAACTACGATGGTTCGGCCCTTTCAAGATCTCAGCACAAGTAGGTCCGGCAACTTTTCGGTTGACCACGTTGACCGAAATTCCACTTCCAAAAGTAATTAATGGATCGAAGTTGCGACCGTATTATCCCACTACCAGTACGCCTTAATTATTCGGCGACGAGCCACGTTTTTGTACAAATTTATACGTTTTGCTTTTAGCCGTCTTTTGTACAGATCTTTATGATACCAGCCGCCTCTCCCTACCGATCACTCAGTACGCAAGCCAGCATGCAAACCATATCGTTCCCGCACCACACAATGATCCTCACCTCCACACCGTGTTCTACATATTTAAACCCCTCAGTTGCGCCAGAACCGCTATTGTGTTTTTGTGATTGTATGTGTTATCCGAGTACTCTGTGTTTTCTGTATGTGTGCCTGTAACCACCATGGAGGCGCTAGCTAACTACACCGCTTTCAGTGAAGGTATCCCTGCCGACGTAGGCGAATACCTGCGATGCAGAGGGTTGGCCAACTTCGCTGAGTTGCCTTGGCACTCAGTGGAAGCCCATCCCTTCGCTGCACAGATCATCCAAGCCATTGCCCAAAGCCCCCTCGCAGACCGACAATGGGTCTTCCTTTCCCTCCCACATCGATCCGTCATCACCCTCCAAGCTTTCGCTGACGCCTACCGCCTCACCCTGCAAGGCCGCGAAAATGGCCCAAGCCTCCCTGTTGCTCGTATGACCGAACTTTTTCCTCGCTCCTCATCCAACGAATACGCCATCCTATGCCGCCCAAACCCCGAGCGGTCCGCCCTCCAATTCCTTGTAGCAATTCTCAACCTGCAGAAGAGAACATATGGTATCTCTCGCCCTTTCTACTCCGCCTTAGAATTAGCAGCCCGCGAACCTGTAAACTTTGCCTCCTACTTCTTCCTGAGAATCCATAAAGAGTGCGTAGCTATCGTTAAACAGCTTCAAAAGGGATCCACCCCACGCTCTCGCCTTCCCCACATCATCTCCTTCCTCTTTCCCACCATTCTCGCCGCACAACCCCCACCCACAGGCCCCGCAATTAGGCACGAGGAATCAGCACAGCCGATCGAAGACACCGAAGACGAAGACGAAGAAATTAATCAACTCTTCCGCACCAAGCGCATTCGAATCAGCTCCTCGGAGAGTGAAGTCCAAGGATCCGCCGGAAAGGATCAGGAGACCAAGACAGACGACCAAGAAGAAACGTACCACGACACCACCACACACATCGAAACATCGACGGAGCAACCAGACCAGCAGGAGCAAGCCGAAACAGAAATACTATCCACCGAAAAAGAATCTGAGCACCACCAAGATGAACAGGAGTCCGCCACCAAAGCATTAGATCAACTGATCGACGCCATCCATCATACTGAAACCGTACAACAAACAATCGCCAAGGTAAACCCCTCCGACACCACACCACCTCCTGACAAGCCATTCCCCCCACCGGAACCACCCCTTCCACCCTTCACCGAACCAGCACCATCCTCTTCTTCCTCACCTAACTACTCTCCACCCAACTCCCAGCAACTACGCTCCGATACATCCTCTCAACTACCACCGCCACCCAACGCATTCTCGGAACTTGCCGCCATGGGGCAGTTCCTCATTCAGCTATCACACCAGCTGCCCGCACAATTTACAGCCGCTACAAACAGCCTGAAGGCTGAATACCAGCACAAAGTAGACACCATAGAAGCCGACATCACCCCCCTCCAGGAAGAGATCGTCGCCGTAAAGGCAGAGAATCATCACCTGCAAACACTGCTAGCCGAACTCCAAGCACGGTTTTCAACAGAGCAGACCTTACTACAACAACGAGATGCAGCCCTGGAACAGCTCGCTGCCAAAGACCTGATCATCCAAGATGCCAATGAAGAAATTCAAAACCTGAAGACCGCCCTTCAGGAACAAGAAGACATCAACGCCTCTCTCGAAGATTTGGTCGCAGACTCGAAGACCCAATTACAAGAAGCCACCCAGAAGCTGCAGGACCAACAGAAAGAAGCCGACCAAGTCCAAGAGCAGCTACGGCGAGCCGAAGAATGCGCCGAAGCGGTCAATCGTATCCTTAAACGGCAATTATTACGGGAGGGCCAATACCAGAAAGACATCGCCAATACCCGCAGAGAACGAGACGCATTAAAGAAAACGCTGGATTTCCAAACCCAACAATTCGAACGTCAAGACAACCAAATACGCAACCAGAAGGAGTGTATCCACGAGCTGCAGAACAAATTAACCGAAATTACGACCACCCGAGATGCAGCGCTCGCCAACGACTTCTATCTACAGGAGGCTTTCCTTCAAACCCAAGCCGACATTTTGTTAAATCAAGCCATAGCCCTCAGTGCAGTTAGAACCGACGCACAATTATTAGAACCCACCACCTTAGTCCAGATGTTAGAAACCCTTAAAAAGAAAATTACCCGAACATTTAGACTTGCCAGAAGTATGTATTTAGAAGGTATAGTATCCGAACCGTAGGAACTTGCGGGTACGAGTCCCGAGGACCCGATAATACTAAGTCCGAAAGCTAGTATTAGAAGTCACGATTTTTTGTGCATAATACTTTCACACATGTAAAAGACGTTCCAAGTCCAGCACCAGTCTCCAGAATGATGATTCTTGATTCGAGAATCGCGGTAAGCAGCCTAAAATGTCATATCAGAATGGAATACCATCATTCTAGCGACTGGCAGCTGAAGGTCTCGCACTTATAAATACGAATACCCGGGAACGCACACTTACACCAAACGGTGTGGAGACTACAACCGATACTACATCACAGTGGCTTCGATCGAGCTGGCAAGACACTAGGCGTACGCTGTGTGACTTAGTGTGGAACAAGACTGAAAGACAACGCTCTTCATGGTGGCCGGAAAGGGTGATGAAGCAAGGTAACGTCAAGAATGGTGCCGATGCAGACGAAAGCAAGACGGGGAGTGATGAAGTGCGAATACGACTGCGAGGAAGAATTGATCATTTCCAGCGACTCGGGAGAAGTAATCATGGCTAGCGATTCGGAAGACGACAGGCGAAACGAACAGGATCATGACGAGGATTTGATGGAGAATATCACAGAACTTCGACAACATCACCAGAGGATAGGACTCCTACAGTTTGCTAAGTCACCCTGGGGACAGTGGACCTGTTCCGCCACTAGAACAAGTGCGATCAGAAAGGATTGGGGAATTAATTCCTGGCATGGACCGACAGACAATATAAATGGATATCCCAGCCAGGTGGTGATAGGATACTGTATGGTTACATGACTTCTGCAGAAGACATGGATTCAACAGCACAGAGGGTACTTTGATTCCATACACGAAGCGCTTAAAGCACAAGATCAAGAAAGAGGGCCCAGGTAACAACGAATTCAAGAGTAGATTCTTATTATATGTATAAATCGACATGTTTTCAGAAGGGCTTAGATGTTCAGAAAACTATTTAAAGGAAGAGCTGCGAGTATCTAAAGTTTTGAGTCCTTGAGGCAACTAGACCAGCTATACGAGTTTGAAGAAATTATGGAGAAGGAGACGACCTACCACGTACAGCGACATATTCGGGATTGGAAGATAGTTGCAGAATCACCCACAGGATATGGACATTATGAACGATTAACCAGAGTCTTTCTGGTGGATAGCCCAGGCAGACATGCCCTTGGACGAGCCGCGGGCGCAAGTTGCGTTCAAAAACTCGATGATTCGCGGAATTCTGCAATTCACACTACGTATCGCATTTCGCTGCGTTCTTCATCGTTGCAAGAGCCAAGATATCCGTTGCAACGATGAAGAATTGCACTTGCGGGTTCGAGTCCACCGTGCGTGCCAGTGTTAGACGGCCGCCGAACAAAGGACAATTGTACTTAGACAGAGGTTTTTAATGTAGAAAGAACCCTTCTGAAAGTACGCGGTAAAGAAAGATTCGCGTAAAAGCCTTGTAACAAAACTCTATTTAAAGCGATCAGAGAGAGCCCCAGAGAGAGCAGAGAGCCAGAGCGCCCCGTTCTTTGGAAGTTGCGAATATATTGTGAGAGTTCCCGTTTGGGGTTACTTTTTACTTCTTCTACTGTGTGCAACGAGTAGAGTGTTTTGGTTCTGTCCTGTCTGTGCACTTTCTCTGTGTAATCATTCGACGGTGTATGCGTGATACACGGTGTGTTACGAGTCGGTACTGCGATTGTGAAAGTCTGTTCGGTAACGAGCTAAAGAGTCTCCTGTGTTTTGGGAATTGCACGTATAAGTGTTGTATGTGTAGAATAAGAGTAACTCTGCTCTGTTTCGTCTGCTCCCTTCCCTCTCCTGTGTATGTGCTTGTGTGCGTATGTGCGTTATACGCAGTGTTACAAATTGATACGGTGTTGCAGAGATTCCACCCGGTAATGATTAAAGTATTTCCTAAGCGTAGTCGACAGGAATGCATCTGTCTGATCGTTCTTCTGAGGAGCACGAACGCATAGAAAACTAACATGGTTCGGTTGTGAGTTATGAGTCGCTGTGAATGACTGAGCATGTAGTATATCTATGTTCAGATTAGTACCAGTAGTGTTCTGAATACGAGTAGAATGATGATAAAGTGCGCGACAAGTTATAGTCAGTAGGTCTTATAATTTGATTGAGGTACTCGGCAAGGTCGTAAATTGTGCAGAAGGATTTCATGATGTGGTCATATTAAGTTACCAGCAGTGCGCTTTGTGTATTGATTCTCAATCCGGATTACTGCTCAACTGTTATAGCAGATAGATCTTGGAGAACGGGATTCTAAGACGTTGATAGCCTTGGTTGATCAGAAACAACTACTGAGCTAAGACGCGCTGACCGAGTAACGAGCGAGTGAGAAGTTGGGAAAATAGTATAGGGCCTCTGTCTAACAGACCCCTACCACTCCCAAGGACCCACGTGGCTAGAGTCAGTCTATTTTGCGGTAAGATTGAATACAGAGAAAGAGAGACTCGGAAATATCTGGTACGCAGGTGTGGAACCAGATTCTGGAGTCTCCGAAGGGTTGTTGCGTTAAAATAGTAATTAACGACCGCGGTAGGTAATTAACAGTTACGATAATCGTAAACAACGAAATAACCTTTAACAAAGGTCTAACAATCCACTACTTACATAGCTTGAATGCTTGAAAGGTTGTCTACTATGCTTACCCATTTGACATGCTTCACAAAGATGCACCATATGTTGCTTAGTAAGATCAGGTAATCCTTCAACAATCCTCTTCTTTGATAGCTCCTTTAACCTGTGTACATTCATGTGTCCAATCCTTTTGTGCCATAGATCAAGCTCTGCTATTCGATGCATACCATAAGAGAAATAGTTTGTATAATTTGGGTTTTCCTTGAATGTAAACAATCTACCTTGTTTTTGACCTCTAGCAATTAACCTCCTTTGCTTTGGATCCTCAATGAAGCAACCTGCATGATTAAATCTTATTTGCAAACCTTTTTCTACCATTTGACCAACTGACATCAAATTCTTAGTGATCGTTGGCACATAAAGTACATCCTTCAAGCAATTTGTCTTGCTCTTATCATGCATAACAACATCTCCAACCTGCATAATCTTATGTGTTGTATCATCTTTTGTTTCAACATGACCTTTACATGAAGGATTATGCATATTAGAAAACCATGAAGCATCATGTGACATATGGTTAGAGCAACCACTATCTAAATATCATACATCACTATTGCAATTCATCTTAGTTTCTACATTCATCATAAGAAGAGAATCATAATCATCACTCCCTCTCAAGTATGTCATCCCTGATAGACCCTTGTTGTAGTGGTTGTTCCATGGAATCCCTTGAGAGGTAGTGTCCATCCTGTGTGAACAAGAGCCATATTTTTGTCCAATTGTAGCAGGTTCTAATGTCTGGCTCCTCATTTGTCATTGCAAGCTTGTGCAATTTGTAGTCCCTTGGTATCTGCTTCTTCCTTGGATTCGAACATGAATGCATCATTGTGGGTCTCCATTGATGTCCTCCAAATCTTCCAAAGATGATGTTCATATGTAGCTCATGCCAAGTACTCGTAACCCATAATGAGTGATGGGTAAGTGTGTTAGTGCATGGGTTGAAGAAAGTATGTGCCTTGTGCATGGCCTTGTAAGGTGGTCCTATGCATGCATACTTGGAAAATGCATCGGAAGAAATATGGTGCGAGGATTGGAGGCCTTGAGCTAAGTGCTCAAGGGTATGCTGACGAAGAGGTTTCCTAAGTTGTGGATGCCATGTTCATGCCAAGTGCTTGACATCTACCAGATAAGGCAGCAATAATATCATCTACTAGTCAAGACACACTTCTATCCAGACTGATAAATGCTCAGTAATCAACGGTTCTGCCTTCAACTAAGCATGACTCATTCATGTTCCATGAGCCAAACCTCGGAGCATGTTCTTTCTCTCTCTTTTTTTCTTCTTCTTTTTTTTCTTTTTCTCTCTTTTTTTTGCTTTTTTTTATTTTGTGAAACAATGTCACAAAATAGGAAGACAAAGTTTAGTATCAAAAAAATAGTTTACATGTGTCAATGTGCTCTTGTGCATGGGACTCTCAATTAATCTATGCACGACCATGTAATGTGGCCCTATATTAATGCATACTTTGGAAATGCATGACCTGAATGGTGCAAAAGACAGGATTCTACAAGGAGCACATGGTTGTCGCTGGTCGAGCCTTTCCATGTTATTGCGGATGTTGAGGCCATCTATCTTGGAGGTATCCATTGGATCTCGAGATGACAACTGATCCTTCCTCCTTATAGGGATCCATTTGAGAATGGTCTTTGAATGTTTAGTAACCTCCTTTGGCTGCTTCATGTTTGGATGGTTTCTTGAGGGTTTGATCCTTCGTGGTTGGCTCTTTGGTTCTGTGGGGCCTACCAGTGCTTTTGGCTTCCATACCCATACCATTGTTGTTGTTCTTCTGACTATTGCCGAAGAGGTGAGTCTATCCTCTTGTGGTCTCTGTGCTCGGTTCTTTCCCTTTTCTCTCCTTGGCTTCTTGGTTGAGACCTTTTGCATGGTGGAGAGCATAGGCCTATGTGCATGTAAGAGTCCTTTGGGAACCCACATGTGTAATCGCCCTTATTGAGCTGCAACTAATTTCTTAGGCACCCAAATTTCTCGTAGACCTTCTTGTTGAGCCGGTCTTGGTTACTTGATTCTATTTTTCACATTGTTGGCTTGCCTGGGTGGGAGTTGTGGGGGCAAAGCTGATGGTTGCTCTCCTTTTCGTATCCAAATCTGCTTCATGCCCAACACTACTTTCTTCTTGAAATCTCGTTCTCTATTTGATATAGCAATTGTCATGTACTGTTTCTCTTGCCTATGTGGTTGAACTACTACAGATGGATGAGACCTTGTACAAGAAGGGAGTCTCAATGGGTCTCCGACTCTTTTGTTGGAGGCAGCATCCTTCTGCATCATAGAGCTTTGAACACATATAGCTTCTTCTTCTCTAAGATTAGTCCTAAGAGAATGTGTGACACCATGATCTGTGAGCATGCAGTTTTCTAACTCTAATGTAATGCATTGTTCATGAACCCAAACTTGAAGAAGTTGAGTTCTTATATTTAAGTTGAGCGCATGGTCATAGATCCAATCTTGTCCCAAGACAAGTGGCTCTGTAAGGTCATCATCGTGACACACTAGCATTTTGACTATCATTGGAACATCTTGAAGGTAGATGGGAAGTTCCACCTCACCCAAAAAAGGGGTTTCCACACCTCCCAATCCTATGAGATAGGCTTCCATGGGATTGATGTTCAACTACAGGTCTTGGCAGTAGGAAAGTCTAACTGCACTAGTTGTTGCACCGGAGTCAATCAATGGTTTCACAATCCTCGCACTCTTTCCTTGTCCTATCTCTATGGTCACAAAGGGACGTCGGTCAATTATTTGAGAAGTAGTTATGCTCGATTTTTGGCATATGTCCATGTGATATTTTGGGGCTTTTGGGTTGACATCTAGGCCTAATCGCCTTAACTTATTTTTCCTAATGCGCTCTCTAGCCTCTGCCTGTGCTTCTTCTCTCACCCTTAACTCTTCTTCTTTTCGCTTCTTAGTAGTGTTGAGTCTCATTAGCATATCCTCTGTAAGAGGTTCTTGATATAGCTTGACTCTACATCCACTAATATAGTTTTGCAAGATGTCACCTTCTGAGTGGCCAATTGAACTGCATCGCTAGTGGAAATTCTATTAATGATCATGGGTCCATATCCTCTTTTCTCCAATTTACCATCATGTTGCTTGAGTGTGTAACCCAACACTAGGTCTCCCTCTTTCAATCCTTTATCCTTCATGTGTGCATCAAAATATGCCTTTTGCCTTTTCTTTGTAGCATAGATGCCTGTTGTCGCTCGCAATCTCGTCTCACCTAAGCATTCTAGATCAAAGACCCTAGAGGACAACTCATGTCCATTCCACTCGTATTCTTGTGCTACTTTCAAGGCTGGGATTAGGAAGTCCAATGGTAGCATAACATTCTGTCCAAAGACCATCTGAAATGGGGTGGCATTGAGTACCATTTTATAGGCAACTCGATAAGCCCAAACAGCATGATGAAGTTGTTTGCCCCAATCAGAGCATTTATTATTTACCAGTTTTGTCAATACGTTACAGAGGATCTTATTGGTGCTCTTTGTTTGTCTGTTAGCTTGTGGGTGATAGGGGGCAGATTTCTTATGTACCACCAAGAATTCTTGGAGAAGATTTTCAATGACTTTGTTCAAGAAGTGTGTACCTCTATCGCTTACCAACTCTATTGGTAATCCATATATTGTGAACACATTCTCAAATAAGAATTTTTTCGTAGTTAGAGCATCATTCTTTGTTGTGGCTTTCACTTCTACCCACTTGGTAAGGTAGTCTGTGGCTACAATAATGTACTCTGCATGGGAGTTTCTAGCTGGGGGTTCAATAGGACCTACAAATTCTATACCCCACTTTGAAAATGCATGCCCTCCAATCATTGGTCTCAAAGGCATCTCATCTTTCCTCATAGGATATTGTGCATGTTGGCATGTGTCACATTTCTTCACATAGGTATGTGCATCCATATGAAGAGTTGGCCACCAAAGTCCTAAAAATAGAATGGTCTTAATTACTTGGCCATGATCAAAGTGTCCACCTGCAACACCACCGTGTGCAGTTTCTAAGACTTTCAAATAGTCTGATTCATGAACGCACAATCTTAGGTAACCATCCTTGCCTCTTTGGTATAGGTTGTCTCCTACTAAGGCATAGTCCTGAGCCTCTTGCTCCATGATCCTTCTTCTTGCTAGACTAGCCTCTTTGGGTAATGTTCCCGATCTCATAAATTCTACCAATGGAGCACTCCAGTTTGGAATTAATGGTACGTGATAAAGGGTCGCATGCTCCACTAGGGGCTTTTCCTGGCACACTCGACAATTCTTAATCCACTCATGTATTTCTTTGTCCATGCTAGGCCAATACACTCCTAAATGTTTCAAATTATGCAATGTTCGTTGTTTAGAATAGTGATTTCCTAGAAATCCTTCATGGGCTTGTTGCAACCAATTGCTATGTTCATCATCCTCGAAACAACAAGCTAGTACACCTTTCGTATCTTGTTTGTACATGCTTCTTGCCAATATTTTATAGTTTTGTGATTTTACAATTTCTTCTTTATTTGTTCTCACATCCTTATGCATGGGTCCGAAGTTCAGGACAGGTACCAACTTATTTGCCCATTTAGGAACAACTTCTAAATTGAATAGGTAAGCATCAGGTAGTTCATCAGACACTCCTTGCGGCGACTCTCCTGAAGTGATGCGAGAAAGATGGTCTGCCTTGAGGTGGGTCCTTCCATTCCTAACAACCACTTCAAAATCATACTCCATTAGTAAGAGGAACCATCTTACCAAGTGTCCTGTATTGCAAGGTTTATTGACCAAATATAATAAAGCTTGATGATCAGTGAAAAACTTGAACTTGTTGGCCAATAAATATTGTCTAAACTTCTTCACAGCATATACCATGCCTAAGCCCTCTCACTTAGTGGTGGTATAGTTTTGTTCAGCTGTGGTTAGCTATCTACTAGCGTATGCTATAGGCAAATCTAAATTTCCTTCACCTGTGGGTTGTGCTAGCACACATCCTATTGCATTCCACATGGACATGGAATGATTTACTCCAATCTGGGGTGGTCAGTATTGGTGTTGTGCACAATCATCTCTTCAACTCATTGAAGGAATTTTTGCATTCGTCATTCCACTCAAAATTTGTTAACAAGGTGTAAAGAGGTTTAGCTATGATCGCATGGTGCATTGGTGAGCCCAAATGGCATCACAAGAAATGCAAAGATTCCCCACTCTGTGGCAAAAGTTGTCTTGTGTTGATCTTCTGGGGCAATGGCTGTTGGAGACCTCTTAATCTCCAAAGACTTGATCTATACTGATCTAAGAGCACCTCTATATCAGTTATAGACCAACCTTTACACAAATGTTACTTTGATTTACCAAATCATTCATAAACAATTCTTCTGAGTGAGAATTTTCCTTCTTCAAAAAGTCTGCTTCAGAAATTGACTTCAATACCTGCACATATCTTTAGATTTCTTCAAACCAATGATGCATAAATTTCCACACTACCTTTGCGCAATCATATCAACCATTAGTTCTTCAAAAGAATCCTTAAAACTTTAATTTGACCCTTAAGATCAAAGGTATGTCAAAAACTATCTTCCAGAATAAGCGACTTTGACATAGGTAACTTCTAAGATTGATTTCTCACAGCATAGACCTCGTTTTGCTAAATTCTTTTAGCCATAGCTTCCTTACCTTCTAACTTAGATTTTGAATGCTCAGTTATAAAAAACTTTACACTGTGCACTGAGATCTAAGCAAAACATTGACACGAAAAAGTGCGCGACTCTGAGAAGTCTTTCTGTAGATTCTACATACAAATGTTCCTATTGATCATACTCACAGTAGGAAAGGAATTAGATGATGAAACTTTGAACACAGCTTCATTAGGTTCCAAATTAGATGTGTACAAAAGGATTTCTGATCCACATGATCAGACTGAGAGAACTCAGAGAAAAACTCGTCGCTAATTTCCTGAGAAAGACTCTTTACACATCTATCTCTAAGACACTTGTCATCAAATGACTCTCTCACATATTTCTTTACATCATTGACTTATATACATATGGTTTTAGACTTAACCCGCATCTATTACATTACTCCTTATCATCCTAAGGATTATCTATACTCAGATTACAAGAATTTCCAACTGTAATGTACATATGTATACAAGCTATCATTCTGAAATCTTCTTCACTTTCTCAAGTGTCTTCTTCCACTTCAATCTGATCATGAGCTTGCTTCAAACTCTTTCTAATCACCAATTTGTGATTGGTTTGTTCCAACAATGGCTACTTGGTTGTAACCTGAAAATCCATCAAGAAAGCTATAAACTTCCTTGCCTGCAACACGCTCCAATAAATGTTCAATGATTGGAAGCGGATAGCTATCCGTGATCGTAGCAACATTAACTTTTTTAAGGTTAATACACACTCATAGCTTTCGGTTCTCCTTGGGCACTACTACAATGGGGGACACCCGTTCACTATGTTCGATCTCATAAATAAATCCAGCTTCAATCAACCTTTCAATTTCTTCTTTTATCTTTGCAGCATAAGAGTCATTATATGTGTAGGGCTTTTGTTTGGTGGGCTTGGCATCAGCGGTCATGGGAATCGTATGAGAGCATATTCTCGGATCTACCCCCTTCAAGTCTCTATAATTCCATGCAAACACGTCCCTATATTCCCTTAATAAAGCTACGAGCTCCATTTCTTCTTTTGCACTTAGGTCATCTCCTATGTATTTACATCTCTCTTCATTCTCCTCAATGGTCACTACAATATTTTTGGTATTTTCTTTATTATCATATGATTCTCCTATGATGGCCTCTCTTTTAGGCATTCATATGAAAATTTTCCGGTCTTCAACTTCATATATCTGGTACTTCAAACAATGATTCCTCCTCTTCTTGTTTCATAGCTTTTCTTTTCTTTTTCTTTTGACTACTCTCACTTCCATTCTTTGAATTTACCATTTTAATACTTGTGAGAGGTTCTTCTTCTTTTGTGTAAATACCCCTATGTCTTCTAGATAGTGCTCCTCTGAGTTAAAGCAACTATCCATCACAATGGACTCTAGATCATCGTCGTTCTCTTCTTCTTCTATGAAGTCACTTGGGTCGCATTCTTCTAGCAAGGGCTGACACATGAACACTGAAATATCATAACCCCCCTCATCACAATGAGGTTTCCATTGTTCTTCATTGACTACAATGTCCATGGTGGCTAAGATTTTTGGCCAGCCATGAGGCTCAAATTCCTCATCTAGAAAGATCATCGGTGTGTAGGCTGGGTCTTTAACTAGTCTCTCTTCTTGAGAAGTTCCTTCTTCTTGTGCTTTTAGGCATCTTTCCTCTTCCTCTGCGACCTTGCACATCCATAAATGAGTATCTTCATGCAACAAGGAGGGGTCAGGAGAACTTCCATAATGCACAGAGATTGAATCTTCCTTTGCTTTGTGGATAGGATTCCACTATAGGGGTGGTACATCTCTAAAGGAGTAATCCTTCAAATTGACATTGATGGTGACCCCTAAGTGCTGTAAATACAAGGAGTTGGATCCCTAATCCTATACTATTTGCAGTTTTCATAGGAAGGGTCTTCCTAGGATCATCTCGTAGACATTATTTTCTTCAAAGTCACATATAGCAAATGTGTGTTCAAACTCTACACCATAAGTGGTAAGAGTTATCCCTTCGAGCAATCCTAGAGGTCTTTCAAAATGATCGTCTGCCATTTGAAGCTTCATTCTAGTTGGTCTTAATGTGGGTTTGCCCCATCGCTTCCACAAGGAGGTGGTCCCAATAGCAACACCAGCACCTGAATCTACGATCGCTTTGGTTGTGTAACCTTGTTAGGTGATTGGAAGATAAGTATTACCTTCTTCACCTTCACTCATGTCCCCTATTTTATCGAGAGGTATCTCTGGAACTTTTTGCTTAGATCCTGCTTTTGGCATATTGGAATCAAGTTTTGGAACTTGATCCTTCACATGATTCCATAGCTTAGGTTTTGCTTTGAACAACTCTTCTACAGTGAGATGACACTGAACCTTAGTCTTCTTCACAACGTCAGTGTTGAGAAAAATGAGGAGCTGAGCTTAAACACACTCTCAAAGAATATATGAGATGATATATGAGAGACAAATAAGTGAGCAATCCTTAAATCAACAAGAATACAAAGTTCAGTAGTAGAAGCTAACTCAAGCTCAAAACTACTTGAAAAGAACAAAGCTGATAACATTATCAAATGATCTCAATGATACAAATGAAGCCAATGTATAATGTTCAAGAGTGTGTGGTATACATCACTCCACTTCAGTCCCTAGGATGCACTCCACAACCACAAGAAATGAGTCGACTGTCTCTCAACTTCAGCCCTCTATCTGTCTATCGAAAATGCTCAGAAGCCTCTGTTTAAATAGGCATAACTCTCTAATGCATGGGAGTTTCGTGAAACTCTTTTGGATGGAGATTCTCCATGATATGAGGAACAATTTTGCTGAAGAAACCATTTTGAGATGATGCATGTAGCTCAAGATACAAGCTTCCAAAGTTGGCCTACTAGCCGTTTTCAGCAATCTACCAATTCTCTACCTACCAACTTGCAGCCAGCATAGCTTGAGTTTGGAGACAAATTTGGGATATATTTTTGGTGAGCTGATACCTGATTTTATGGAAAACATTTCAGCTTTTGAATCAACCAAAAAGGATGCATGGTTAGCGAGATATGATCCGTGCAAAACTATCTTCAGAAAAGGTGTGCTGATGTCCTGAAATTTTTCCTAAATTATAGGAACACTTTTCCAACTTGGAATTGACTTCGAACATGCTTTATTCATGACTATGGCTGATGCGGAAAACATAATAAATCACTCTAAGAATATAATGAACTTTAATAAAGGGTTCAACCTATAATAATACTTTGAAGAGATGATGTGGACTTGGATATTCCAACACCTTCCCTCAAGTCCAACATCTTCAAAATAATAAGAACCTGAAATAAAATGCTTGCTGAAGGCATATGAAGATGAGCCTTCCCTTATTTGTTGAAGATGCATGATGAGCCTTCCCTTACTCATGACTTCCTTCCCTTAAGGGAAGCTCCATCATGCCAAGTGATGATCTATGCTTCATGAACAACTCCTTGCCGAGAGCTTTAGTGAAGAGGTCAACCACATTTTCCTTTGTGTTGCAATGGTGTAAGATGATATCACCACTTTGTATCTTCTCTCTGATGAAGTACTCCCTCACTTCAATGTGCTTGGTTCATTGATGCATGACTGGATTCTTTGCGAAAGATTTAGCTGAGACATTATCACAATGAATGGTTGTAGGTTGGTTTTCACCGAAACCAATCTCATCCAGTATCTTCTCAGCCAAATAGCTTCACAAGATGAGGTTGTGAGATCTTTGTATTCAGCTTTTGTAGAGGATAAGCTGGTCGTACTTTGCTTTTTGGAACTCCATGAAATAGCTCCATTGCCTAGGAAGAAGGCATTTCCACTTATGCTCTTTTGATCAACCAAATTTGCTGCATAATCTGAATCACTAAATCCATGAAGATTCAATGTATCTCCTCCATAGAGAATGCCAAGTGAAGGATTACCTTTCAAATATCTTAGTATCCTCTTGGGTGCATTCCAATGAGATACTTTGGGAGCTTGTAGATATTTGGAGAGAGAGTTCACTACAAAACAAACATCAGGTCTTGTGATGGTCAGATAGAGGAGAGATCCCATGAGTTGTCTATATAGTGTTTCATCATATGTGTAGCTCAGTGATGAGTAGCACCTCCTTTAATGTCAATCCGGGAAGACATGAGGATGGTATGAAGACCTCGAGCAAGTGAAGGCACAAGTGTGTGAGTGAGAAGAGCACTAACATGCAAACACATACACACACACGCGCACACACAGCAAGAACAAAGAGAGTAAGACAATGGAATCACTTCTATTGCAACAAAGTTCTCATACAAGCTCAAAACTACAAGAAGCTACCCCCCAAAAATGAGCTCTCTAGCTCTTTTTATAGTTTTTGTCTAGCTTTTGGCCCTGTCCCGACCTAGTGTCCGGCCTAGTTAAAAATTAGGTTCCAGGGATTATTTGGGGGCTCAAACAAAGTCAAAAAATTATGAAAATTGATACGATGGTACTTCTAACACTCCTCAAGCTCAAGGACTCCTCGGCTTGAACAAAATGGAGTTACAAAAAGGTGAAATGATATTTACAATGGTTTGAGTGATCAAAATCACTATTTTTGTAGGGGATTCTTTTGAAGATTTGACATACACTTCTTGGAGCTCCCTACTTGCTCCTTCTTCATGTGTGTCCTCTTCTTTTATGTGCTCTTGTACTTGTTCTTGACCTTGAGTTCCAACACTCCCCCCTCTCTTGAGTCTGTCTGTTGCTCTAGCACAATGGTAAGTACCACGTTAAGAAGCTTCACCTCCTTAATTGTCAATCCGCGGGGTTGTACACTCGGTCTTTGGGATGGAACATGGTTGATGAATGTCCGTATTGATGGTCCACTGATGAGATCTTTTGAGTGGCTGATCCTGTCTCCTCTTTTCAAGGCATCATTTGCCAAATACATAATCAGGAGTCTTCTCATCCAATATACATACAAATATTTGCAACTATCCCTTGCAGATATCTCCCTGGATGCTCTTGTACATGCAGTAGTTAAGCATCACTCAAGTTGCGGACCTTAAAGCTCTTCACTCCTACCATAGTAAGAGAAACCCATAGTTGTGGATGCCGTGTTCATGCCAAGTTCTTGACATTTACCAGATAAGGCAGCAATTATATCATCTGCTAGCCGAGACATACTTCTATCCAAACTGATAAATGCCCAGTAATCAAGAGTTCCACCTTCAACTAACCATGACTCTTTCATGTTTCATGAGCCAAACTTGGGAACAAGTACTTCCTCTTCTTTCTTCTCTCTTTTTTTTTTTTTGAGAAGCAGTGTCACCAAACAAGAAGACAGATGTTAGTATCAGAAAAAATAGTTGACATATGTCAATATGCTCTTGTGCATGGGACTCTCAAATGTGTCTATGCACGGCCATGTAATGTGGCCCTATATTAATGCATACTTTGGAAGTGCATGACCTGAATGGTGCAAAAGACAGGGTTGTGCAAGGAGCACATGGTTATCGCAAGTCGAGGCTATCAATGTTGCTTCCAGATGCTGATGTGACTTTTGTTGGAGGTATCCATCACATCTTGAAATGATGTAAGCATGTGATGGTTGAATGACAACTCATCCTTCCTCTTTGTGGGGATCCATTTGAGAATGGTCCTCGACTGCTTGGTGGTCTCGATTGGCTGCGTCATGTTCGGATGGTTTCTGGAGGGTTTGATCCTTCGTGGTTGGCTCTTTGGTTTTGATTTTGTGGAGACTCGTGAGGGCTTTATAAGAGTGTCAACTTGGAAATGAGGCTTTTTAGGGACCCATTTACAAGTGATTATGCTCGTGCTCTTGGGCAGACATGTGTTTGCAGATATCGAGTAAGAGTGGGCATCGGTTGTTCAAGTGAATGAACCATGTTGTGCATGGTGTGACCTGTGTGTAGCTATTTGAGCCCGCAAGCAAGCCTTAGGCACCCAAATTTGTCTGGATTGTGGGTCAACCTTCAGTGACTTCTTGGGCACCCAGATAGACTTTATCTTTACAGAAGAGTTCTTGGAGGACTTCTTATTAGTGTCTGGTCATTGATCACTAATAGGAAGTTGAGCTAGTTGTTGTGGCTCGACTGTGATAGGATGCTCGCCTTTTCGCACCCACACTTGTTTCAGTGGCTGAATTGCCTTACTTCGTACTTTCTTTTGGCTTCCATTATAGGTCATCTGCTTCCTCTGCTTTTGATCCACCTTTGGTTGTCGCGTCCCGATGGCCTTTGGAAAAGAAGGGAGTTCCGTCGTACCCTTGCCTTCCTTGTTGAGATACTCCTCCCTCTGCATCACATATTTTTGGACAAGAATAGCATTGTCATCTTCATGTGTGCTCCTGGAAGGACCAGGAGTTTGTGCCTTACCTAGTTCCTTGAGTGCCTCATTTTCCAATTCAACTGTAATTCGACTATGATTTACCCATACCTGAAGAAGTCCACTCCTTAGGTTTAGGTTGACTGCATGATCATAGATCCAATCCTGACCCAAGACAAGAGGCTCAGTGAGGTCCTCATCTTGACACACTAGTACTTTGAGTGTCATTGCTTCGTCTTGAATATAGAGGGGAAGTTCCACCTCGCCCATGCAAGGGGTTTCCACACCTCCCAATCCTATGAGATATGCTTCTATAGGATTGACAGTTAATTTCAACTCTTGACAGTAAGACAATTTAACCGCACTAGTGGCTGCACATGAGTCAATCAAGGCTCTTACAGTCCTTGCACCCTTTCCTTGTCCTATCTCTAAGGTTATAAAAGGACGTCGATCAATTATCCTATGAGAGCTAACACCTGAAACTTCACACATAGCCACTTGATATCCTTGATCTGCATATGCATCTGGCCTAGGTTGCTCTCTGCCTTTTCTTCTTAGTTCCATTCTCCGTATGCGCTCTAAAGCTTCTGCTTGGGCTTCTTCTCGAATCCGCTTTTCTTCTTCTTTGCGTTTCTTTGCGTTTCTTAGCAGTATTTAGTCGACTTAGCATTTCCTCTGTGAGAGGTTCCTGATACAACTTGACCCTACATCCGCTTATGTAGCTTGGGAGAACGTCGCCTTCTAATGTGGCTAGTTGTACTGCTCCACTTGTTGAGATTCTATTAATGATCATGGGTCCGTAGCCTCTTTTCTCTAGTTTCCTCGCATGTTGTTTCAAAGTGTAGACTAGTACTAGGTCGTCTGCCTTCAAACCTTTCTCCTTAACGTGGGCATCAAAGTATGCCTTCTGTCGTTTCTTAGCTGCATATATCCCCGCAGCCACTCTCAGTCTTGTTTCTCCTAATCGTTCAAGGTCAAAAAGTCTAGAGGAGAGTTCATGACCCATCCATTCATGCTCTTGTGCTACTTTCAATGTAGGTATTAAGAAGTCCAACGGTAGCACAGCATTTTGGCCAAATACCATCTGAAAGGGGGTGGCTTGGAAGTACCGTTTTGTAGGCGACTCGGTATGCCCAAACAGCATGGTGTAGCTGTTTATCCCAATCAGAGCGTTTATTGTTCACTAATTTTGTCAATACATTGCATAGGATCTTATTGGTGCTTTCGGCTTGCCCATTAGCTTGAGGGTGATAGGGGGCAGACTTCTTATGTACTATCAAGAATTCTTGGAGCAGATTTTCAATAACTTCATTCAAGAAGTGAGTCCCTCTATCACTCACCAACTCTATTGGCAATCCGTACCTCATGAACACGTTTTCAAATCAGAACTTTGTTGTTGTTTGAGCATCATTTTTTGTAGTAGCTTTCACTTCTACCCACTTGGTTAGATAGTTTGTGGCCACGATTATATATTCAGCATGTGAGCCCTTAGCTGGGGGATTAATAGGACCTACAAAGTCTATTCCCCACTTAGAGAATGCACGTCCGCCCATCATAGGCTTCATTGGCATCTCATCTTTGCGTATAGGATACTGGGTTTGTTGACAAATCTCACACCTCTTCACATAGGTATGTGCATCCATGTGAAGGGTGGGCCACCAAAATCTTGCAAATAGAATTGCTTTGATCACCCTATCTGGACCAAAGTGTCCTCCTGCTACACCCTGGTGAGCAGTTTCCAAGATCTTTAGATATTCACTCTCATGAACACATAATCTCAGGTAACCATCTTTTCCGCGCTTGTATAGATTATCACCAATGAGTGAGTAATCTAGGGCCTCTTGTTCTAGACTTCTTTGTCTCGTCAGGGTCATATCTTGAGGGAATGTTTTCGTCCTCAGAAATGCCACTTCTTTGTCTCGTCATGGTCATATCTT
This sequence comes from Ceratopteris richardii, assembly GCA_020310875.1. NCBI lineage: Eukaryota > Viridiplantae > Streptophyta > Polypodiopsida > Polypodiales > Pteridaceae > Ceratopteris > Ceratopteris richardii. The sequence goes on from CM035407.1 coordinate 148,602,001, forward strand.
GAGGGAATGTTTTCGTCCTTAGAAACGCCACTAGTGGCTCGCTCCAATCCGGCACTAGAGACACGCGATAAAGGGTGGCATGTTCCACTGGTGGCTTAATGCGGCAAATTGGGCATTCCTTACACATTCTATGGACGTCTGCTTCCATAGTTGGCCAATACACTCCAAGTCTCCTCAATGTTTGTAGGGTTCGTTGTTTTGAGTAGTGTTGCTCTAATGCACCTACATGTGCTAATTGCAACCACTTCGCGTGCTCGTCCTCTTCCACACAACAAGACAAGATCCCTTGATCCGTGTGCTTGTACATACTTCCTGCCATGATGTGATACTTTTGGGCTTTTAGTACCTCTCTATCCTGTGTGGCCATCACTGAGTGGTTAGGCCCGTAGGTTAATACTGGCACTAATGGCTTAGCCCACTGTGGTACAACTTCCAAGTTAAACAAGTAAGCATCAGGTAAGTCATCTGACACTCCTTGTGGGGCTTCTCCTGATGTGAGCCTTGAGAGATGATCTGCTCTCAGGTGAGTTCTGCCTTTCCTCACTACTACCTCAAAGTCATACTCCATTAGTAAGAGAAACCATGTTACTAATCTGCTTGTATTACATGGCTTGTTTACCAGGTACAGTAGAGCTTGGTGATCAGTAAAAAATTTGAACTTATTTGCAAGCAAATAATGTCTAAACTTTTTAGCTGCATATACCATGCTTAGTCCTTCTCTCTCCGTAGTGGTATAATTTCGTTCAGCTGCATTCAACTGTCTACTAGCATAGGCAATTGGAAGATCCATATTACCTTCATCGGTAGGTTGCGCGTGTACACACCCAATAGCATAATTGGATGCATCCACGTGGACATGGAATGGCTTATTCCAATCCGGTGTGGTCAAGATTGGTGCTGAGCACAATCTTCGTTTAAGCTCATTGAAGGAATTCTCACATTCGTCAGTCCATTCAAAGTTAGTCAACAGTCCATACAGAGGCTTTGCTATGATGGCATACATGTGTATAAACCGTCGGTAATAACCACAATGCCCCATGAAAGCTTGTACTTCCTTGACATTCGTTGGCCTAGGTAGCTCCGCTATGGCCCTCAATTTCTCTTCATCAGTGAATATGCCATTCTTTGACACTATGTGTCCTAGAATCGTGCCTTGCCTGACCATAAAAACGCACTTTTCGGGGTTCAGGCAGACCTGATATTCTCTACATTTGTCAAAGATTTGTCTGAGTTCAGGAATATGGGTTTGTCTAATGTTAGAATGAGCACAAAGATCATCAACATAGACTTCTAAGTTCTTCCTCAGGAACTCTTTAAATACATGGCACATCATTCTAGAAGGTAGCGGGTGCATTGGTAAGCCCAAATGGCATTACTCTAAAGGCAAATATGCCCCATTCAGACGCAAAAGCCGTCTTATGCTGATCTTCTGGAGCTATGGCTACTTGATTGTAGCCAGAGAACCCATCCAGGAAGCTGTACACTTCTTTGCCTGCTACCCTTTCTAATAGATGCTCAGTGATAGGAAGAGGATAATTGTCTCTAATCGTGGCGACATTAACTTTTTTAAGGTTAATACACACACGCAATTTTCCATTTTTCTTGGGCACCACTACAATGGGGGATACCCACTCAGTGTGCTCAATTTCATAGATGAATCCGGCTTCAACCACTCTATCTATCTCCTCTTTGATCTTAGCAGCATAGTTATCGTTGTATGTGTAGGGCTTCTGCTTCGAGGGTCTGGCGTATGAGGTCATGGGGATTGTATGTGAACATATATCAGGGTCTACCCCTTTCAAGTCCTTATAACTCCAAGCAAATACATCTCGGTATTCTCTTAGCAAGGCCATTAGCTCTTGTTCTTCCTCTTCTGTCAAGTCATGACCTATGTACGTGCATCTTTCTTCTCCTTCCTCGATGGCTACAACTATTTTCTTGGTAGTTTCCTTGCTATCATAGGCTTCTCCTGCTTGTGCCTCACGTTTAGGCATTCTTATCATGACTCTCCTATCGTCTATCTCATATTTTTTAAAGTTTTCAAGGACCTCAAACAAGGATTCTTCTGCCTCCGGAGTGACTTCCTTCTTCTTTCTTCTCTTTCCTCCGCTCTTAGTAGCTACTTGTGTGGCTAACCTCACCTCATTTGTAAGCTCTCCGTGCCTCTGGGGTTGAAATTCTACTTCATAGAAGTATTCTTCATCTGATGCAAAAGGTGGGTCCATAATGATTGACTCTAGATCGGAGTCACTCGCATCCTCAAATGCATCAGGGCTAGGTTCGCATTCTTCTAAAACTGCATCTCCCATGATTGGCTCTACTGAAAAGACTGAGTAGCTCTTCTAAGGTGAGGTTGCACTGCACTTTAGTATTCTTTACTACCTTTGTATTCCTAGGTATGATCGAGTCTTCGTTTCTTACCATGATTGTGGGTGCTCTCATGCACGTGGACTTAGCTTCCCAAGGGCCTGTGAACTGGGGTAATTCTTCTAGAGAGTTAGACTCAAAGTCTAATCTTTCCTGGGATTGGGTGCTCTCTTGCTCCTTATAAATGGATGGGACGTCTTGTGGGAATTGGTCGTGTGCGTCATCCACAAGTTCAATGGGAGGAGGGACTTCACTTTCTTTAGCCCATTTGTCTTCTTGAATCTCTCGTAGGAATTCTGGTGTGAACCGGTTCATGGAGGATGATGTGTTTGGCTCCGTAGAGTTAGGCACATATGCTTCCTGGGGAGGTAGGCTCACTCTCTCACTTGCCTTGTCCTTGTGTTGAGAGGCGGGTTCCTTTTCTGATTGTGCAATCAGCTTCTCTATTCTTTCTAGCAATCCATCAAAGTGTAACTGTGTCTTCACTGAACTAGAGATGTTAAATAGGAGACTGGCTTCAAACATGGTCTGAGCCAATTCCACCATCTTAGCACAAATTTTGGTTCGTTCTAGCTCTAGTTCTGCTCTAGGGTAACACTTTTCATGATCAGTTACGTTTGGCCCTTCTTGGATTCTGGCCTGATAGGCTTTAAGCATCATATTAAGGTCCTCAGGAGTGGGATCTGCTAGGACTGATCCTACTCTAGGGGGTGGTGGGATTAGGTGAGGCGGGTTGGAAGGTGGCAGGTCGGATGGAGATGGGAATGGTGGTGGTGGGGTAGTGTGAGAGGGAGTTTGAGATGTGAGTTCAGTTATCCTGGCCTTTGTTTCTCTGAGGCTTTCCTCGAGTTCACTCATCTTTTTTGCCCATTGTCTTTTCATTCTTTCACGACTATCTCTCCAAGCTCTAGTCCTTTTCTTTGTCATGCTCTCTGTTTCACTAACATCTAGGCTCTTTTCCTGGCCTACCCCTTGGTTTTGCTGCAATGCCTGAGCTCTAGTGACTACCTGTACTGGTGCAGTGGACGTCACACTTCCTGTAGAGTCTACTACCAACCCAATAACATTGATAGGAGTAATTTTTGGCATGTTATTTGGGTTCTTTGGGCAATCTCGTAAGAGATGCTCTTTTCCACACTCTTGACAAAAGCCCTGGATCGTCACTGACTGGGGTTGTGTAGGTGTAAGCATGGGGCAATCACAAATGAGGTGATCTCCCTGACATCTGTAGCATGGTCCTCTAGGGAATGGGGGTCTTACTTGCCTAAGTTGAGGTCTAGGGTTGGGGTTTGCATACATGACGTTTGTGTAATCAGGCTCCCAACTAGGTTCATTTGGCTCTTCACTATAGTAGGACTCACCATGTTCAGGAGACTGCATGTAGTAGGCCTGGGGGCTATCAACATGTGTAGAATCGAAACTATGGTCACTGGGATCACTTTCTGATAGCAGTGGGGTTACTGGCACTATGGCCCTATTCAGGTTTTCTTCTATAGCTACATACTTTACAGGGATCACATTAGTAGGAGCAGGTGGTTGTTGTGCTAGCACTGGTTGGGGTCTCAGTTGGGCCTGATATTGCAGTTGGTAATTTTGCTGAGGCCTAGTATATTGTGGTGGTGGCTATTGACTCTGATATCTACCTTTTTGAGGGTATGGCTGAGGGTAGGTTTGCCTAATTGCTTGCTTATTGTATGGACAGTTGTAGCTCAGTGATGAGTAGCACCTCCTTTAATGTCAATCCGGGAAGACGTGAGGATGGTATGAAGACCTCGAGCAAGTGGCGGCACAAGTGCGTGAGTGAGAAGCACACAAACATGCACACACATACACACACGCGCGCACACACGGCAAGACAAAGAGTCAGAATCAATGGAGTTCTTAGATTACTTTTCAAGAAGCTCTTACAAGTTTGTTTCAATTACAATGTAGCCCCAAAAATGAGCTCTCTAGCTCTTTTTATAGTTTTTGACTAGCTTTGGCCCTGTTCAGACCTAGTGTCCGGCCTAGTTAAAAATTAGGTTCCAGGGCTTATTTGAAGGCTCAAACGAGATCTACAAAATACGAAAATTGGCAGGTAGATACTTCTAAAGCTCCTCAAGCTCAAGGACTCCTTGGCTTGCACAAAATGGAGCTACAAAAATATGAAATGGTATTTACAATGGTGTTTAGTGATGAGAATCACTTTTAATTGGTGTAAGGGTTTTGAAAAACTAAAGGGTTGCCTTAGTGCTAGATCTGCGTGAATGCTCATACGTGCTTTACGTGCTTCTTCCTGAAGAAAATTATTGGCCTATTTGCCAGATCTTCGTTGACTCCCTTGTCTGCTTGTGCCTTCTCTCCCTTCTGACTCTCTTCTCTGACTGACATGCCTCGTTAGTCCTTCAGTTCCTTGTCCGCTGCTAACACCCCCCCCCCCTCTCGCGTCTGTCGTCCCTGACAGACCCTTGTTGTGTGGGTTTTTGGATGTAGTACTCAACGACATCCTGCGCTAAGTGATGTTCGGCAATCCTCAATCCTTTGGCCAAATCTGTGAGTAGAGCATCCCAATCTACCGGCCCGGGAACCTCTGGATGTGGTATACATAGCTTTTCGGAATGGAGAGCTTGTTCCACTGCAAACAACTACAAGAGATGGGATGGTCTGGGAATGAATATCTCAGAGTGATATTCCCAGAATCCCATGACAAACATCTCTTCAAACGTTTGTTTGAAGCAGGCCGGTAGATATTTGATGCGAGCGTGCCATGCATACACAACATTAATCGATGGGGTTGTGCTCATGTCGTATACAAGGTCCTGATTACCTTCATTAAATCCTAGTGCTGAGAGATGCGGTTCCTTGCCATTTTTGAAGGTCCTGAAGGTGACCAACATAAGTTCGAAAATCTTCAGGCACATCTGAGTCATGACATCAGGTACATTCTTGAACCGGACCCCCCAATGTCGAATCGTCGAAATCATATATCCAATAGTAGGTGGGCCCTTCGAGGGTGCGAAGTACACATAATTGAGCCACTTCTCACATCCTTTAATCGTCAGCACTGTTTGTGTGTACTCCGGCCATGATCTCCTTCGAAATACAGGGCAATAACATGGGTTATATTTGATGTACAATGGCATGTTGTTCCATGTTCTTACCATTTCTGGGTATGTTTCAAGCAGCCGAATTCTCCAAGTCGGTTGGCGAATATGTCCCTGCTTGGCACTTTCTGAGATGTCGTCAGGTGCAAATTGTGTGGCAGAGGTTGGTTCCCTTGAGGTGTGGTGCTTGATCTCCGCATTATAATCCGCCATTAGAACGCAAAAAGGAACATACAGGTCGTCCAATGGGCCGATCCACCTATGGTGTGAGAGATTCTTAAAATAATCGGATTTTATTACAACCTCCTCCAATTGTGACATCAATGCGATTTGGACTGCCACCCTGTCATCATGCGTCGTGGCTACTTTCTCTAATTTTTGCATCCATTCAGGTGCCTCAATTTCAATTGTGTCCATGCCCTGTTCTGTTCGCTTACCCCCGGGTGTTGGCATCGGGACATAGGGATCCTCGAATGTTTCTTCTACTTCGATTGGCACAAGATCGTCAGGCTCGGGCTCTAGCAGAGGGGAGGGCTGACGCTCGTATTGCATGACCTTGCTACGTAATTCCTCAATTTCTGCCTGGAGTTTAGTGACCTCTTCAGATGTATCTTCTGCGGTTGTGATCTTGCTTGGTGATGTCTGTTGGGTGGCCAACTGCCTTAGTAAACCATCTCTCTCTTTTTCTAAAGCGGCATGGGCCTCCATTAGATCTGCATGAGTTTCTAACACCACTTTCATATTCTCAGAGGGAATTGCCTTGAATCGCTCTGGGTCAATCTCCTGTAGGGAACCCTCCATGGTTGCCTCCAGATTTTCTTCGTTCTGTTTCTGTAATCGCTTATTCTCCTCTAGTGCTGTAGACATGTGCTTGCGTAGGAGGCCCAAGTTCCGTCGAAGCTTAAGGTTTTCCGTGATCTGAGAATGTAGCAGCTCGTCCATATGTCGTCGTTCTTCATCATCTGCTTGGGGTGGGTTGGCTACTAATTGTGTATATTGTTCCTGTAATGTCACGTGCTGCTGTTCTAGTAGCTGCTTCTGCTCTTCAAGATCCCTACATCGTGCTTGGAGATCTGCATGGCTTCAGAAAAGCCTTGTATGTTGGTTGTCAAGGTGTTGGTAGTGTTGCTGAAGTTGGGACATGCATTGATACATATTATTAAATACATTATTAAGAGGAATGGTGGGAGAAATGGTGTTGAATGCAGAGGGGAAGGGAAAGGGAAAGGGAATTGTGGATGCAGTACTGGAGAAGGGTGAGGGGGGAGGTGGGGGAATGGGAGATTGTGGGTAAATGGGGGGTGGGAGAGGTGCAGAGGTGGGTGACACCTCCATGGATTCAAAAGTGGAGGCCGTGGTGGGAGTGACTGTGAACATGGGGATTGTGGTTGCGGTGAGAGTTGTGAACGTGTATAGAGGTGTGTGTAATTGTGAACTCCCAGGAAGTGTGATCGGAGTAGTGGGGTTTACCGTGGCTGTGGTTAGACTTATGTTTTCAGTGGAAATAGAGTATGTGGGTTGACTGATGGTTTGTGCGTCGGTGTGTGTAGTGGGTTCGGAGGTGGTGACAGTAGAGGTTATAGTGGTAGAGGGAGGTGAATGGGGCGGATATGGGGGAGAAGGTGGCAAGGGAGGTGATGGAGGTGCACTCGATGTGTGGGCTTCCTCGGTGTCGTGAACAGTGTGTGCTGTGCCAGTGGTTGTGGGGGTGCCTTGTGGTCCTGATCCTAATACATTCATTCGTTTTCCCGTTCGTGGGGGGCGTCTGCCATATCTTTTCTCTGTCCTTCGTGATTGCACTAGTGCAGTATGCACCGTTTCAGGTACTCCCAAAGCGTCCGATATCATTTCCAAGGTGGCACGGTATTGCTCGTCCACACCTTCCTCCTCCAGAATCTGGTTCATGAGGGCTTTACCTGCAGCTAATGATAGTCTGTGTTGCTCTTGAACTCGGTTCATCGTATCGTAGAGCTTCTTTAATGCGTTAGTATAGGCTGGGGCACCTTCCAATACTTGTAGGGCTTCCTGATCATACTCTTGTTCTTCTGCTTCTGATTGTCCACCCTGTGCCTCCTCATGTGCTTCTTCTTCATCGTCCACATTGACTACGTCCGGTTGGCTGGGCTGGGCTTGGTCTGGGGCAGTTTGCTGTCCACCAGCTTGCTCTGCTTCAACTTTCGCATTTACAGCTTCAATGATTCTAGCAACTTCTTCATCCGTTAGATCCTCCAAAGTGAATCCATGCGGGAATTCCAGATCAGTAGGTACTGGTGGAAACACAAGGTTAGGGCCATCTGTGCTGTGCCTGGGTAACCTGATAGTAAATGGTTGTACTCGTCGGGGAAGTCTTGGGGTTGTTTCAGGCGTTAGGGTTGCACCGCGAGCTTGTGCACAAGGCATCTGGACAGCGCCTCTCATCTTCTTTGAGGGAGGCCCTACAGCTGACAATCTGCGTTGAAACTCCTGTGCTCTGGTCCAAATGAGAGCCCTTTGCACCGGTACATCATATGCGAGACATCTATACACAATTCTTGTTAGCGCACAGCAACCATACAGTACAGACTTTTGCTTCTTATACCATCTTTGATGAGCCATATGAATTTGGTCGATAAACCAGTGGGGCATATTGATTGTCAAATCAAAAGCATCCGCTAGGTAGAGGCTAAACCAGATCTTTTTAGGAGGCATTGTGAACCTTTCCTGCGCGGGGAATGCGAAATGTTGCATGACCATGCGTAAGTGAATGGCGATCGTAGGTGTCATCGCAACCATGTCCTTCAACTTTGTCAGATTCCTGTTCTTCATATTGTCTGGAACCATAGTCTCTTTCTCTGTTGGAATGTGCATACCTTTCATGTCGAGTGCTTCTCTTACCAAGTTGATAGTCAAGCGGAAACGCTTCAGCTCGTTGCCCCTTGTGAGTGATGGGAGCACAAAGGAGCTGTATCCTTTCTTGTCTTTGCTTGGAGTGAGGGTACTAATTAAGTATGAGCACCTTAGAAAATCTGGCTTTGGTAGTTGGAACTTGAAGTAATCATAAAGCCGAGCCTTCTTCCATATCGACTTCAGTCCTTCATTATTCTGTAGCTTTTCAAACTCCCTGGTAAAGAAATGGTATCTGCCCCAACGTCCATTGAATTCTACCTCAGACTCCCACATGTATGTGCCCTCACCCAGAGGTCCAGCAACGTCACTGAACCAGTGTGAGGTTTTGCCCACCGGCATTGTGTGACCCTGTGGAGGATTCTGAATCGGTATGGCATGTAATGCCCTTAATGCCATTGGTCTTTCCTTTAATTCCTCCTCAACCGGAAGGCTTTCGATGTCCACCACTTGGGGGCTGGTGCCTGCCTGGGAGCTAGTTCCTACCGTATCTGCCATTTTACTTCTTGCTGCCTGTCTCTGTGAGAATATACAAACATGTGTTAACATTGTACAGGACAAGGGAGCACCGTTGTTGTTCCCATTACAATATTAACATGAGGGTCGGGAGCGAATAATGGGTTAGTAAGTGCTCGGTGCGAGTGTGTGTGCGGTTAGCCGTTTGGTAGACCTAAGAGTTAAGTGGAATGATGTAGTGTGATAGTGATGTGGTTAGTAAGTTATCATGGATTTATAAATGGGGTCTGGGGTTTGTTACAAGTCGGCTGCCAAATGCAGTGGATGGGTTTTGCTCTTGGTTTCGTAGAGACTCTAGAGAGCTTTATCGGTGTCTCGATTTGAAAATGAGGCCTTTTAGGGACCCATTTACAAGTGATTATGTGCGTGCTCATGGGCCTTGGTGAGTTCCTGAGTGTTGAAAACGAGTGAATACTGGCTGTGCGAGTGGATGGGTTATGCTGTATAGGTTGTGGCCTCGGCGTAGCTACTTGCGCCCGCAAACAAGCCTTAGGCACCCAAATTTGTCTTGATTGTGGGCTAGCCTTTATCGACTTCTTGGGCACCCAAATAGATGTCACATTAGCAGAAGAATTTCTGAAAGACTTCTTATTAGTATCGTGTTTCACTTGCCGGGACATTTTGTTGTGCAGGTACTTTTGATCTCGGACATAGGAAGTGCTCTGCTTCTTCTGCCTTTGATCCATCTTTGGTTGCTGCCTCCTTCTGGCCTTTGGAAAAGAAGGGAGTTCCGTTGCATCCCTGACTCCTTTTTTGCGAATATCATTCCTCTGCAACACATAGTTTTGGACAAGAACAACATGGTCATCTTCATGTGTACTCCTGGAAGGACCAGGAGTCTGTGCCTTTCCTAGTTCCTTGAGTGCTCCATTATCTAACTCTACTGAAATTCGACTATGATTGACCCAAACCTGAAGAAGTCCACTTCTTAGGTTTAAGTTGACTGCTTGGTCATAGATCCAGTCTTGACCCAAGACAAGAGGTTCAGTGAGATCCTCGTCTTGACACACTAGTACTTTAACTGTCATTGCCTCATCATGAATGGAGAGGGGAAGTTCCACCTCGCCCATGCAAGGGGTTTCCACGCCTCCCAATCCTATGAGATATGCTTCCACAGGATTGACAGTTAACTGCAACTCTTGACAGTAAGACAACTTAACAGCACTAGTGGCTGCACCTGAGTCAATCAAGGCTCTTACGGTTCTTGCACTCTTTCCTTGTCCTATATCTAAGGTTATGAACGGACGTCGATCAGTTATCCTATGTGAGCTTGTTCCTGCGACTTCACACATTGCCATGTCATATCTTTGATCTACATATGCATCTTGCCTAGGGTGCTCTCTACCTTGTCTTCGTAACTTCATCCTTCTGATGCGTTCTAAAGCTTCTGCTTGAGCTTCTTCTTGAATTCGCTTTTCTTCCTCTTTGCGTTTCTTAGCAGTGTTGAGTCGGCTAAGCATTTCCTCCATGAGGGGTTCCTGATACAACTTGACTCTGCAACCGCTAATATAGTTTGGGAGAATATCACCCTCTAACGTGGCTAGTTGCACTGCTCCACTCGTGGAGACCCTATTGATGATCATAGGTCCGTAGCCTCTCTTTTCTAGTTTCCTTGCGAGTTGTTTCAGTGTGTAGACTAAAACTAGATCTCCTGCTTTCAAACCCTTATCCTTCACATGGGCATCGAAGTATGCCTTCTGTCTCTTCTTAGCTGCATATATCCCTGCAGCTGCTCTCAGTCTTGTTTCTCCTAATCGTTCAAGGTCAAAAAGTCTAGAGGAGAGTTCATGACCCGTCCATTCATGCTCTTGTGCTACTCTCAATGTAGGAATCAAGAAGTCCAAGGGTAGCACAGCGTTTTGGCCAAATACCATCTGAAAGGGTGTGGCTTGGAGTACCGTTTTATAGGCGACTCCGTATGCCCAAACAGCATGGTGTAGCTGTTTGTCCCAATTAGAGCGTTTAGTGTTCACTAATTTCGTCAGTACATTGCATAAGATCTTATTGGTGCTCTCAGCCTGTCCATTAGCTTGAGGGTGATAGGGGGCAGACTTCTTGTGTATTACCAAGAATTCTTGGAGTAGATTCTCAATCACTTCGTTCAAGAAGTGAGTGCCTCTATCACTTACTAGCTCTATAGGTAGCCCATATCTTGTGAATATATTTTCAAACAAGAATTTAGCAGTTGTCTGAGCGTCATTCTTTGTCGTGGCTTTTACCTCTACCCACTTAGTTAGATAGTCTGTTGCAACAATGATGTATTCTGCATGAGAACCCTTAGCTGGGGGATTAATAGGACCTACGAAGTCTATTCCCCACTTAGAGAATGCACGTCCACCCATCATAGGTTTCAGTGGCATCTCATCTTTGCGTATAGGATACTGAGTCCTCTGACAGACATCACACCGTTTCACATAGGTATGTGCATCCATGTGAAGGGTCGGCCACCAGAAGCCCGCAAATAGTATTGCCTTGATCACCCGATCTGGTCCAAAGTGTCCTCCTGCTACACCTTGGTGAGCAGTTTCCAAGATCTTGAGATATTCACTTTCATGGACACATAACCTCAGGTAACCATCTTTACCACGCTTATATAGATTATCACCAATGAGTGAGTAATCTTGGGCTTCTTGTTCTAAACTCCTTTTCCTAGCCAAGGTCATATCTGGAGGGAATGCTTTCATCCTCAGGAAGGATACTAGTGGTTCACTCCAATCTGGCACTATAGACACTTGATAAAGAGTGGCGTGTTCCACAGGTGGTTTAGTGTAGCAGATTGGGCATTCCTTGCACAACTTTTGGACATCAGCTTCCATAGTTGGCCAATGTACTCCGAGTCTCCTTAGCGTTTGTAAGGTTTGTTGCTTTGAATGGTGTTGCTCTAATGCACCTACATGTGCTAATTGCAACCATTTATTGTACTCGTCCTCTTCCACACAACAAGCCAAGATTCCTTGATCTGTGTGCTTGTACATGCTTCCTGCCATGATGTGGTACTTTTGGGCTTTCACAACCTCTCTGTTCCATGTGTTTACTACTGGATGGTTAGGCCCATATGTCAATACTGGTACCAATGGCTTAGCCCACTGCGGCACCACTTCCAAATTAAACAAGTAAGCATCAGGAAGATCATCTGATACTCCTTGTGGGGCTTCTCCAGATGTGAGCCTAGAGAGATGATCTGCTCTTAAATGAGTCCTCCCTTTTCTCACCACTACCTCAAAGTCATATTCCATGAGCAAGAGAAACCATCTCACTAATCTTCCTGTATTGCATGGCTTGTTTATGAGGTATAGCAATGCCTGATGATCAGTAAAAAATTTAAACTTATTTGCAAGCAAATAGTGTCTAAATTTCTTAACTGCATATACCATGCCTAAACCTTCTCGCTCTGTAGTGGTGTAATTCCGTTCAGCTGCATTCAATTGTCTACTGGCATAGGCAATTGGAAGATCCATATTACCTTCACCAGTAGGTTGTGCAAGCACACATCCAATGGCATAATTGGATGCATCCACGTGAACATGAAATGGCTTATTCCAATCTGGTGTGGTCAAGATTGGTGCTGAACATAATCTTCGTTTAAGCTCCTGGAAGGAATTCTCACATTCATCCGTCCACTCAAAGTTAGTCAGAAGTCCGTACATGGGCTTTGCAATGACAGCGTACATATGAATGAACCGGCGATAATAACCACAATGCCCCATGAAAGCTTGTACTTCCTTGACATTCTTTGGCCTAGGTAGCTCTGCTATGGCTCTCACTTTCTCTTCATCGGTAGATATGCCATTCTTTGACACTATGTGTCCTAGAATCTTTCCTTGCCTTACCATAAAAACGCACTTTTCTGGGTTCAGGCAGACTTGATATTCTCTACATTTGTCAAAGATTTGCCTGAGTTCGGGGATATGGGTTTGCCTAATGTTCGAATGAGCACAAAGATCATCAACATAGACCTCTAAATTCTTCCTCAGGAACTCCTTAAACACATGGCACATCAGCCTCTGGAAGGTAGCTGGTGCATTGATAAGCCCAAATGGCATGACTCTAAAGGCAAAAATGCCCCATTCTGTGGCAAAAGCCGTTTTATGCTGATCTTCTGGAGCTATGGCTACTTGATTGTAGCCCAAAAATCCATCGAGGAAGTTGTACACTTCCTTGCCTGCTACTCTTTCTAAGAGATGCTCTGTGATAGGAAGCGGATAGTTATCCCGAATTGTGGCCGCATTAACCTTTTTCAAGTTAATGCATACGCGCAACTTTCCATTTTTCTTGGGCACAACTACGATGGGGGATACCCACTCAGTGTGCTCAATTTCATAGATAAATCCAGCTTCAACCAGTCTATCTATCTCCTCTTTGATCTTAGCGGCGTAATTGTCGTTATATGTGTAGGGCTTTTGCTTAGAGGGTTTAGCATCTGCCGTCATGGGAATGGTGTGTGAGCATATGTCAGGGTCAACACCTTTCAAATCCTTGTAACTCCAAGCGAATACATCTCTGTATTCTCTTAGCAAGGCAATCAATTCGTGCTCTTCTTCTTCTGTCAGGTCATGGCCTATGTACGTGCATCTCTCCTCTCCTTCTTCTAGGGCCACTACTATTTTCTTGGTGGTTTCTTTGTTATCATAGGCCTCTCCTACTTGTGCCTCTCGTTTAGGCATTCTTATCATAACCCTCCTGTCGTCTATCTCATACTTCTTAAAATTTTTCGGGACCTCAAACAAAGATTCTTCCTCTTCTGGTGAGGCTTCTTTCTTCTTTCGTTTCTTTCCTTCTTCCTTTTGGGTCACATGTGTTGCTAATCTTACATCGTTTGTAGGCTCTCCATGCCTCTGGGGTTGAAATTCTACTTCATGGAAGTATTCTTCATCTGATGCAAATGGTGGGTCCATAATGATTGACTCTAGGTCGGAGTCACTTGTATCCTCAAATGCATCAGGACTAGGTTCGCATTCTTCTAGAACTGCCTCTCCCATGATTGGCTCTATGGAGAAGACTGAAATGTCATAGCCATCCTCATCACAGTGAGGTGTCCATTGTTCTTCATTGATGGCTACGTCCATGGTTGCTAAAATTTCTGCCCAGCCATGGGGTTCGAATTGCTCATCAGGAAAGACTACAGGTGCATAGGCTGGGTCTTGAATGGGTCTATGAGTTTCGTTTGCACCTATTTCTCTGGCCTTTTCTCTCTTCTCTTCCTCTACTGCTACTTTGCACATCCATAAGTGGGTGTCTTCATGCATCCATGAGGATCCTGAGCCTATGGAATGCACGGATTCCGTATCATCTTTGGCTCTATGGATGGGATTCCATTGGATGGGAGGGACATCTCTATGAGAGTAATCTTTGAGATTCACTTTGGTCGTAACACCTAAGTGCTGCAGGTACAAAGAATTGGTTCCCCAATCCTGTACCACTTGCAACTGTCGCATAATTGGTCTTCCCAAAATCATCTCATAGGCATGATTTTTGCTGAAGTCACATATGGCGAATGTATGCTCAAACTCGACACCACAAGTGGTGAGAGTTATTCCTTCTAGCAATCCTAAGGGTCTCTCTATGTGACCATCGGCCATTCGCAATTTCATCCTCGTGGGTCTGAGTGCCGGCTTGCCCCAACGCTTCCATAGGGAAGTAGTAGCAATTGCAACTCGTGCACCTGAGTCCAAAATTGCCTTGGTGGTGTACTCCTGGTAGGTGATGGGAAGATAGGTGTTCCCTTCTTCACCTTCACACATATCTCCTATCTTATCCAAGGGAATTTCTGGCACTGTTCTCTGGGATCCTACCTGGGAACGAGGTTTTGCTATCTCAGGTACTTGTTTGACTACATGTTTCCATAATTCAGGTCTAACCTTGAGTAGCTCTTCTAACTTGAGATTACACTGCACTTTGGTGTTCTTCACTACCTCTGTGTTCCTAGGTATGACTGAATCTTCGTTCCTTACCATGACTGTAGGTGCTCTCATACAGGTGGACCTTGCTTCCCATGGGCCTGTGAAATGGGGTAGTTCCTGTAAAGAATTAGACTCGAAGTCTAATCTTTCTTGAGATTGGATGCTCTCCTGCTCTCCGTAAATGGATGGGATGTCTTGTGGGAATTGGTCATGTGCATCATCCACAAGTTCAATGGGAGGAGGGACTTCACTTTCGTTATCCCATTTGTCTTCTTGAATCTCTCGTAGGAAGTCTGGTGCAAACCGATTCATAGAAGAAGAAGTGTCTGGCTCCGTAGAATTAGGCACATAAGCAGCCTGGGAAGGAGGGCTTATTCTATCGTTGGCTCTCTCCTCATTCTCATAGATGGCTGGAGCACAAGCTTCCTGGGGAGGATTACTTATTCTATTACTTTTCCGAACAGGCTCATACGCTCCCTGAGAAGGAATGTAGGCAACCTGTGGAGGTACGTAAGCTTTCGAGGGGGGCTCATCTGCCTTTTGGGGGGGAAGATAAGCTTCTTGAGGAGGCACATGGGCTTCCTGAAGAGGCTGGCTTATCCGTTCTCTTGCCCTTTCCTTTCTTTGAGGGGCAGGTTCCTTTTCCGATTGTGCAATTAACCTCTCTATTCTTTCTAGCAGTCCATCAAAGTGTAACTGCGTCTTAGCTGAGCTAGAGATGTTAAAGAGGCGGCTAGCTTCGAACATGGCTTGAGCCAATTCCACCATCTTAGCACAAATTTTAGTTCGTTCAAGCTCTAGCTCGGCTCTAGGGTAGCACTTTTCATGATCGGTTATGGTTGGCCCTTCTTGGATTCTGGCCTGATATGCTTTAAGCATCATATTAAGGTCTTCGGGAGTGGGATCTGCTAGGACTGATCCTACTCTAGGGGGTGGTGGGTTTAGGTGAGGCGGGTTGGAAGGTGGCTGGTCGGATGGTGATGGGAATGGTGGTGGTGGGGTAGTGTGAGAGGGAGTTTGAGTTGTGAGTTCAGTTATTCTAGCTCTTGTTTCTCTTACGCTTTCCTCAAGTTCACTCATCTTTTTAGCCCATTGTCTTTTCATTCTCTCCCGACTATCTTTCCATACTCTAGTCCTTTTCTTTGTCATGCTCTCTGTTTCACTAACTTCTGGGCTTTTTTCCTGACCTACACCCTGGTTTTGCTGCAATGCTTGAGCTCTAGTGACTACCTGTAAGGGTGCAGTGGAAGTGACACTTCCTGTGGAATCTACCACTAACCCAACAACGTTGATAGGAGTGATTTTTGGCATATTATTGGGGTTCTTTGGGCAATCTCGTAAGAGATGCACCTTCCCACATTCTTGGCAAAAGCCCTGTATTGTCACTGACTGGGGTTGTGTAGGTGGTGGCAAGGGACAATCACGAATGAGGTGATCACCTTGGCATCTGTAGCATGGTCCTCTAGGGAACGGGGGTCTTACCTGCCTAGGTTGAGGTCTAGGGTTGGGGTTTGCATACATGACGTTTGTATAATCTGACTCCCAACTAGGTTCATTTGGCTCTTCGCTGTAATAGGACTCACCATGTTCTGGAGACTGCATGTAGTACGCCTGGGGACTATCAACATGTGTAGAATCAAAGCTATGGTCACTCGGGTCACTTTCAGAAATCAAGGGTGTCACAGGGACTATAGCTCTATTCAGGTTTTCTTCTGCAACAGCATACTTTACCGGAATCACATTAGCTGGGGCAGGGGGTTGTTGTGCTAGCACAGGCTGAGGCCTTTGTTGGTTTTGATATTGTGGTTGATAATTTTGTTGTGGCCTGCCATATGGCTGTGGAGGGTACTGGTTCTGGTATCTTCCCTGTGGTGGATAGGGTTGAGGATAGGTTGGCCTAACTGTTTGCTTATTGTATGGGCAATCTTGTGCGGTGTGATTGGTGTATCTCCGTTCTATGGTGCAGTACTGGCTACTAGGATTTACTTGGGGCTGAGCCATAATAGGGCAGACATTCGCCATGTGGTCACCACCACAAGTATAGCACCTTTTCACAGGGGCAAACCTTGGGATTTGTTTGCTAGTTACACCTAATTTCTGAGCTACTTTCTCTGCAAGTTCCTCGATTGATGTGGATTGCGTGGAAGAGAGGCTTGAGGTACTATCTGAATCTTTGTATATCTTAGCAAGCTCTAACTCCTCCCCTAGGTTATCCTCAATGTCAATACACATGCGTACACACTCTTCTATGGTCCTAGGGTCCTTCAAGTACACATAAGATCTCAATTTGGTACTTAGCAATCCATCCAGGAATAAAGCCACTTGCTTAGCTGGTGTGGGTAGCTCAGGGACAGGGCATCTTTCAAGATATTGCCTAAATCTCCTTCCTGCAAGTCTCACGGTCTCTTGCGGGGTTTGCTTGAAGCTATGAATCAACGAGGAGGTATTATGCCTTATGCCACTCTTAGAGAATTCAATAATGAAGGCTTCTAGGAGTTGGTATATGCTCCTGAACTGCCTCTCATTTAGTGGCTGAAACCATGTCAGGGCAGTGTTCCTAAGGGTCAGACCAAAGGCATTGTACTGCGTGAATAGATCCTCCACTTATTCAGCTCTCAAGACTTGCCTAAACTCAGCCACATGATCGTATGGATCTCCAGTGCCATCGAAGTAGTTCTTCATGGACTTAACTAGCTGAGTCGGTCTCAAAGTCCTTGTGTGCTCTCTAGGTCGTGGTAGAGGGAACTCATCCACCTTTCTTTGATTCCTGTGAGCTCTGAGTATCTCAGGTTCTACTCTATTTGTTTCCGTCCTCGTTCTTTCTCTACCCACTGGGTTAGCAAAGCTTACTTCTGGTCTATCCCTACTTCTGTCTCTTTGTATTCCATGAGCTTGGGATGTTCCAGCTCCAGGGTGACCACAGGATACATTCGATCTTGGTTGGGGGAAAACGAATTCACCCTTCCAAGTGTAAGCATGCCTATCATGTTCTGTCACCACAAAGATCCTCTCCGAAGCGTGATCTAAGTAGGTCACTCTACCTGGGCTATCAGGATCCTTAAACTCATAGATCATGATTGTTCCTATATCAGTTGGCTGATCAGATTTGTACCTCCAAAAGGCTTCGTCAATCTCTGGATTGAGAAGCAGATCTATGCTCTTGTTGTCTTGGGGAACCCACTCAGGTGTGATAATCCTAGTGAGAACAGATTTGCCTCGGGGGGTTCTAGGTTCTACACCCATGTTTCCTTGTTCCAAGTCACCTAAGTCCGCTTCTGAGATCACATTTCCGAATTCGTCCGTCCTATCTGGATGACTGGTGACTACGTATATGGTTCCTTCTTTGTCCAGGTATGCTCCGTTTTCAAACTTGACAGCTGGGTGCTCTAATCCTATGGATTGGTCAGGGTTTTTAATCTGGACCACGGATCTTCCTACGCCGTCCTCATAGATGCTAGCACCTAATCGGTTGGTCCTAAGGTATTCCAACTGCGTTTTGTAAGGGCCTTCTATCCTGTACAAGTAAGGCATGCCTTGAGACATCTCTGACTCACTGGTCTCAGAGCTAGGGTAGTACGAGTGGTGGCTCAACTGTTGGGCCCAAGACCTAGCAGTGTGGTTAATACTAGCCTCTGAAGACCTAAGGCTTTGTCTCTCCCTTACTAGATGTCGTCCTGATCTAAGGTTCATATGCCTATCTAAGTAGCCCAATTCTTTGCCCAGAGTACAACCTCGTTGCTGGTTACTTTATATTAGTCGCTTGGTTCTTTTTAGTTATTCCTCGTGTTTAAGGTCTTGTCTGATATTACGTCGTCAGGAATACTTGAATGTTCTTCGTGCTTTCAGGTTGATCGTTCCACGTTAGGTTCTTTTCCTTTATGTTATCGACAGTACAGAGATTAGGTTTTTAGCTTGAACTTGAGTTTTTAGGTAGTCTTCAACTTGATACCTGCCTATCGTCGCTCTGACTTACTCCTACCTCTAGTCGTTCTTAGCCTAAACTATGAATTGACAGAGGGGTTAAAAGTTTCCAACCTTTTGTTTCCTGCTTGGTTGCCCTTGAGTGCCCAGGAAGTGTGTTCCCAAGCTTGCACTTACACTTGCTTAGAACACCTTTCGAAGCTCTCAATAGATCTGTAAGAGTTCCAAAGTTAGCCTTATGATTTAAATTCCAAAGACAGAACTGATGATTTTCAGTCCTGTAGCACAAACACAAACTTGCATAGTGATTTTTAAGAAAACAATTCTAAAGACCCCTGACTTTGATCCCCCTGGGTATGGTTAACTTCAAAATTCCCTCTCTGAAAATCAACGCATTATCTTTATAAAAAACAGTTGAGGGCGTGTAGTATATGCCACGAACTTTCCAACAAGCCCTAGAGCTCAAAAAATTGATTTCGTATGAAGAAGTTATGACTGTTCAGGGTTTAGGGGGTTAAGATAGGATTCAATCTGGCTGACGGATCCTAGGATTTTCTCCCAAAACACAAGTGTAGGAGCCTCCAATAATGCTAATGGATTGACTATTTCGCCCCAAAATTATCCCAAAGTTTGAACAAAAGCAAACCCTAATTTTTGGCCGAAAAGCCTGTCAATCGCGATCGACAGGTCTGTCAATCGCGATTGACAGAGGTGTCCGTCGGGGCTGTCAGTCGCGATCGACAGTGTCAATCACGATCGACAGAGTCGATCGTGGCTGTCAATCACGATCGACGGTATCAATCGCGATCGACACGTTTTCCGGATTTTTCGCCAAAATTTCAGTCAATCGGGGGCCTATCAGTCGCGATGGACACGTGGCTACGCGTAAAAGTCAATCAGTCGTTGAATTTCAATCGGTCGCGATCGACGGTGTCAATCGCGACTGACAAAAGTGTCGGTCGTGGTTGTCGATCGCGATCGCCGGTATCAATCGCGATTGACAGGGTCCTACGTGGCAGTCTGTCAGTCGTGAAGTCTGTCGGTCGCGATCGACAGGGTCTGTCGATCGCGATTGACAGGGTCTGTCGGTCGCGATTGACAGAGGCTGTCAGTCGCGATTGACAGAAAATCACGGAATTTTTCTACTGTTTTATGTGATTTGGGAAGTGCTCATCATGCTTGTGCTAGTGGTGAACTTTGTTTTACCAAATGATCGAATTTTCTGTCGATCGCGATCGACAGAGGCTGGCGACTGCGAGACAGATTCAACGAGTTTCGTACCTGCGCAGGGAGCTGGGGATGGTGATTCAGCAAGACCCTGCAAAAAGCTCAAGCAACATGCAAGAAAACACACACGCAATGTCGCTCTCTCGCTCTCTCTCACAAGTGAAATGAGGGAAATGAGGTGGGAAAGGTGATATGATCAAAAACTGAAATTTTCGCGATGATGGAGATGGAGGTGGGAGATGGTGATGATGATGATGGAGATGAAGGTGGTGAAGGAAAAACAAGAAAATAGGTGAAAGTGAAGAAAATACCTACAACTCCAACGCGTCAACTCTACGTCTTACCATCACACGCTCGTCCTCAAAATTCGATCCCCGGCAACGGCGCCAAAATTTGGTGTAGCTCAGTGATGAGTAGCACCTCCTTTAATGTCAATCCGGGAAGACGTGAGGATGGTATGAAGACCTCGAGCAAGTGGCGGCACAAGTGCGTGAGTGAGAAGCACACAAACATGCACACACATACACACACACGCGCACACACGGCAAGACAAAGAGTCAGAATCAATGGAGTTCTTAGATTACTTTTCAAGAAGCTCTTACAAGTTTGTTTCAATTACAATGTAGCCCCAAAAATGAGCTCTCTAGCTCTTTTTATAGTTTTTGACTAGCTTTGGCCCTGTTCAGACCTAGTGTCCGGCCTAGTTAAAAATTAGGTTCGAGGGCTTATTTGAAGGCTCAAACGAGATCTAAAAAATACAAAAATTGGCAGGTAGATACTTCTAAAGCTCCTCAAGCTCAAGGACTCCTTGGCTTGCACAAAATGGAGCTACAAAAATATGAAATGGTATTTACAATGGTGTTTAGTGATGAGAATCACTTTTAATTGGTGTAAGGGTTTTGAAAAACTAAAGGGTTGCCTTAGTGCTAGATCTGCGTGAATGCTCATACGTGCTTTACGTGCTTCTTCCTGAAGAAAATTATTGGCCTATTTGCCAGATCTTCGTTGACTCCCTTGTCTGCTTGTGCCTTCTCTCCCTTTTGACTCTCTTCTCTGACTGCCATGCCTCGTTAGTCCTTCAGTTCCTTGTCCGCTGCTAACAACAGTCTTGTGCTGTGTGATTTGTGTATCTCCGTTCTATGGTACAGTATTGGCTACTCGGATTTACTTGGGGTTGAGCCGTAATGGGACACACGTTCGCCATATGGTCACCTCCACAAGTGTAGCACCGCTTAACTGGGGCAAATCTTGGAATTTGTTTGCTAGAGACACCTAGTTTTTGAGCTACCTTCTCTGCAAGTTCCTCAATGGATGTGGACTGACCAGATGTGAGACTACTAGAGCTATCCGAATCCTTATAGATTTTTGATAGCTCTAACTCCTCGCCTAGATTATCCTCAATGTCTATGCACATGCGCATGCATTCTTCTATAGTTCTAGGGTCCTTCAAATACACATATGACCTAAGCTTGGTGCACAACAAGCCATCTAAGAACAAAGCCACTTGCTTGGCTGGTGTAGGTAACTCAGGCATTGGGCACCTCTCTAGGTATTGCCTAAACCGTTTGCCTAAATCGTCTTCCTGCTAGTCTGACCGTCTCTTGAGGTGTTTGCTTGAAGCTATGAATTAGTGAGGAAGTGTTGTGCCTGATGCCACTCTTAGAAAACTCAATGATAAATGCCTCTAAGAGCTGGTCTATGTTTCTGAAATGCCTCTCGTTCAGTGGTTGGAACCACGTGAGGGCAGTGTTCCTAAGGGTTAGACCAAAAGCATTATATTGTGTGAATAGGTCCTCTACCTGTTCAGCTTTCAAGACTTGCCTAAACTCTGCCACGTGGTCATAAGGATCACCAGTGCCATCGAAGTAATTCTTCATGGACTTCACCAGTTGAGTTGGCCGCAGGGTCCTAGTGTGTTCTCTCGGCCTCGGCAAAGGAAAATCATCAGCATTTCTTTGGTTTCTTGGGTCTCTAAATCTCTCGGTTTCCTCTCTATCCGTCCTTGTTCTCCTTCTTTCTCTTCCCTGGGAGTTGGCAAAGCTTACTTCAGGTCTATCTCTACTTCTATCTCCTTGGACTCCATGAGCCTGGGAGGTCCCGGCTCCTTGGTGACCATAGGACACATTAGACCGTGATTGGGGAAAAACAAATTCACCCTTCCATGTGTAGGCATGTCTGCCATGCTCGGTGACCATGAAGATTCTCTCTAATGTATTGTCTAGGTAGGTTACTTTGCCTAGGCTGTCAGGGTCTTTAAACTCATAGATTGTGAGGGCACTCACTTCCTGAGGGTGAGCAGGTTTATATCTCCAAAAGGCTTCATCGGTTTCTTGGTTTAAAAGCAAATCTATGCTTTTATTATCCTATGGAATCCACTCTTGAGTCATGATTCTAGTCAAGACAGATTTACCACGGGGAGTTCTTGGCTCTCTCTACATTCCCTTGCTCGATATCACCCATGCCGGTCTCCGCATTCACATTTCCAAACTCATCAGTTCTATCAGGAAGAGTGGTGACTACATATATAGTCCCCTCTTTATCTAGGTATGCTCCATTCTCGAACTTAACCACCGGGTGTTCTAGTCCATGGGGTTGATCGGGGTTCTTAATCTGGACCACAGATCTTCTCAAGCCATCTTCGTAGATGCGAGCACCTAGACGATTAGTCCTGATGTATTCCAATTGAGTCTTGTAAGGTCCCTCTGGCTTTTCTAGATAAGCCACCCCTGAACTACCTATTGGTCTCTCCATGTGATAGGACATTTCAGAATCACTTGTTTCTGATCGTGGAGTGTATGGGTAATCACTCAACTGCTGGGCCCAAGAACTAGCGGCATGATTGACACTAGCTTCAGAAGATCTGAGGCTTTGTCTGTCTCGGCCTAAGTGTCTGCCTGACCTAAGGTTCATATGCCTGGTTTCTCTACCCCCTTTGGTCCAAGTACACTCTCGTTGCAGGTTATTTTGCACCAATCACTTTGTTCTTTTTAGTTCATTATTATGTTTATGAACTTGTCTGATATCTCGGCGTCAGGAATACTTAAGTGAATTTCGCACTTGATAAGTGATTGATTCAAGTTTACTTTTGTCCCTTAGGGTTTTCGCACTTAAGCCCTACTTAATGCTTGCACTTATTAATTCTCTTGGACTTGAATCATGCCTATCGTAGCCCTAATTAATCACCACACCTAAGTCGTGCTTAGCCTAGGCTAGGAATTGACAAAGGAGGGTTGAGAGAACTTCCAACCTCAATTCTCTGGTTGCTCAGACTGCTGCACAAGCCCAGGAAGCCTTCTCCCAAGCTTGGTACTCACCCTTGGTAGCTTGCCTTGGACTGCCTTGCTTGCACACAATGTTCGTGCAAAAGTTCACAAGTCAATATGGCTCTATTACCACAAGGGATTGACTGACACACATTAACAATTACAGGTCCCCCTTGGAGTAACTCACTGTACCCCCCAAAATCTTTTGACCACCTAGTCCCACCTAATGGTCAACTTAAAAATACATGTTCTAAAACTCCACGTATGATTCTCAACAAGCTTTCCAATGAGACCAAAATCTCCTCAATCGGAGTTCATATGGCAAAGTTATGACCATTCAGGCACTTAGGGGTCAAAACAGGCTCTCAGGGTTCAGGAATTTCCTCCCTGGTTTCTAGGTCTTTTGCCCACTCCTAAGGCTCTAATATCATCCCAATGTGTCCCAAAACTAAGCCCAGTTGTACCTCAATTCACTCATTTAATTCACTTCAAATTTTATGCGTTAAGCCCATGTATCGCGATAGGTCGGGTCGAGGTGTCGCGATAGGTGGAGGTGTCGCGATAGGTTGAAAGTGTCGCGATAGGTCGAGGTGTCACGATAGGTCGAGGTGTCGTGATAGGTCGAGGTGTCGCAATAGGTCGAGGTGTCGCGATAGGTCGAGGTGTCACGATAGGTCGAGGTGTCGCGATACTTGGGAGTGTCGCAATAGGTCGAGGTGTCGCGATACTTGGGAGTGACGCAATACGTGGGATCGGTGTGTCGCGATAGGTGGGAGTGTCGCGATACTTGGGAGTGTCGTGATACTTCGGAGTGTCGCGATACTTAGGAGTGTCGCGATACTTGGGAGTGTTGCGATACTTGGGAGTGTCGCGATACTCCGAGGTGTCGCGATAGGTGGGGTCGGTGTGTCGCGATAGTCCGAGGTGTCGCGATAAGTCGTGAGTGTCACGATACCTCGAGGTGTCGCGATAGGTCGAGCTATGGTGAATTTTGTGGTTCTGTCTTGTGATCCTAGGTGCTCTCGGCCTGCGCAGTGTCGTGGTGCACTCAGAAACGTGATTAGTCGAAGTTTTCGAAGTGTCGCGATAGCTCGAGCTCACGCTTCGGGGCCTGTGCAGAAAGATTCTGTACCTGCTGAGCTTGTTGGAGATGGTGATGGAGCTGGTACCTGCAAGAAACATGCAAAAAACACACAACACAAATGCACGTGCTCGCTCTCTCTCAAACTCGCACACAACAAATGAGGAGAATGATAAGGAAGAGGGAATATGTAGTGGAGAAGGAGAAGGAGGTGGAGATGGAGATGAGAAGAAAACCAGAAATTTACCTACTACTTACCATTCCAATGCGTCCTCGCTACATCTTACCATCACACGCTCGTCCTCAAAGCTCGAAACCCCGACAACGGCGCCAAAATTTGTGTAGCTCAGTGATGAGTAGCACGTCCTTTAATGTCAATCCGGGAAGACATGAGGATGGTATGAAGACCTCGAGCAAGTGAAGGCACAAGTGTGTGAGTGAGAAGCACACTAACATGCACACACATACACACACACGCGCACACACAGCAAGAACAAAGAGAGTAAGACAATGGAATCACTTCTATTGCAACAAAGTTCTCATACAAGCTCAAAACTACAAGAAGCTACCCCCCAAAAATGAGCTCTCTAGCTCTTTTTATAGTTTTTGTCTAGCTTTTGGCCCTGTCCTGACCTAGTGTCCGGCCTAGTTAAAAATTATGTTCCAAGGATTATTTGGGGGCTCAAACGAAGTCTAAAAATTATGAAAATTGATACGATGGTACTTCTAATACTCCTCAAGCTCAAGGACTCCTCGGCTTGAACAAAATGGAGTTATAAAAAGGTGAAATGATATTTACAATGGTTTGGGTGATCAAAATTTTTGTAGGGGATTCTTCTGAAGATTTGACATACACTTTTTGGAGCTCCCTACTTGCTCCTTCTTCTTGTGTGTCCTCTTCTTTGATGTGCTCTTGTACTTGTTCTTGACCTTGAGTTCCAACAATATGGAACACCATTCTCATCCTTCGTGAGTTTGAGAGTTGACTCCATAGGTGTAGAGACCGGCTTAGAGTGAGACATCTCAAACCTATCAAGAATGGAAAAAAGGTACTTTTGTTGAGAGATAAATATATCTCCCTTCTCTAGTCGAGAGACTTCGATGCCAAGAATGTAGTGTAAGTCACCAAGAGCCTTCATTTCAAACTCTTTAGAGAGTTTTCTTTGAACATCTTCAATCATTGCTTCATTGCTTCCTGTCAACATGAGATCATCCACATATAGAAGAACAATAACAATATCGTTTCCCATGACTTTATAATACAAACTATGATCAGCATTGCTTCTTTGAAAGCCTTGAGAGCAAAGATGCTCATCAATCCTTGCATACCAAGCTCGGGGAGCTTGCTTCAAACCATACATACTTTTGAGAAGTTTGCATACCATGTGCTCTTTACCTTTGACAATGTATCCTTCCGGTTGTTGCATGTAGACTTCTTCCTCAAGTATGCCATTGAGGAAGGCATTGTTGACATCCATTTGCTTCACCTTCCGCTTGAATATGGAGGCAAGGGAAATTAACAACCTAACTGAACTCATCTTTGCTACTGGAGCATATGTTTCATCATAATCCAATCCATATTGTTGAGAATATCCTTTAGCTACTAACCTTGCTTTGTGTCTATCTATCTTCCCTTCCTTGTTAAATTTCAGCTTGTAAATCCATTTGCATCCGATTGCTTTCTTGTTGGGAGGTAATGGACATAACTCCCATGTCCCATTTTGATGAAGAGTAGCCATCTCTTTGTCCATAGCTTCTTGCCATTCTTTTTTAGTACTAGCAGCCTTGTATGTTGACGGTTCGTCATGTTGTAAAATAGAGCTAAGCAAAGCAACATTACTTTGCTCAAAACTTGAGGAATTACCTCGTTGATATGTAAGTCTTTGAGGTTGTGTTCTGATCCTTGAAGACCTTCTAAGAGTTGCACGGTGATCTTCATCTTCTTCCTCTAATTCTTCAATGGTTTCCTCATGTGTAGAAGAGGGAACTTCAACTTTAACTGTTGTTGAAGAGCTTTTATCCAAATCTGAAATTGATGCTGAACTGAAGCTTGCATTCTCATCAAAAATCACATCCCGTGATAGGAATGTCTCCTTCTTACATGGATCATAAAGTTTGTAAGCTTTGCTTACATCACTATATCCAACAAAGATGCATTTCCTTGACTTGTCATCCAGCTTCTTCCTCTTCTCATCTGGAATGTGAGAAAATGCGAGGCAACCAAAAACTCTTAAATGATGTACCTTAGGCTTGATGTTGTGAAGAGCTTCATAGGGGGTAATGCCCTTCAAGACTTCGGTAGGAGACCTATTCATCAAATAGCATGAAGTGTTGATTGCTTCAGCCCAAAAGATGTTGCTTAGACCTTTGTCTTTGAGCATGCATCTTACTGCTTCAAATAATGTCCTATTCTTCCTAACTGCCACTCCATTTTGTTGTGGAGGGTACCTGCAAGTAAGTTCCCTTTGAATGCCATTCTCAAGTAGATAATGGCTGAAATCCTTCGACAAGAATTCTCCTCCATTGTCAGACCGTAGAGTCTTTAGTCTTTGTCCTGTCATCTTTTCCACCATAGCATGAAAGTGTTTGAAAATCTGAAATACATCAGCCTTGGACTTCATAAAATAAACCCAAGTATATCTAGAGAAATCATCTGTGAAGGTAACAAAATAAATATTCCCTCCAAGTGAGGGAGTGTGGGATGAATCACATACATCAGCATGCACCACATCAAGTATATCACGTGCCCTTGAGCTGCTCGTTGAGAACTTACTCCTAGCATGCTTTCCAAGGCAGCACGCTTCACACACTTTTCCAATCCTTTGTAAGGTTGGAATTCCAATGACCATGCCTTTCTCCTTCAGCATACATATACTATTGAATTTCAAGTGAACATACCTCTTGTGCCATAACTCGGTAGGCATAATGGGGGCTGCTTTGTCATTTCTCATTGCTGAAAATGCTGAGACTTCTCCTTCTAACTTGAAAAGCTTTCCTTGCTTTCTTCCTCTAGCAACCACTTTGTAGGAATTCTTTGGATCTTTAATGAGGCATTGCTGGCCTTCAAACTCTATTTTGAGTCCCTTCTCAGTCATAGCTCCAACTGAAAGTAGATTCTTCGTAAGTGATGGTACCAAGAGAACCTTGCCGAGTGTCTTTTTCTCTCTCGTTCCCAATCGAATGGGTATGTCACCTTTCCCTGCAATGGAATTTGGAGTACTATCTGCTGTAAAGATAGTACCATTATGAGAATCATCAATATTAGGAAAGTATTGAGCATGAGAAGTCATATGAGAATTGGCTCCGCTATCGATCCACCATGGTTCCTTTTTGGGATCATGTGTATGGGCTGCTATCTCTTCTAATGATACAAGTGAAGAATCTTCTTCAAAATGAGTGGACTCATTTCCACCTTCTCCATCTGTGTAGTGGGTTGATCTTCCTCTCCCATTATCTTGATTACTCCTGCAATCTTTAGCAAAATGGCCATACCTAGAGCAATTGTAACATTGGATAGAGTAATATCTACCTCTATCTTCTCCTCTTCCTCTACCTTTGAGGAAGGATGTCCTCTTTCTTGGAAAGATTGATTACCTTCATGATCTTGTCGATCTTCACTGTGAGTGGGCTGATGCCACCCTCTTCCTCTTTGTGTGTTGAATCTTCCTCTTCCCCTTGATGAGAAGAGTGCTTTGTCATTTGATGTTGATGCCTTTCCTCCATCATGTATTGACTTCATTGCAGCCTGCCTTTGATCTTCATCTCTGAAAATTTGTTCCATCTCCTCAAGAGATGGCTTCTCCCTCAAGATGATGAGGCCCTGAACTAAGCCTTCATATCCATCTCCCAATCCATGGATGATGATTGTAGAGAGCTCGTTGTCAGACATCTTATCTCCAACAACCGCTAGTTGTTGATGTAGATCCTTGACTCTCTTGATGAAGCTTGAAGCATCCTCTCCTTGCTTCCTTGTACAATTGGTAAGTTCAACCCTCAATGCCACTTGCCTCGAGGTGCTCTTGGACTCGCAGATATTCTTCAATATCTCCCATGCCTTCTTGGGAGTCTTCACATCAAGGAGATGGCTGAGAATGTCATCTTTGACACTCAACCTTATCGTATGAACTGCAAACATGGCCTTCTTATCCCATTTGGACAATTCTTCTTCACTTCCAGTCGGTCTGTCCATCGAAATTAAATCCCAACAATCTTGAAAGAAAAGTAAGGACTCCATCTTTACCTTCCATGTAGCATAGTTGTTTCCATTGAGCTTCTCAACTCCTTCTAAGTGTAGGTTGTGGAGACTCGGTGCCATCTTCAACTGCATCAAGTTGAATCGAGACTCTTCCCTTTACTCAAATATGCTCACACTATGCACTTCTAACCTAGGTGCTCTGATACCATGAGAAAAATGAGGAGCTGAGCTTAAACACACTCTCAAAGAATATATGAGACGAGATATGAGAGACAAATAAGTGAGCAATCCTTAAATCAACAAGAATACAAAGTTCAGTAGTAGAAGCTAACTCAAGCTCAAAACTACTTGAAAAGAACAAAGCTGATAACACTATCAAATGAGCTCAATGATACAAATGAAGCCAATGTATAATGTTCAAGAGTGTGTGGTATACACCACTCCACTTCAGTCCCTAGGATGCACTCCACAACCACAAGAAATGAGTCGACTGTCTCTCAACTCCAGCCCTCTGTCTGTCTGCCGAAAATGCTCAGAAGCCTCTGTTTAAATAGGCATAACTCTCTAATGCGTGGGAGTTTGGTGAAACTATTTTAGATGGAGATTCTCTGTGATATGAGGAACAACTTTGCTGAAGAAACCATTTTGAGATGACGCACGTAGCTCAAGATAAAAGCTTCCAAAGTTGGCCTACTAGCCGTTTTCAGCAATCTGCCAATTCTCTACCTACCAACTTGCGGCCAACATAACTTGAGTTTGGAGATGAATTTGTGAGAGAGTTTTGGTGAGCTGATATGTGATATTATATTTAAGATTTTGAATCAACCAAAAAGGATGCACGGTTAGCGAGATATGATCCGTGCAAAACTACCTTCAGAAAAGGTGTGCTGCTGTCCTGAAATTTTTCCTAAATTATAGGAACACTTTTCCAACTTGGCATTGACTTTGAATATGCTTTATTCACGACTATGGCTGATGTGGAAAACATAATAAACCACTCTAATAATATAATGAACTTTAATAAAGAGTTCAACCTATAATAATACTTTGAAGAGATGATGTGGACTTGCATATTCCAACAAGTGTTTCTAGGAACCACTGAGTCTTCATTTCTTACCAATGTTGTGGGAGCTCTGATCTGAAGAGATTCAGATTCCCATGGGCCTGTGAATTGTGGCAACTCTTGCAAAGAATTAGATTCAAAATCTAATCTCTCGTCTTCTTGTTGCTCTACTTGATCTCCGTAAATAGATGGAATGTCTTGGGGAAATTGATCATGAAGGTCATCAATTTCTGGAATAGGATGGGGATTACCCTTCTCCTTGGCCCATTTCTCTTCTTGTATTTCTCACAAGAACTCTTGAGAGTACTGTTGAATTGAAAGAGGTGCTCGCTCATCCACAGAATCAGGAACATAAGCTTTCATTGGTGGTGAGCTTTCTATTTCAATAATTGGTTGAGCATGTAGAGGTAAAGAAACATGCGGCTTGTTTACCACCTGCTCTAATCTATCTAGTAAGCCTTGGAAATGCGAATCCGGTTTGATAGAGTTTGTCTGATTGAATGATTGACTGGTCTCGAGCATAGCCTGAGCTAGCTCTACTATTTTCATGCACATTTTTGTCCGTTCAATCTCTAAGTCGGCTCTAGGGTAACTCTTGTCTAGGTTTGCAGTTGTTGGCGCTTTTTGAAGTTGAGCCTAGTAGGCTTTGAACATCATGTCCAAGCCTTTTCGGGTTGGATCTGCAAGAACATACCCTGGTTGCGGTCTATTTACAATGGGTGGTGGGGTGGGATGAGGTGGAGTGGATGGAGCTTCGGCATGTGAGGGATTTTGAGATGCAATTCCTTCTATTTTTGTTTTTGCATCTTTCAGGCTTTGTTCTAGTTTCGATAGCTTTTTATTCCACTTGTGATTGGCCTTCTCTCTGGTATCTTTCCATGTTCTTGTTTTTCGCTTACTAGGCTCCCCTTATTCACTTGACTCTGAGTGTTCAGATAGCTTATCTTGTTTTAAGGCTTGTGCCGTAGTGACTACT
>CM035407.1:148637475-148757475 GCA_020310875.1 Ceratopteris richardii
AGCTCACACGATGGGTCTTGCTGCTTCAAGAATTTGATTACTCCGTTGTACAATCGATTAGGGTCAACTCATGCTCTTGCTGACTTTCTCTCTCAGTTGGATTCTGGTGAGCCTCCGTAGGGAATTGATGATACAACACCAGCTATCTATGCAGCAGAGACAATACAGGAGGATCAACAAGAATTATTGGTATCCTCTTCTTACTATGCCACCTTGCTTCTGTTCTTGACTAGTGGATGTCTGCTTGGTATGATTTCTTCAGCTGCTCGACGAAGACTCGCCATGTACAGTCAACGCTTTCGGTTGATTGTCGGACAATTATATTGCATGGATCACTCAGGAGTATTACTAAGATGTGTCCCCCCACATGAAATTGCTTCAGTCGTTACCATGGCCCATATTGCCCCAACCGGCCGACATTTTGCGGTTGACCTGACTCACTAGAAGATTTTGCAAAGTGGATTGTGTTGGCCCACTTTGTATCGTGACGTCACCAAATATGTACAACAGTGTGATGAGTGTCAGCATTCCGGTCAGTCTTTACAGTGACACTACTTCCCTCTCCAACCCGTTGTGCCTCTAGAACCCTTTCAGAAATGGGGTTTGGATTTCATAAGACCAATTACACCTCCAGCAAGAGTCACCAATAACAGATATATTCTGACATGCACTGATTACGCAACTAGATGGGCTGAGGCATGGGCTCTCCGATCAGCTACAGCGGCTGCGGTTGTTAAATGCTTAATGAAGGATATCTTTCCGCATTATGGGTTACCCTTGGAGATAGTAACTGATCAAGGTATGCACTTTGCAAATACATTAATGCAAGTGCTTACGAAAACATTACAGATTGTGCACAAATTTAGTTCTCCCTATTACCCATGAGCAAAGGGACTTGTTGAGAGCACCAACAAATCTCTCTTAAACATCTTGAAGAAACTGGTGTTAGATTGCCTAGAGAGATGGGACCAATTTCTTCTTGATGTACTATGGGCTTATCGTACCACATACAAAGTGGCGACCGGAACAACTCCTTTTAAGTTGGCATATGGATTGGAAGCAATTGCTCCGATGGAACTGGTGGTTCCCAGTCTACGTGTGGCCCTGGAACGGAAGTATGTACCGGAAGAATCTTTTCCCTTTTGATTGGCGGCTTTACGATCCTTGGATGAATAGCGTCTAGAGAGTTTCCTGGTGATGCAAGAAGTGCAATTGAGATAGGCCAAAACCCACGACCGTTTCCTCAAAACCCCCGTGTTTACGGTAAACCAATTAGTTCTCTTCTATAATGCTAAGTCTAATAGATCCGTCGGAAAACTTAAACTACGATGGTTCGGTCCATACCAGATTGTTGAACAAGTGGGACCCGCATCTTTTCAGTTATCCACCTTAACTGTTCACCTTCTCCCTAAAGTGATTAATGGTTCGAAGCTTCGACCCTACTATCCGTCGTCTACCACCTCGTGAGGTGTCTTCGGTATTTTTACTCTTTTAAGCTTGTCACTCTTTGCCATCACCTTTCTTTTCTAATCTCTATGTTTCGGTTGACCAACTGATCATAATCCTTCTGTTTTCTTATCTAACCATGATTAATAGCCACCTCTATGTCGTTGGGTATTTTAATACATGCATGTCGTCATTATGTCGGTATATTTCCAATATGCATTATGATTAGGGTTCTTGTTGCTTGATTTTTCTCGTGTTTCTACTTAATCTTGTTCTTCTCGCTGTTAGTCGCTATTGTGTCTTTGTGTGTATGTCCCTTGTGTGCTCTGTGTTTTCTCTTGTCTTTGAGTGCACCATGGAAGCTCTTGCGAACATAGTAACCTTCCGTGCGGGTCTCACTCTGGATGTGAGTGAGTACTTGCATGCTTAGGGACTGTTGGCCTTCGCTGAATTGCCTTGGCATTCAGTGGAGTGTCATCCCTTTCATGTGCAGATTATCTCTGCCATAGCCACCACGCTTGCTACAGAGCACTACTGGCCCTTAACATGCTTAAACCCCCATGTAGTCGTTACACTAAACACGATTGCTGAGGGATTCTATCTCCCTCAGGAAGGGTTGGTCGATGGACCACTCCTTCCCCTAGCGACCATGAAGGAATTATTTCCTCGGCACTCATCTAATGAGTTTGCCATTCTCTACCAGCCCGAGCCAAAGCCCACTGCACTGCAATTTCTTGTAGCAGCCTTAAACATGCAAAAATGTAGATATGGCATTTCCAGGCCTTTTTACTCGATGATTGATACTACCTCACAAGAACCCATCAATTTCACATCGTTTTTCTTCCTGCGCCTTCACCGTGAATGCTTAGCAGTTACCAAGCAACTCGCAAAGCATGAAATTCCTCGTACTCGATTGCCCCACATCCTTACCCTTCTCCTTCCGATGATACAAGCCCCACAACCACCTCCAATGGATACCGTGTTGTTACACGAGGAATCTACACAAATGCTCGAAGAGGACGATGATGAAGACCTCTTCCATTTATTCCAGCGGAAACGCAGACAATCTTCACAAAGTCAAGTATAGGACACCACCGTGGTTCCCGACGTTGAAGTATTCCATGACACCGCTACTTCATTACAAGTCGATTCTGTTTTGTCTTCTCCCAGTAAGCAGCCTGAACAAGACGTTATTATGGAAGATGTAGCTGAAGTCTCGCAGCGAGAGGAATCTCATCAACTGGAGGCTGAGGCTATGAAGGATACAGTGGAAGATACCACTGTTATTGAGTGTCATCCTCCTTCTTCACCAACCAAAGATGACCAAGCAGATACAGTCAATCAATCAACTGGTAATGATGAAGCAGTTACGGAAGCCGCCCTGTCGGTCCCTCAACATGAAACCAGAATAGTTTTAGTTTCCACTTCTCTTATCCCTCTTCCTCCTCTAACCACCATTTCTGATGTTGTTGAAGTTCTTCCCTGTTCGCCTGCACCTTCCAATCAAGCGGCATTGACCAATCTCCTATCTCCCCCGACTACTCTCCCCCATCCTCACCTCACCTATAGTCTGCAATACCATCGCAACCTGTTTCTTCTTTTTCCACCCCGGTGATGTTCGCTGAATTGGCATCCATGGGCCAATTCCTCATCCAATTCTCTTAGCAATTGCCCCTCCAGATGAAGATGGCCACTCAGACAATTCAACAGGAGTTGCAAAGCAAGGTCGACCTTCTAGAAGTAGACATTGCCCCTCTCCAATAAGAAATACTTGTAGCTAAAGCCGAGAATCATTCATTGCAGACTCAAATCCAGCAACTCCAAGAACAGTTAGCAGTCAAAGACAATATCATTGCTCAACGGGACACCGCAATTACCGAATTGAGGCAAGAAGTGGCAGACAAGATAGATGCTATGACCGCATTAGGCAATGAGCTCCACAGTACGTGGGATGCACTCAGTGTCTTAGAAGAGGCCTTGTAGACGTTAGCGGCCAATGTGCTTAAAGCAGAAGCTGAAGTGCATAATGTCTCTGAGAGATTGTTCCAGAGAGATCAATTTACTGAAGAGATTGCCAAGACCCTCTAGTTGAAGAAGGAACTTGCAGGTGTGCAAAAGGAGAGAGAAGACTTTTACAAGACGATGCAGTTTCAAGTGCAGGAACTTGAAAGAAGAGAAAAATAGTTAGGAGTTCAGGCGGACAGGCTCTCGTGCATTGATCCAGACATAACAGAAATAAAGCTGCGATGAGATGCTCCTCTGGCCAACGAATTTTATTTACAGGAATCATTTTTGCAGACGCAGATGGAATTACTTATTAGTCAGGTCATAGCTTCCAATTCTGTTAGGACTGATGCACAACTTATAGAACCTGCAATTTTGAAAGATATGCTAAATTCTCTAAAGTAGAAGATTACATGTACCTTTAAACTAGCTCCCACTATGTATATTCAGGGTATCATAGATGAACCGTGACTGTGTAATTACGCTTTTGGGTTTGAGTCCACCGTGCGTGCCAGTGTAAGCCGCCGGAAAGGAACTCATATTTTTTGTAATATATATTCTAAAAAGTCGCACGCATGATGTAAAGGCATAGCGCAACGTTGTAACCCTTGAGAGATTAATGAAAAGAGTCGCGTGAAGCAGAAGGTGTAGTCGTCGGACTGTTCGTCTGGGCAAGAGTCGGAAGCGAAGCGCTATTGCCGAAACCCTATGTAATCTGAGTCTGTTGTCAATTCTGCTGATTAAGTGAAATCATTCAGTGAATTTAATGAATTATTAATTAAATTGTTTACGCAATAAGTGAAGAAGTATACAGTAACTGTCTGGTGTGGAAGTGTGTTTAAGAACGTATTCGAAATACTACTGGGAAGACAATCCAATTAGCGCTTAATTCGGTGAAGTAGTATATTCTTAATCTGTAGATTTGGGAAAATACAAACAGGGCCTCTATTTACAGACCCCTAACCACTCCAAGAACCCAAACTTGAATTAAACTTTAAACTAAAAACTTAATCTAAAGTTTAAGTTTAACACTCCCTTTCGACTCCCTTTGATAATGACAACAGAGAGAATCAAGAATATGAAAAACTCGGATTAACACATGTAACGAATTAGATTTTTTCATTCAATTGTCATTGCAAACTCCTTGGATCCTCATATGGAAGAAATACTAAAGATAAAACTCTTACCAGCACCCAACACTTTGCACATTGCTGAATATTTGAGTGTTGTTTCTCTTTTATTTATTTCATTGAAAACTCTGCCATATTATTTCTAAGTCATCTAAGTACAACTCCTTGAAAGATAACAGAGCGTTGTCGAAAAGATTTATTTCTCTTAAAATATTATTAAAAATTAAAAGATTAATTGATTGAAATAATTTTGAATAATTTAAGAAAATTTTGACTTATGATTGATTTTAATTTTTGCAGGATAAGAAGTTTGATGATCAACACAAATATGAGAAGTATTTATAAAGGTGTTTTCTAATGAAGTTGTGGGTATAGATTAAAAATTAAGGGCTAGTCAAGGGTTTATCTAAGTTTTGAAAAAGTAAATTCAGGGATATTTAAGGGTCAAATGTAGGTTTTGAACATATTTTATAGGGTTCAAGCTTAATTTCAAGGTTAATTAAGGATTTAATTAGTAAATATAGAGGATTTTGAAAGGTTAGAAGGTTATTTTATGGATTAGTTGGGGTTAAAAAACATGGTTTAAGGTTAGTTTAAGGGTAAACCTATGGTTAAAAGGTTAATTAAGTAGGTTTTTGTCTCAAAATAAGTTAATAAATAGGGTAAATCTATTAATTAAAACCTTAGCAAAATATTTTAATTATAAATGATTAATTAAATATGTTAATTATTAAATGATATTTTTAACACTAAGGTTATGGATAAATTTAAATTTATTAATTGATAGGTTTAATTTATTCTAAAGTGAATGAATAAATTAAAAAAAAGAATTGAAGGGTTGTATTTAAATCTAAAGTCTAAAGTCAAGTGAATATTTAATTTAAGTAGAGAATGTGTGTATTTTTTGGGAAAACAAATAGGAGAATTTCCCACGCCTAAATTTTGGTTGGAAAGAGTTGAGTTGATGAGGAGTTAAATGTAGGCTGCATGCTTCATTTATCTTAGGGAAAATATGGGCTATGGTGGGCTACTCTCATCTATATAAGGAGGGGAGTCGTATTCAAAAGCTCATGTTAATTTTCAGGTACTCTATTTACTCTATGCTCTAGGCTATGGTTGTTTGTGCACTCATTTCCATGACTGTCCTTCTGGCAGGAGAAGAGAGAAGGCCATCTCTCTTGCTTTTTGCAAATCATTTAATTCAAAGAAAATTTTTTTGCTTTTTAATTCGGACGACGCAGAGATGGAAGGGGGTTTTTTTATTATTTCTTTTTTATTTTATAGTTTATGTATATTAAATATTTTATTTCTTTCTTTTTTTATGTTTATATATTTTAATATTTTACTTTAAACATATTATGTTTTATTTTCATGTTTTTTTATGTTGTATTTATGTTAAATATGTTTATTAAATATCTATTTAAAATATATGGAGTGTATATGTATGAAGGTATATGTATATGTATTTATGTATGTGTCCTTATGTATGTATGTTTTAATTAATAGCTCATCTTAGGTTCATTACATTTTAATGTTAATTTATATCTTCTATATATTAATTATTATTATTATTATTTTAAATGTGGGAGCGATTCGTGACGATTGGTGGATCAATTCAATCATCTCGCGAACAGTGCACATAGGGTGACTATGCAGAACAAGTATTTTTTTCCTAAGGTCCGTAGGGCAAAGCGTTTCTATATCTTTGGACTGTGTCTATATAAGATGGAGGGATTAGTTTCTCACTAACTACTTTATCTTTAATGATTTCTATTACATTTAAATCTAATTGAGAATTATCACTGTTTCAAGTTACGGGTGGTGGAAAAAGATCTTCACTATTTTCAGAACTAGGTAGAACAATGGAAATTAATGGTAATGTTCTAGATCATCTATGATCAAACTCTATTGAATGCAAAGTTTCTTCTACAATTTTATCCTTAACTAGTTCTTCAATTTTTGTATTTTGAGTATCATTAACTTCAACTAGACTAGGAAATAGTAATTCAAACAAAGATGGAGGTAAAGAAGTATTACTAAATGAAGCTTCGTCAGACATATAAGATGAAATGCAAATAGATTAATATTAAATAAACTATTTATATGAATGATTTCCTATACAAAAGCTATAAAATACTGTTTATAAAAATGATTTCCTATACAAAATTAAGCAATAGAATTTTAGCTAAGTAATATTTCTTTTCCACTCTCCAGTTCTTCATTTCGTCTTCAACAGAGGCAGCATATCATTTGAAAATTAACATGAGAACCATAAGTATGCTTTTATAAAATATTAAACACTCATTAAAACTTAACATATTAAAACTCATGTTAATATAAATTAATTAACTCTTCTAATACATATATATATCATAAGTACATACATTTATTTTAATATACATATTGTAATAAACATATTACATTCATGCACATATGAACACTAATCACTCATGTATTATATACTCAAACATTCATTCATACATAACTTAAGCATACATCTTATATTTCATATACATACATATGCTTCAAACACTTTAACATACATATACGTACATACTACATATGCTAACATACATCACATGCATACTAATATGCATACACATAAATGAACATGCATAAACTTACATGCACGAACACACATGCATGAACATACATGCACAAACATAAATGAACATGCATACATAACATGCATACATGAACATGCAAACATAAATCACATGCACACATACACATGCATAAATGAACATGCAAATATAACATACATGCATAGATAACTTACATGCACTAATACACATACATGCATATCATGTACTAATATACATGTATGAACATACATGCATTAACATAAATGAACATGCATACATAAACTTACATAGATAACATGCATACATGAACATTCAAACATAAATTACATGCATACATGCACATGCATAAATGAACATGCATTTAACTATTATGCATAAACACAAATTTATATACATAAACATATATACTTACCTATCATGCATGCAAAACATCTAATATGCATGCACTATCATGTACTAACATTTACATGCAAGCACTAACTAACATCTAAGATGCATTAATATATGCATGCACTAATTATGCATACATTTACTAACATCTAACATGCATACATTAACTAACATGCATTAACATCTAACATGCATTAACATATGCATGTACTAACATCTAACATCTATGCATTAACATTTATCTAACATGCCTAACATTCACTAGCATGCCTAACATTTATCATGGGTACATGCACTAACATTTAACGTACATGCATTAACTATTCATACACAACATATCTAAAATTCACTAACATGGGTGCAAACATTCATTAAATCTAATGCATTTCTAATAAGTTTCTATCCTAAGCTAGCAAGTAAGGGCTGAAGAAGCTTGGCTAATGGAAAAGAAAGGGAAAGGATAGGATAATTATTTGGAAATAGAGAAGTTGGCAAGAATAATGAATTCTTTGGAAAAAACTAAGGCTAAATGGCTCCTTCTTTTTGTTAACCTGAGAACACAAAAATAAACTTTAGGATATCAAATCATACATTTAATATGTAACCAATCTAATTAATTAAACACACACACATACCCTTCATTTCACGTTCTAATCACATACATTTAAATATTTATATATATATATATCATATATACTTCTTCAACGTTAACCATACATAAAAAAATCCTTCATATATAATTATCATTTAAATATATATTTCCTAATATATATTTCCTAATATATATTTTACACAAAAAATGAAAATAAAACATATATATAAAGTAAACATAATAATAATAAAAAAAAGAAAAGAAGCTAATTAAAATATCTAATATATAAAAAGGAAAAGAAAAAATAATAAAAAAAACCTTCACTCTTACTCTCTCTCTCTCTCTCTCTCTCTCTCTCTCTCTCTCTCTCTCTCTCTCTCTCTCTCTCTCTCTCTCTCTCTCTCTCTCTCTCTCTCTTCTGTGATCTGTCGTGTCCGTCGGCTGGCTGTAGGGAGGGGAGGGGAAGGAGAAAATAAAAAAGAATAAAAAAAGAAAATAAAATAAAAAAATAAATTAAAACTTTCTCACTTCTCTCTCTCTCTCTCTCTCTCTCTCTCTCTCTCTCTCTCTCTCTCTCTCTCTCTCTCTCTCTCTCTCTCTCTCTTTGTTGCGCGCGAAGCACTGCTGCGCCGTCAGCAGAGAAGAGAGGGAGAGGGAAAGAGAGGGGAAAAGAGAGAAAATAAAAGAATAAAAAAACATTAAAGAAGGAGAAGAAAAAGAAAAAGAAAGCGAAAGAGGGAATAAGGAGAAAAGAGGAAAAAAAAACACCCATCTCTGCGTCGTCAGAATTAAAAAGCAAAAATATTTGCTTTGAATTAAATGATTTGCAAAAAGCAAGAGAGATGGCCTTCTCTCTCCTCCTGCCAGAAGGACAGTCATGGAATTGAGTGCACAAACAACTATAGCCTAGAGCATAGAGTAAATAGAGTACCTGAAAATTAACATGAGCTTGTGAATACGACTCCCCTCCTTATATAGATGAGAGTAGCCCACCATAGCCCACATTTTCCCTAAGATAACTGAAGCATGCAGCCTACATTTAACTCCTCATCAACTCAACTCTTTCCAACCAAAATTTAGGCTTGGGAAATTCTCCTATTTGTTTTCCCAAAAAATACAGACATTCTCTACTTAAATTAAATATTCACTTGACTTTGAACTTTAGATTTAAATACAACCCTTCAATTCTTTTTTTAATTATTCATTCACTTTAGAATAAATTAAACCTATCAATTAATAAATTTAAATTTATCCATAACCTTAGTGTTAAAAATATCATTTAATAATTAATATATTTAATTAATCATTTATAATTAATACCCTTTTCCCCAATTTACAGCTAGTGGAAGGTGGGTGCGGTAATCACATAATTTTTTATCAATATCAATTACCAGTTTTCTTTCTTTTGCCTCTTTTAAAGATTCACAGGCATAAGACATATGTTCTGTAGAGTCGCATCAAACACATCGTCGGGTGGGTGCGCCTCTTACTACTTGTTTTAATACTCCCTAGTCCTCCGTTAAACCATATCTTTTCCCAGGTTCCTCTTGTCTCCTTTCAACTTCACTTCTAATATCTGTAGGTAATACTTTTAGGAAATATAGAACTATATCAGGTGTAAGTGCAGTCCTATCTTGCTCTGGCAATTGTGAAAATCTCTTCATAAATTCACCATGTAATTGTGTAAGGGATGTTTGGGTCTTAGGAGTGCTAAGTCATTTCATAAATCCTTCCCTATTGTGCTGACTATAAACTTCTAGGTAAAATTCTTTATGCATTTGTTTTTTAAATTCATCCCACTCAAGCTCACTATGAGGTTCTATTACACTAATAGCTGAACCTATTGCAAGTCTTACTAAAAAAGTTACCCATTTAGTTACAGGCAACCCATGTAGTTTTGCTATGTCTTCAAATGTGTCTAAATAATTAGTTGCATTTACTCCAATGAATTTCTCTTTTTCTTTTAGCATTGCTTCAACTACTTTCTGTCCTTGGGTTTGCGACATTATATTCCTAAATAATTCATCCATTTTATTATGTATATTAGAACTAGACTTAATTTTTTTAATAAAATCTTTAACTTCTTCTTGTACCTTTACTTTTTGTTCTCTTACTAAACTAATTAAATTGTTTGGTTCCAGTTTTACTTAAGTTTAAATCTTCTAAACAATTCTTGTAAAATAGATACTATCTTTCAAATGAAAATTCTTTTTTGAATTTTCAAACTAAAGCATGCTAATCTAACAATCCTTGATATGTTAATGTTAAACGATAATACTTTCTATCCAACTTTCGGAAGAGTATTATCGGGTCCTCGGGTTCTTGGGAGTGGTAGGGGTCTGTTAGACAGAGGCCCTGTACTATTTTCCCAACTTTTCACACACTCATAAATACTCCATCACGTCTTAGCACAGTGGTTGATTCTGACTACTGACAACTATTCGGCATGCTGAATATTAGGACTTCTGGACTGAATCTGCTATAGAAATGGAGCAGAGGTCCTGTTCTGACTTATAACTAATAGAATACTCACTTTTCATTAATTGAATACTACTCAATATGCTGATTCCATGTGACAGGTAGTATACCGAACAATAATACACAGACCACTATAATCGAGATTACGCCAAACTTATCGTATACCGACTCAAGTCACAAGTTCCTACCACAATTGACAAACTTACCAATGCTTCTGTTCCCGTACAGATCTTTACCGATACAAGTTCTTCCTAAGATAGGAATTCTTAGTGAACGCAGACTATTGTATCGAATCTGGTCACTTAACCGGAAAGATACTAAATGCAAATGATTAACTTCGACCTTACACAGTCTCTCGCAGGATGACAAACCCACTATTTCATGACGGAAAAGATCCAGAACCATATATAACTAATCACCAAACAGACGCACAACACAAGACTACCGAATGGAAATCGGCACGACAAGGAGAATAGTAGAATAGTTAGATGCGAATAGAATAGAACAGAACTCAATGTGCTCATCAATACCTCATACATAGTCTCAAATATGATGCTCGCAATTTCCCAAATTGGATCAATATAACAGACAGACAGACACAATACTATACTTGCAAATTCCAAACACCTCGGTTCTAGACGTGATCAACCCACTCGCTACAATGCCCAACAGAACAGAGGTTCTTTTCGAAAACTACCGATCTTTACCGCTTTCCTTTGTGCGCTTTAAATAGAAGTTTGCTACAATGTTTCCGCGAATCCACTTTTTACGGCACCTGTCCGGGTTCATCCGTCCTGGTTCGGCGACCCTCTAACACTGGCACGCACGGTGGACTCGAACCCGCAGGTGCAGTACAGTTGGCAATATCCTTTTGCACTGCCTGTCGGTCCATACCAGGGTTTGACTCCCCAATCCTTTCTGACCGCACTTGTTCTAGTGGCGGAACAAGTATAGCCAGCCATCTCCTGCGAAAAAGTGTCCAGCTATTTTGAACACGGCTATCCAACTGTTGTTTTAATAAATCTATGTCCACATTTGTCATCAATGTGGCATTTAGTTCTACACCCTCATCCTTTAATATCTGCTTTTCGAACTCCTGCAATACTTGTATCCTTGACTGCAAAAGTTCATTTTCGGCTTGCAGGTGAGCATTCAGGGTAGAAAAACTGGACATTTCGGTTTGAATTTGTGTTTGGATAGTTTGCTGCCACTGATTAAAGTCTT
The DNA here is from genome assembly GCA_020310875.1 of Ceratopteris richardii. Taxonomy (NCBI): domain Eukaryota; kingdom Viridiplantae; phylum Streptophyta; class Polypodiopsida; order Polypodiales; family Pteridaceae; genus Ceratopteris; species Ceratopteris richardii. Next base: position 148,649,325 of record CM035407.1, read on the forward strand.
GGACACACTTTTTTGCGGTGATCAATTCTGCCATAAGATGCTGGTTGTTTTGCTGTAACACCTGTATTAACGCTTCTTTGTCATCCAATTCTTTTTGCATCTGTGTCATTACTGAATTGGACTTAGTCATCGTGGCTAATAATAACTCGTTTTTGTGCTGAATTGCTTGTTCTTGTTGCCGTAAATATTGAGAAACCTCTTGGAGTTGGTTTTGCATCCTTATGACAAAATCGGGTTGGGGGTCATCCGGTGCTTGCTCTGGACTGGCAGTTGGTAAGTTGTCTGCCATTCGTCTTCTAATGGACAGCCGAAACGGCGTCCCTACTGTCTGATTCTGTGCGCTGTTACCTGTGTGGAATAAAGATGCAGACGAGGTGGAGGGTTGGGCTGCTTCCTCAGGCTCTGTGTGGTGTTCTGAATTTATTTGATCATGTTCACCGGGATAAAAAGAGGGGGACCAGTGTAACTGCTTATCCTTTACAGATTGGACAAAATTAAATATAGCAGCTAAATAGGCTGCTAGTCTGCTATTGGTGTGGGATCTTCTCTTATCCCCAATAATGATTTGTGCGTAGAGGTGGTCATAGAGCCAATGTGTCCAGCTAACCGGACCTCCTTCTTCGGCATGCAATAGGGGGGAAAAATTTTCTTTCGACATTAAGTCGAATTTTACTAGCAAACAAAGCTTTTCTAAATACCATTTAAATTGTTCTCGTCGGTGATAGGTGGCGTTTTTCAACATGTAATACCGTCGGGGGCCTTCACAGTCGCCAAATTCCTTCTTCAGGTCCTCATTTGAACATTTAAGATATCGGGCACCATCATAGAGTGGTAGTTTAAATACGGCTGAAACGAGCTGGGGCGAAAATCCTACCTGATTGAGAATGAAACCGCTGGTTTGTCGCATGCTATGTAATTGGTCCTCTGCATCGTCATTAGCAATCCACTGTTTCCACGGTAATTGGGCAAACTGGAGGAGCCCTATCTTCTGTAGCCAATCTTCATTCTTTTGCGATTTGATGTCGAGCTCGATTTTGAATTCGGTGGAGAATTTATGCTGAGTCTTTTCTGATGCAGAAGTTACTGCGTCATCTGCTTCATCTTGTAGGGTGGTATCTGTTGTTGTTACCACATAGGTCTGCGTATGGGCACGCTTTCTGAATTGCCAGCGGAGAATGTCAGATTCCGACATGCTTGGTTAAGGTTTGCTGAGAAAAATATGCTAGAAGTTGCTAACAGGTGCTGAATCTCAAAGAATGCTAATTTAGAAAGCTAAACTCTGTAAACGCATTTTATAAACACCGGTGCTTGAACGGCCATTTGCTCTACTGATTGTATGTTAGTAGGACATGACTCTTCCCTCCCTTGATAATATTTGTATCCGAGTAAAAATCATTATGCCGCATGTTACATTGTCGATTGGTGCTAAACTGAACAAGACTTTTCATGTGCGAAAATGTCAGAAAACCACAATTTGATTATCATATTCATACATGATGAATTTGGATGGGCAAATATACTCATTCGTCGATGAGACCTTCGAGATACATACTCCTAGCCGATCTAAATGTTCGAGCTATCTTTTTCTTAAGAGTTTCTAATAGTTGTTTTAGCGTATCAGGCTCTAGAAGCTGCGCATCTATTCTAGCAGAGCTAAGTATGATTGCTTCGGTGAGCACATTCTCGGCCTGGGTCTGCACAAAAGCTTCCTGTAGATAGAAATCGTTGGCTAGTGCGGCGTCCTTAGAAGTCTTCATTTCGTCCAGTTTGGTCTTTAGCTCTGCAATATACTCCTTCTGGTTGCGCACTTGATTGTCTAGTCGTTCAAACTGCTGAGTTTGGAAATCCAGAGTTTTCTTGAATGCATCTCGATCTTTGCGCATCCTGTCGATATCCTTGAGGTATTGTCCTTCCCGTATGAGCTGGCATTTTAGGATACTGTTAACTTCATTTGCGCATTCTTCGGCTCGCTGTAACTGTTCTTGGATTTGTTCGGTTTCTTTCTGTTGATCCTGATTCTTCTGGATGGCTTCCTGCAATTGAGTCTTTGTCTCTGCTATCAATTTTTCGAGAGAGGCGTTGATATCTTCTTTTGCGTAGATGGTGGCCTTCAAGGCTTGGATTTCTTCATGCACGGCGTGTAGGAGTCGATCTTTGGCTGCAAGTTGCTCGAGGGCTGCATCTCGTTGCTCTACTAGGGTCAGCTTCCAGTACGTCGACCTTGTATTGATATTCGGCCTTCAGGTTGTCCGTGGCTTCCTTAAATTGTATGGGCAGTTGGTGTGATAACTGCATGACCCATGGAGGCTAGTTCTGAAAATACGGTGGGTGGTGGTGGTGGTTGACGAGGCTGAGAGGAGGTATCAGTGAGTAGGTTTTGGGAGTTTGGCGGAGAGTAGTTAGGGGAGGAAGAGGAGGAGGGTGTAGGTTCAGAACCGGGTCGGCGGGATGGTTCCGGTGGGAGGTCGGGGTTGACAGGTGGGGTAGGTAGAGCAGAGTCAATTGTGGTTACCTTTGCAACGGTCTGTTGTTCGGCTTCTGTATGATTGATGGCCTCAATAAGTTCATCCAATGCTTTTGTGGCGGTTTCCGGTTCGTCCTGTTGATGCTCAGATTCCTTTTCGGTGGACAATATCTCTGTATCTGCTTGGTTTTGTTGGTCTTGTTGCTCTATCGAAGTGTCGTTGTGTATTGAAGTGGCAGTGTCGTGGTAAGTTTCTTCTTGCTTATCTTCTTCGGCATCGTGTTTCTTTCCGGCGGATCCTTGGACTTCACTTTCTGAAGAGCTGATCCTGATTCGCTTCGTGCGGAAGAGTTGATTGATCTCTTCGTCGTCTTCTTCAGTTTCCTCGAGTGGTTGTGCTGATTCTTCGTGCCTAAGCGCTGGGCCTGTGGGTGGGGGTTGTGCAGCGAGAATGGTTGGGAAGAGGAAGGAGATGATGTGGGGAAGGAGAGAGCGCGGAGAGCTGCCTTTCTGGAGTTGTTTTACTATAATGACGGATTCCTTATGGATTCGTTGGAAAAAATAAGAGGCAAAGTTGACAGGTTCGCGTGTGGCTAACTCTAGGGCGGAATAGAAGGGGCGAGAGATGCCGTAGGTTCGTTTTTGTAGGTTGAGGATTGCTACAAGGAACTGTAGGGCGGATCGTTCGGGTTCTGGGCGGCAGAGAATGGCATATTCGTTTGATGAGGAGCGGGGAAAGAGTTCGGTCATGCGAGCGATAGGGATGCTAGGGCCATTTTCGCGTCCTTGTGGGGTGAGGCGGTAGGCTGCAGAGAAGGCTTGGAAGGTGATGACGGTCCTATATGGGAGGGAAGGGAAGACCCACTGTCGTTCGGTGATGGGGAATTGGGCGATGGCGTGGATGATTTGTGCGGAGAAGGGATGGGCTTCCACTGAGTGCCAGGGCAACTCAGCGAAGTTGGACAATCCTCTGCAGCGCAGGTATTCGCCAACGTCTGTCGGGATACCATCACGGAAAGCAGCGTAGTTGGCTAGCGCTTCCATGGTGTTTACAAGCACTCTTACAGGTAACACAGAAGACAAGGGTAATACGTATAGTCTCGAGAACACAATAGTGTTTAGGCGCAACCGAGGGGGTTAAATAAGGAGAACACGGTGGGAGAGGGAAGGGGAATGGGTATCATTGTGCGGTGCGGGAAAGGTATTGTTTGCATGCTGGCGTGTGTGCTTGAGTGACCGGTAGGGAGAGGCGGCTAGTAACATAAAGATTTGTACAAAACACTACTAAAAAGGGAGAAAAGAAAAAAAAGAAAAAAAAAGAAAAACACAAAAATTTATACAAAACGCAGTTCGCCGCCGAATAATTTAATGCGTACTAGTAGTGGGATAATATGGCCGCAGCTTCGATCCATTGATTACCTTTGGAAGTGGATTTCCGGTCAACGTAGTCAACCGAAAAGTTGCCGGACCAACTTGTTCTGAAATCTTGAATGGACCGAACCAACGTAACTTGAATTTTCCTGCTGATCTGTTGGACTTCGCATTGTAAAAAAGAACAAGCTGTCCTACCGAAAATACTGGAGTCTTTAAATTACGGTCATGTGTCCTGGCCTGTCTTAGTTGGATTTCTTTCATAGTTAAGAAACTGAACCATCGGTGCTCATCTAATTCTCTAAGTGTTTCCAACCGAACTACCAATGACTCTTCGGGTAGAAGCTTCTGAGAAATTGCTACTCTTAAACTTGGTATTACAATTTCCATCGGGGCTATTGCTTCTAGTCCATAGGCTAATTTGAATGGTGTCAAGCCGGTGGTTACCTTATATGTTGTGCGATAGGCCCATAAGACTGCAGGTAGCAACTGATCCCATCTTTCCGGTGTTTCTCTAGTCAATTTCTGAAGCATGTTCAGCAAAGATTTGTTGGTACTTTCTGCCAATCCATTTGCACGAGGATAATATGGGGAGCTGAATTTATGACTGATCTGGAACGACTGTGTTAATGCTTTCATCAAATTGTTCATAAAATGGGTGCCCTGATCTGAAACAAGCTCTAGTGGCAATCCAAATCTTGGAAAAACATCTGATAATAGACATTTTGCTACTGCAACTGCTGTAGCCGAACGTAAAGGCCATGCTTCTGCCCACCTGGTTGCGTAGTCTGTGCAAGTCAATATATACCGGTTATTACTGAATACCGCGGGAGGTGTGATTGGACCAATAAAATCTAGACCCCACTTCTGAAATGGTTCTAAAGGAAGTACTGGATGAAGTGGAAAGTAATGGCGTTGTAGTGGTTGTCCAGTTCTTTGACAGCTATCACAAGTTTTGATAAATTCCAATACATCTTTGTACATAGTTGGCCACCAAAGTCCACTTTGCAGAATTTTTCGGTGAGTAAGATCTGCTACAAAATGTCCTCCTGTTGGACTTGAGTGAGCCAGATTGATGACTGAGTTTACTTCATGTGTAGGGATACATCGGAGTAAGGTTCCTGTATGATCTGCATAATAAAGTTCTCCAGCAACTAACCGGAATCTTCGACTAAAAACTGCAATTTTTCGGCGTGTAGCTGTAGGGACTTCAGAAGGTAGACATCCATCCGAAAGGAAGGTCAATAACTGATCATAATACGTAGTTGGTACTGGTTGGTTCGACAATTCCTCAGTAGTTGGTTCTGAAGTATAGATGGCTGCCGTTGTATCATTTATGCCAACCGGAGGTTCACCTGAATCTAAGCGTGACAAAAAGTCTACTAAAGCATGTGAACTACCTGGCCGATGAATGACATCATAGTCGAATTCCTGCAATAGTAGAACCCATCGTGCTAGGCGGCCACCTATATGTTGCTGCCGAACCAAGTAAACAAGTGCAGCGTGATCGACATGAAATGTAAATTTTCGGCCCAGCAAGTAATGTCTGAATTTTTTTACCGAATACACTAGTCCTAAGCATTCCCTCTCTGTTACCGAGTAGTTCTTCTCTGCAGGTGCTAATCTTCTGCTAGCATAGTATACTGGTCTAAACCATTTATCGGTTTGTTGCATCAGTACACTTCCTATTGCTATATCAGATGCATCAACGAATACGTGAAATGGGTGATCCCAATCTGGTGGCTGTAAAATGGGAACCTGTGTTAATAACTGTTTCAGTCGATCAAATGCTATCTGATATTCCTGAGTCCATTCGAATTGCCGTGGAGTCTTAGAAATTAATTTGTTCAGTGGTATTGCCACATGAGCAAGCCACCGTAAATGTCTTCCATGCCATCTCACTTGACCCATAAACCGCATTACTTCTTTAGGTGTATCAGGCACCGGAGCTTCTAATACTGCTGAAATTTTATCAGGATCGACTTGAATACCCTGTCCCGATATGATGTGACCAAGTAACTTACCACATGAAACCGCAAACACAGATTTGTTTGGGTTTAAACACAATCTATATTCTCTACATTTCTGAAAGCAACATCGTAAATGTACCAGATGTGCGATCGTCTTACCAAAAATCAAAAAATCGTCAAGGTATACTTGCATAAATGAGGTGAGATAAGGAGAAAATATCTCCTGCATACATCTTTGAAATGTGCTTGGTGCATTCCTCAATCCAAACCACATTACTGTACAAGCAAAGACACCCCAATTTGTAATAAATGCAGTTTTTGGTATATCCTCTTCAACCATTCTTACTTGGTTATATCCACTGTATCCATCTAGAAATGAATACATCTCATGACCTGCTACTTTGTCAAGCATAGTATCCAAAAAGGGAATCGAAAAAGGATCCGGTACTGTTGCAGCATTTAATTTCCGATAGTCTACGCAGATTCTCAATTGCTTGTTTTTCTTCGGTACAATCACAATCGGTGAAATCCATTCCGCATGTTCTATTGGTACTATGAATCCAACTTTTAATAACCTATCAAGTTCAGCCTTTACCTGTGATGCATAATGTGGGTTCATCCGGTAGCTGGTTTGCTTTATCGGTTTCGCTTCTGGTTTTAGCATAACTCTGTGTTGATAAATACGAGGATCCAAGCCCTTCATGTCTTTGTAATCCCATGCAAAGACGTCAGTATATTCTTGGAGTAACTGAATTAAATCTGCTTGAAATGCTTCCGGTAAGTTTTGCTTTATCTTTACAGGACGAGGGTGATCTTCATCTCCAAGATTATAAGTAATTAACTGGTCTTCTGGAACATAAAATTGTTGATATTTCTCTGTATTAGCTGATGGTTCGAGAAGTTGCTGTAGTTCATTATCGTGAATCGAAATGGTATCTTCCTCCTTAGTTTCTTCGGCAATGGGTATTACTGTACATACTGAAGCATTCCAGGTATCTACAACAGACTGTAGATCAATAGTTCCTAATGTCATTAAATCAACATTATTCTTCAGAAATTCTTCTTCTTCGTCATCGGACAACCCATCTAACATATGGACTGGTTCGGCAAAATATGGTCGAGCATGTAACTCACAGGGTTGTATCGCGTCTAACTTTACAACACATTTGCGATTTTTATCTTTAAACGTAAGTTCTTGGGCTGACCATTCTTGAATTACCTTGGCTTGTTTCAACCAAGGACGGCCGAAAAGTAGATTGTAATCTAGCGTGGATTCCGGTAATTCTAGAACAACGAAGGTCATCTTGAATGTTGTGTCTTGCACAGTTATGGGTATATCTCGGACAAGTCCTACGGGATGGACTCTAGATTGATCAGCCATCCTAACAAAGAATTGAACTGGTTCTATCTTAGTCCATCCCAACTTCTTACAAAGTGACGCAGTGGCAATATTCACGCCAGACCCCCCATCAATTAAAACTTGTGTGATTTGATGTTTATTAAACCATACCGTAATCAGAGGAACTGAGTGATCTACCGTAGAGTCTGGCTCTGATTGTACTGTTGCGGTAGCCGGAATGCAAGCAGATTTTGTAGTAAACTGCTGTTGAAATTGTTGGCGTATTCCTGGTACTAATGCCAGTAATTGCCCGAAAGGCAGTGTGATGGATGCTTTTGACAATATATCCCATGCTAGTTGCAATTGATTTGCATCTTCCTTAACTGTTGAAGATGAAGCTTGGTCTGAAGATGGTAATTCTGCTGCAGATGATGTACCTGCTTCTGTATTGTCAGCACGAGCTTGTGTCGTATCCGGGGACTGGATTACTGGAGTAGGTTCTGGAAAAACAGGTGGTTCTACGGTAGTCCATTGACTAGCTTTATTATACATTCTGTGTTGTTCACGTATCCCTGGTTCAAATAATTCTGCTGCTGGGTGCAATTGTTTACCGGAACGAGTTTGAACTGCTGCTGCCTGCGTCTCTACAGGTGTGATTGTTACCACATTGGCCATTGGATTTTGACGTTCCTTTTTCCTTTGGTCATATTCCGCTGCATCTCTACAGAATCTTCTAATATGGCCCAATTGTCCACAGAAATGACATCGTGGTGGTGGTAAATTATGATTTTCCAGTGGTGGTCCATTCTGCCAGCGCGGTGTATTGTCGTTATTATTCCTCTGTCCTCGATAATGTCGATGACCTTGTTGTTGATTGTTTCTCAAATGTGGGGGTACATAGTGATTTGCTGCCTGCCCATGTTCTTGAATAACAGCATTAACTGTTGCTGTTCCCTGTATTCTAGCATTGTAGATACAATTTCCGATGGAGTGTCCGGCAGTGTTGCAGATAGCGCAGAATGTTTGATTTAGTGCACAGTTAGCACTTGTATGTCCTGAATTTTTGCACGTGGTGCAATATACTTGCTTAGTTATATCTTGAGCCACATGTTTGTTTGTTTTTATCCATTCCAAATCCTCTGAAAATCCACCAACTTTGTTTTCCAGCTGAAGGGTCATTGCGATCACTGCATCTAGGGTCATGGCTCCTACACATCTTATAATCATGATTTGCCTAAGTTGAGGAAGTAAGCCATTGATAAACCACTGTGTAATAACATCGTCTGGTAAATTAGCATGAGCCTGGGGTAACTGTCTTAAATGTGTTCTGAAAAGGGTAGCATACTCTTGTACAGTTTGATTTGGTTTCTGTCTGTTGTTCTGTAAATACTCAAAGATCTCTGCAGGATTCTTTTTCAGCTTGAATCGCTGCAAAAAAGCGTCTCGTACTGCTTCATAAGTACCAAAATGAGTAATATCGTATTCAGTAAGCCATCTTGCTGCTTCATTCACAAGTGTAGATTGAAAAACAAATGCTTTGTATGCCGGGTCCGGTGGATGGTTGAGGACAGCGTAACTGATTTCAAAGGTGCGTACGTGAGCATCTGGATCATCTCCTGGAAATCCACTAAACTTTGTGTATGTTACTCCCGTTGGAACCGATCTGGGTTGACCTAACTGTCGTTGCGGTTGTTCGTTCATCGTGAGTGTATTATACCCTCCTTCTGTATTTCTGTTTTGAGTTTCTGAACTACCGGAATTTGTTTCACCAAATGGCACACTTTCCGGTGCAATTAGCTTACTTACTATATTGCGAATTTCTGTTTCAAATAGTCTTCCTTCCTCCTTGATATCCAGATTAGGAGGACTTGCTTCCAAACGTTGTAGTTGAGCGGAAGATTCAGCCGAAACTGCTGAGTCGTCACCGAAAAAATGTGATTTTCTTACCGAAATTCCACCGGAAGGATTCGAAATTGTGACTGGATACGGTGTTGATTCGCCTGTGTTAATTTCCTTCCCTAAAGTGTTTCTAATCGTATCTGAATCTATTCCGAAAACTTTTATACTAGATTCCAACTGCGTCTTGGTAGGTTCCAAAATTGCTGTATTTTTGACAGTCTGCACCGTAGTGATACCAGACAGTTCTAGAGATGTACTACGTTCTACCGTAATTTCACCGGCATTAGTTTTATCGTTCGTCACTTTTTCGACAACTGGGTCAGGTCTAATTGCACTAGTACCTCCCAGAGTTGTTCTTAATACCCCTAATTGGTGATTCTTGGGATACTTTTCACCTGATCGAGTAATCGGCATGTAGCATTTCCGTACTGATCATATAGTATTACGAACAGAACAGTCTTGCAACAATCTGATTCTGTTGCTACTGTCCTTCCAACAAAATTTAATTCGAACAAAATACCAGACAATCTTAATGCCACATCCCCAGCGGGGTCGCCATTGTTAAACGATAATACTTTCTATCCAACTTTCGGAAGAGTATTATCGGGTCCTCGGGTTCTTGGGAGTGGTAGGGGTCTGTTAGACAGAGGCCCTGTACTATTTTCCCAACTTTTCACACACTCATAAATACTCCATCACGTCTTAGCACAGTGGTTGATTCTGACTACTGACAACTATTCAGCATGCTGAATATTAGGACTTCTGGACTGAATCTGCTATAGAAATGGAGCAGAGGTCCTGTTCTGACTTATAACTAATAGAATACTCACTTTTCATTAATTGAATACTACTCAATATGCTGATTCCATGTGACAGGTAGTATACCGAACAATAATACACAGACCACTATAATCGAGATTACGCCAAACTTATCGTATACCGACTCAAGTCACAAGTTCCTACCACAATTGACAAACTTACCAATGCTTCTGTTCCCGTACAGATCTTTACCGATACAAGTTCTTCCTAAGATAGGAATTCTTAGTGAACGCAGACTATTGTATCGAATCTGGTCACTTAACCGGAAAGATACTAAATGCAAATGATTAACTTCGACCTTACACAGTCTCTCGCAGGATGACAAACCCACTATTTCATGACGGAAAAGATCCAGAACCATATATAACTAATCACCAAACAGACGCACAACACAAGACTACCGAATGGAAATCGGCACGACAAGGAGAATAGTAGAATAGTTAGATGCGAATAGAATAGAACAGAACTCAATGTGCTCATCAATACCTCATACATAGTCTCAAATATGATGCTCGCAATTTCCCAAATTGGATCAATATAACAGACAGACAGACACAATACTATACTTGCAAATTCCAAACACCTCGGTTCTAGACGTGATCAACCCACTCGCTACAATGCCCAACAGAACAGAGGTTCTTTTCGAAAACTACCGATCTTTACCGCTTTCCTTTGTGCGCTTTAAATAGAAGTCTGCTACAATGTTTCCGCGAATCCACTTTTTACGGCACCTGTCCGGGTTCATCCGTCTTGGTTCGGCGGCCCTCTAACAGTTAATGAAAAATAGATACCAACTTTCAAATGAAACTTCTTTTTGAATTTTCAAACTAAAGTCGTACTAATCTAACAATCCCTAATATTTTAAGTTCTCCTAAAGTCCTACTTAAATAGTAACAAACAGTTTCCAGTTTCAAAAATATACCTGACAGTTGATGAAGAAGTTAGAGTGCATGTGATAATTTCAAATATACATTTGATGAATAAGAAAATGCCTAATACAAAGAGCTAAATGTTGTGTGTGCAAACATAATTCTTCAAGTACTTGATGGTAAGGGTGAAGAGATGAGGTTCAACTACTTGCCTATTCCCGTGGAGGTGCTCATAGCATAAGCCTAGCCCTCAACACCCAGGGAATTACAAGCTTTGTGAAATCTGCCTATGCAAGGTGAACAGCACAACTGCTGCAACCACGTAACCTAAACCAAACTATTGCATATGCAAGAGAAAAGAAATTATACCTGTCCTGCTATGTCATTGTTTCACGTCAGGTTCAAATGTGGGAGCGATTCGTGATGACTGGTGGATCAATTCAATCCTCTCACTAACGGCGCACACAAGGTGACTATGCAGAACAAGTATTTTTTTCCTAAGGTCCGTAAGGCAAAGCGTTTCTATATCTATTGATTGTGTCTGTATAGGATGGTAGGATCAATTCCTCACTAATTACCTTATCTTTAATGATTTCTGTTATGTTTAAATCTATTTGAGAATTATCAGTGTTTCTAGCTACGGATGGTGGAAAAAGATTTTCACTATTTTCAGAACTAGGTAGAACAATGGAAATTAAGGTAATGTTCTAGATAATCTATGATCAAACTCTATTGAATGCAAGGTTTCTTCTACAATTTTATCTTTAACTAGTTCTTCAATTTCTATATTTTGAGTATCATTAGCTTCAATTGGACTAGGAAATAGTAATTCAAATGTAGATGGAGGTAAAAAAATACTACTAGATGAAGCTTCTTTAGACATATAAGATGAAATGCAAATAGATTAATATTATATAAACTGTTTAAATGAATGATTTCCTATACAAAAGCTATAAAATACTGTTTATAAAAAATATATCCTATACAAAACTAAACAATAGAATTTTAGCTAAGTAATATTTCTTTTCCACTCTTCAGTTCTTCAGTTCGTCTTCAACAGAGTCTGCATATCATCTGAAAATTTACATGAGAACCATAAGTTGCTTTTATAAAATATTAAACACTCATTAAAACTTAACATATTAAAACTCATGTTAATATAAATTAATTAACTCTTCTAATACATATATATCGTAAGTACATATATTTATTTTAATATACATATTGTAATAAACATATTTCATTCATACACATATGAACACTAATCACTCATGTATTATATACTCAAACATTCATTCATACATAACTTAAGCATACATCTTATATTTCATATACATACATAGGCTTCATACACTTTAACATACATATACATACATACGACATATGCTAACATACATCACATGCATACTAATATGCATACACATAAATGAACATGCATTTAATTAACATGCATAAACTTACATGCACTAACACACATGCATGAACATACATGCACAAACATAAATGAACATGCATACATGAACATACAAACATAAATCACATGCACACATACACATGCATAAATGAACATGCAAATATAACATACATGCATAGATAACTTACATGCACTAATACACATACATGCATATCATGTACTAACACACATGTATGAACATACATGCATTAACATAAATGAACATGCATACATAAACTTACATAGATAAAATGCATACATGAACATGCAAACATAAATTACATGCATACATGCACATGCATAAACGAACATGCATTCAACTATTATGCATAAACACAAATTCATATACATAAACATATATACTTACCTATCATGCATGCAAAACATCTAATATGCATGCACTATAGGTAAATATATATGTTTATGTATATGAATTTGTGTTTATGCATAATAGTTAAATGCATGTTCATTTATGCATGTGCATGTATGCATGTAATTTATGTTTGCATGTTCATGTATGCATGTTATCTATGTAAGTTTATGTATGCATGTTCATTTATGTTAATGCATGTATGTTCATACATGTGTGTTAGTACATGATATGCATGTATGTGTATTAGTGCATGTAAGTTATCTATGCATGTATGTTATATTTGCATGTTCATTTATGCATGTTTATGTGTGCATGTGATTTATGTTTGTATGTTCATGTATGCATGTTCATTTATGTTTGTGCATGTATGTTCATGCATGTGTGTTAGTGCATGTAAGTTTATGCATGTTAGTTAAATGCATGTTCATTTATGTGTATGCATATTAGTATGCATGTGATGTATGTTAGCATATGTAGTATGTATGTAGATGTATGTTAAAGTGTATGAAGCCTATGTATGTATATGAAATATAAGATGTATGCTTAAGTTATGTGTAAATGAATGTTTGAGTATTTAATACATGAGTGATTAGTGTTCATATGTGTATGAGTGAAATATGTTTATTACAATATGTATATTAAAATAAATATATGTACTTATGATATATATGTATTAGAAGAGCTAATTAATTTATATTAACATGAGTTTTAATATGTTAAGTTTTAATGAGTGTTTAATATTTTATAAAAGCATACTTATGGTTCTCATGTTAATTTTAAGATGATATACAAACTCTATTGAAGACGAAACTGAAGAACTGAAGAGTGGAAAAGAAATATTACTTAGCTAAAATTCTATTGTTTAGTTTTGTACAGGATATATTTTTTATAAATAGTATTTTATAGCTTTTGTATAGGAAATCATTCATTTAAACAGTTTATATAATATTAATCTATTTGCATTTCATCTTATATGTCTAAAGAAGCTTCATCTAGTAGTATTTTTCTTACCTCCATCTACATTTGAATTACTATTTCCAAGTCCAGTTGAAGTTAATGATACTCAAAATACAGAAATTGAAGAACTAGTTAAGATAAAATTGTAGAAGAAACTTTGCATTCTATAGATTTGATCATAGATTATCTAGAACATTACCATTAATTTCCATTGTTCTACCTAGTTCTGAAAATAGTGAAAATCTTTTTCCACCATCCGTAGCTAGAAACACTGATAATTCTCAAATAGATTTAAACGTAACAGAAATCATTAAAGATAAAGTAGTTAGTGAGGAATTGATCCTACCATCCTATATAGACGCAATCAATAGATATAGAAACGCTTTGCCTTACGGACCTTAGGAAAAAAAATGCTTGTTTTGCATAGTCACCCTGTGTGCGTCGTTAGCGAGACGATTGAATTGATCCACCAGTCGTCACGAATCCCTCCCACAGCGCAACACTAGCATTCAATCAAGATCGCTCTTCCACAAGAAAACCGGCCCTGGAGGACTGCACACGATAATAGACTTGAATCATTGGTTCAATTGCATCTATTCAGAGCTTAAGGACCTGTCAGCCACTTCTTCCTTTGAAGCTCTTTCTGGATATCTTCTTCAACACCACGATCATGCACAACCAACTATTAGTAGTGATCAACGCCTTCTAATTTGCCTCTGGAACGTGACTTAAGAGTGTGCCAAATAGAAATACTTCCTCAAAATTGTTCGATAGTCATGTTTTCCATATATTTGTTGTTATTCCACATCAGCCCTCTGCATTCTTCACACTGGCTTGTGTGGGAATTGTGAACCCTGGGATCAAAAGTCTCAGTTTGCTGCCTTGTAAACGAGACCTACCATAGATATTTCTTCCCTGCCAATATCTCTCTGTTTGTATGAAGGGGGCCCCCTCTTCACGTGCCTCTTCCTCCTTACGGTACGTGAAGATTCTTTCATGAATGTTTCCTTGGCCATGTCCTCTTGAAATCCTAAGAGTACCCTCCTTCCTATCCAGCCCCGAATGCTTTCCTTTTTCTCCTTTCGTTTCTAAACCAGCACAATACCTCGTGATTGAAGGTCCCAACCTCTTCTTGCTTTGTCGAATAACCTCCCTCATGAAACATCAGATCCCTCTGATATCTGTAGTGCATGAGGCACAGGTCTCTATCGTCCTTTGCCACCCAGGAGCAAATAACCCCGAAGTCTACTATCAACACCCAAAAAACGTTGCAATACAAGAAGATAAAAAATGGGAAAACTCCCCAGCTGACTCAGCCTCTTGCTCCTTTTGTCATCTACTCCACCCAAATGCTCTAAGAAGCCCCTGCTGAGGAAAAATGCAAAGAAGTAGAACACCTCTCTTGAGAGCTCTCAGACCTACACACCGCACCCTTCTCCTGCAATGTCTTCCCAAACAAAAACTTCCTCCCCCTCCTGTTCTTCTATGCATATGACTCTCCAGACCTTCTGATCCGCCCCCTAATAAGATTCTCCTCCCCCCAGCAAAGCAGCATTGAGCCCTTCTCACCACTCTGTAGCTTCCCAACATGTGCGTACTAATGGCCATCCCCTCCAATATTGTCCTTATTCACACACCTACGCGTGCCTTCTTCATTTTCCTGGCATGTCAAAAAACATTCCCCCTTTTCTCTTCTCCCTAGTACCTGGCTCCCTCTTGCCCTTGGATTATTATAGAAGAAAAACAACCCTTGTCTGAAGGTCTGGCAGTTGGCTGAATAGGAGAGTTCACGCTGCCCTTCGGAAACGAAACAATAGCTATCTGATTTTTTTCCAAGTGTGTTGATTTTTTTTTCTTTCCCTAGAATTCCTCTAGTTGTCCATAAATAGAGCCCTCCCCATGCGGAGTACTAGAGCCTTCTTCCCAAGAGTGCCTCCTTAACTTCATGAAGTTCACTCTCCATATAATCCTTTTCTTCAACTAAATCTGCCACCTGTTGTTAGGTTTCTTCGAATGCATGTTTAAAATGATTCAATACAGTCTCGAGCTCCCACTTCTCATTCTCAAGTGTTAAGATATGCTTTTGGCTCTCCTTATATTTGATAATTAAATCCTTATAAGCTTCATCTAATTCCCCTTTCCCTTTCTCTATGTTGGAATGCCTTTCTGCTACCTTTTCCAAAGCATGTCTAGAATCAGCTAAGCTCTCATGAAGCTTCTTGTTCTCTTTTTCAAGCGTGATGAGTTGCACCTGGTTCCTTGCCAAATTTTGCTTATGTTGACCACATTCACGAGTACGATTTTCCCTCTCCTCAAGAAGAAGGGTTGCACTATTTCGTGCTGCCATAAGTGTTTGTTTGCAACTTGGAAGTTCATGCATAACTGCACCTTTTTCCTTTTCAATACCCAGAACATCTTGCTTTGTTTTCTCTAAGGCCTCTTTGAAGTAATGCAACTCACTTGAAAGAACAAAACTCTCTCTTTCAAGCACTAAAACTCTATGCTCTACTTCCTCTAATGATTCCATTCTGCACAGCAAATTCTCTGTGTGATCCTTTTGCTTCTCTAGAGCATCATTCAATGAGTCAGCTCGTTTTTTTGGTAATAAGTTAACAAGGCTTGAAGTCGCATGTTCTCTGATCTGAGAGTATCAGCATCTGAGCTAGACCCTTCTAGTGCATGTTGATTGTATGCTAGCATGCCCTGAAGCTTCTCAATTTATAGTTTGAGTTTGTTAGTATTCAATTTTGCCTTTTGCAGTGAATCTTCACATTGTTTCAAGGCATCCTTCAAGCTCTACCTCTCCCCCCTAATATCTTGTCGTGAACCATAGTGTTCCATGACACATCCTTCGAAAGCACACCTTCTAGGTGCAATTGCTCCCCTAAATTTTGAGCTTGTTGAGAGTGTATATGCTAAGAATAGCTTGCCAAAAGTGAGTTCCCAAAAAAAAATTGCATCATGAACATGATCATATTCCCCGCAACCAAAATCCAAACATTCACTGCATTCCCCTCTGAACAAGATGTTGCCATGTAGTTCTCAAATACCTCCAATCAACCATTTGATCAACTAATGTTGTACTTGGATACTTCAGTGTCCTGAAAAAGAGACAATTTTCGATGAATTGTTTAGATTACTAGAAGGAACCATTTATAAATGTAACTATGCAACATGTTGGCATAAGCGTTGAATATTCTTAGAAAAATATATTTTTTATTAAAGGATATAAAAATTAATATATATTCACTAATTTTATGATGCTGATTTCAATACCGGTGTAGAAATTACAGTGATGTAAGTTAGTGGTTATTTTTTTATTAAAATCATGATCTCGTAATTTTCATTGGTCTAAATGCAATAAAATCTTTTATTTTATATATGTCAACATGTTTCTATCCATAATTAGAGATTTGTAATGAATTTTACTAGGTTTATGGCATAAAATGAATCTCATTTGTGATATGACAGTCTTATCATCTATGAATTATTTTCCAAAGTGATGGTATGAACATGCATCATTTTTTATTATCAAAATACTATTTGATATTATTACAACTAGAAATAATTTCTTGACAACCTTAGGAGTCAAATTTCTATGTCATTTCTTCAAGTTAAACAATACCACTGTTTTTCTACGCTAAGAAAAGGTCATTTTATGAGGAAATATTGCATATGCTACATGATTAAAATTAACATCCTAGTTTTTTCTATGTAAAGTAGTTTATAATGTTTATGGAATTATTTTGATTCATAACATATACCTTATATCATTGAGAAAACCTCATTTTTTAGGAAGAATTTTTATTCTCGGTAGAGAGGAATATAGTCATTGAATGAAATATTGAGATTTTTAGTGGTATGTGAGATACATACAAAATTATTGGTTCAAAGACATGTAGCATGTGAGATACATACAAAATTATTGGTTCAAAGAAGACATGTAGCATATCTTTATGCTATTATATGATGGTTCTTGAAATAAAATGTAAACTATATTTAGTGTTTTTATGAATCAATATCATATAGAAGGCTGCTAAAGTGTATAACTATATAATAAGCACCCTATCTTGTACTAATTTTTTTATTATAAAAATGATTTTTCTAGCTCCCAAGACTTGACTTAAAGTGGAGCTGAACGATGAAATAGATGAAGGTGCGGGAACATCTAGTGTACCTCGCGAAAAACAAAAACGCAGGTGAGTTTGCCCTTAACCAAGTCTTCAAGGAGGCAAAGTTAAATGATTTTGATGGCGAGAAGAAGAGTGGCGAAGCTCTTGAGGCATGGATTGAAGAACTAGAGGATTTCTTTGACCTTCAACAATTTAGTGAAGAGTCCAAGGCAAAAGTTGGGATCCTACATTTGCGTGGGATTATATGACAATAAATTAACATTAGAAAAATGATTCCAATAGGAGGAAAATTCTTTTTATGGAGATATTTCTTTCTTCTCATATATAAGTTTACAGAAAAAACAATTTTTCTCAACCATATTCAATCATTTCTATATTTTGAGTTATCAAAAAAGGTTATTTTTTAAAATATATATTTTTTATAGAGCATCTATGTATAGGTATTTATGGGGCTTTAAGGTTTTTTCAAATTTTTATTTGATTAATATGTGTGATTTTTTTTATTTTCTAGAAAAAAGGACACTATAGTATCCTGTTTTGGTACAACACTAGTATTAAAGTACTTGCAATCAAGTAGATTCTCTGCCAAATAGAAACATGTTAGTGCATAAAACGGACCATTTACTGAGCTAACATACTCCCCCCTTCTTCTCACGAAGTCGTCCCCGACGAGCCGTTGCACCACCGATGCCATCTTGCTTTTCACCTATCACTCATCCAAGTAATTAGCTCACATAACACACCATCATCCAATCGTCCATGTCATGTTATCGTGTCAAATTGCAAACACACATGTTTCAACTCCATATTCATACCTGATTCCTGTACACACCAGTTCCTTTCCAATCTTTTGGCTTAGCTTACCACTCACCTGATCACATGTATTCACATGGACATGCTCAAGCTCTCCACTTGTGCATGCCCATCACATCTGAACTGATCACCACAACGTGCATGCCATACGATTAGCACCTTCAATCAACCAAATGCTAACCATACCTCAAATGCCCTGCCAATTTTCTCCTTCTCTTGTCATGTCCTCAACATCTGGCACTCATGAAAGGTGTTAGCTTCATTTGATGTCAAAACGCAAACATGCCATGGAAAAAACATCAAGTGCCATAAAACCACATCACTCATGTATGCCCCCTCCCTTTTCTAGATGGGATGCTCATGCAAGCAAATACCGAGATACTTCTTTTCTTGATTTGAGTTGCTCCCGCTCATTGCTTTTCTCTAGTTCTCACCTTCTTCTCGAATGCCAAATGCACCTAATTTCCTTCCTAGTACTAAATATGCTCAAGCAAAGAACGAGACCTTATGCATGACTTCCTTACCTCATTATCTCCTGGAATAAAACTTCAAAAACACATCATTTATGTACTTCACAGAGGCCATGCCATAAAATCGTAAGCAAAATCATTCACTCAAAAACAATCATAATGCGATCATCGGACCGGTTTCCCCACAAAAACATAATTTCAATTCTTATTCTACTCATACACCATCATGCCATACACAACTTTCATCAACATACAATCTATGATTCTGCTAACTATACCATAACCTATGTCCATGATCACATGTACCTGCATCCATCACACTCGATCATCCTACAACAAAGCTTAACATCAACATGTTATCCACACGATTCCCACATCAAAAACATAAATGCAAACCATGAGATCAATCAGACTCCCGTAATTTCTTCATGAATCTCGCACTCCAAGATTATCCTATAAGCCGGTAGAAAACCAACAAACCACATTACTCTTCAAAAAAGTTATGCATACCAGAAGTACCTTGGCCAAGTCATCCTTCGTCATCGCATCCATGTCACCTGCATCTCGACAAAATGGTTAGTCCAAAAAATATAACAACAGGGAATCAAAAACATATATATGCGTGCATCAAAAGCACATATACTCGTCGCATACATGCCTAAGAAAAAATGAGGCTACCCGAAACGTCACCTCACACACACTCCCAAAAAACCCGATCACTCTCGACAAGACAAGACACAAGCAGAGAATCCTCAAGATGCACGCACACCACTATGAGCTTCAAGAACGGACCTATCAGTAACATAGGAAAAAACCAAGTCCAACAAGTCGTGTACAACTACTCGGTTTGGCATATATAATGGCTATGTCATCATCAGCATCGGATCTCAGTTGATTGATCTATCAGCAGTCAGTCACTCACTCTCGCAAATATACACATGCAAAACCACACCCGTCTAAGAAATCACTTCCATCCTCCTCTCTAGCTCTCCCCCTCAAGAGTGGGGACTTTCCTTTTCTTTTTTTTTCTTTATTTATTTTTACTTGCATGAGTTGGCCTATGTTACGATTGGATGCGACATGTGGACCTGACCACCCGGCCAGGTCGGCTCCACCCCTCTACCAACACAACATAGCACACAATGATATATACACGTATACATACATGCTAGCCCATAGCGATGCTGGGTGCGACTCGTGGTCTCAACCACCCGATCGAGATGGCTCCACTCACCTACCAAATCGCTATGGCACGAAGCACTAAAATAGATATACACACACAACTGGTCATAGTGCGCGGATGCATGTACACATATACATGCTTTTGCTTGTACTTTTCTTTTTCTATTTTTCTTTTTTTTTCACTTTTTCCCATCTACCAAGTCTTGAGAGTTAGGCAGAAGCAAAAAGGAACATCTGCCCACCCAACCCGCACATCATGCAACCAAAAATACAAAAATCCAAAAAACATATATGCGAAGCTAATAGATCGATCATCCATCACCTTGCTTACTCTAGCATAATGATTATATACGACACGATGTGCTAGTCACAAATAGACCTCTCAGAATGGATTCCCCTATTCTACCTCTAAGTCTCACCTTCAGCCGTAATGTCACACAATGACCTAAAAGATTCCTACTTCATCTCGCTCACCGCAAGTGGTCAATGCTCTCCAGGTGGTGAGTCAGGCTCCACCTCAAGAGCCGCATCATCACTACCTATCATCAAAAGATTCGGCCAAGCCCAAGTGATGTTGTTTTCTTCATTAGGGATTTCTCTTGAGGGATCAAAATAGTAATACCGCTCCCCAGCCCATCCCACATTCTAGAGTAGCTATCTCTCAAACCATGGAATATGGAATATAATGTCCTCGACCTGTATATCCATGTGGGCAAATGTATGATCCGAGAACTATATCACTAAGTCGTATAAATATATTTGAGTTATTTAGTCTGCCATTTGTCACCTAGCTTCTAACAGTTCCCTACACAACACACAAAAATATTTAGATGTCCACCTTCTTGACCCAGAAGGGGATAATATTGATAACAACCAAGATTATAGCTAACATATGCATATATATATATATATATATATATATATATATATATATATATATATATATATATATATATATATATATATATATATATATATATATATATATATATATATATATATATATATATATATATAACTATATGTCTATGTATACACGCTCTACTAAGTCCTTCCTCTTGGACTTTGTCTCGTCTCTCCTGTCCTGATACTAGTTGAAATATGGTTTAACTCTGAGTGTGTTGACCTTCACCAGATTACATTCTCTGCCTACATCTTGTACCTGCAAAGAACCATTTGAGTTGACTTCCACCACTCTAAATGGCCCTGCCCATCTTGTCTGTAACTTCCCTAGGAACTTGTAGTATTTACTATCGTAGACTAACATCAAATCGCCTTCTTGAATGGCATAGGTCTTGAATTTCTTGTTGTGCCTATCCTTTTGCCTTCTCTGAATAGCCTCCAGGCTTTGCTGCACAATGAGTCTCTTCTCTTCCAACTTGACCAATTGAATATACCTTTCCTTCAGTGACTCCTCCTCTCCAAGCCTAACCTGGATGGCCACTCTCAATGTTGGCACTTCCTTTTTGATAGGAAAGATGGCTTCCTTGCCGTACACTAGTGAGAATGGAGTGCTCTTATTCATCACTCGATAGGATGTTTAGTACTCCCACAAAGCCTCTAAAAGTTGCTCATCCCAATCTCGCCTATGAGCAACCACTACCTTTGTCAGAATTTGTTCCAGAATCTTGTTGGTAACCTCCACTTGTCCATTCGCTCTCAGATAGTACGGAGTGCTCTTTTTGTGTTTGATCTTATATAGCTCCATCAATTCCTTGATCATTTCATTGACAAAATGTGTTCCTCTATCACTCACTATCTCCAATGGGCATCCGAATCGTGTGATAATCTGTTCATACAAAAACTTGGCTACATCGATAGATCGATTAGTCTTCAAAGCTTTTGCTTCTACCCACTTGGTGACATAATCTATGCAGACTAGGATATACCTTTTAGAGATACTTCTAGAAGGAGGATCAATGGGTCCCACAAAGTCAATTCCCCATTTCTTGAAAGGCTTAAGAGCTAGCACCAGTGTAAGAGGAGCTATATGTGCTAGTGTCGGTTTACCCATCCTTTGACATTTGTCACATTTCTTGCAATAGGTGTGACAGTCTTTGAATAGTCTCAGCCACCAATATCCAACCAATAAGACCTTTCTGGCCGCAAGCTCACCCGCAAAATGTCCATCGCAAGGTTCATCATGCAATGCTCTCAGAACTATAGTTACCTCTTCTTCCTCTAGACATCTTCGATAAATGCTCTCATGAACAAAGTATGGATAGAGCTGTCCACCAATGATGCTATGGTGTTTTGCTAGTGCTAATAGTTTTTGTTTGTATCTTTTGCTTGCTCCTGGAAGATACTTGGCTGTGCACAAGAAATTTACCAAATCGGCATACCAAGGTACTTTGGCATCGACTTGAAATAGATGTCCATTAGGAGCATCATCGGGCACACTAGAGATTGGCTCCTAATTAATAATTCGAGACAAATGGTTAGCCAGTATGTGCACTTTCCCTGGTTTAGTTACCACTATGAACTGACACTCTTGCAGGAGTAACATCCACCTCATCAATTGTCCTGATAGCTCAGATTTATTGATGATATACTTTAGAGCCTCATGATCCACATAGAATGTGAAATGCTTGCCCATCAGATAGTGTCGATACTTGTTCACCGCAAAAATCATTGAGAGGCACTCCTTTTCTGTAGTCGTGTAGTTTCTCTCTGCTTTGTTCAAGTTCTGACTTGCGTAATAAATGGGATGATCTAACTTCTTCTCGTTGGCTTGACATAGTGCTCCGACCATAGTATGGGAAGCATCCGTATGCACATGGAACTCTTTCGTCCAATCAGGTGCTGCCAAAATTGGTGCATTTATCAATTTCTCTTTGATAGAGTCAAATGCAGTCTGACACTCTCCGGTCCATGGATATTGTTGGTCTTTCCTTAGAAGGTCCTTCAATGGTGCAGCTATCGATGTGAAATTCAATATAAATCGTCAGTAATAGTTAGCATGTCCCAAGAAACCTCTGAGTTGCTGCAAGTCTGAGGAGGTGGAAGTCGCCTGATTTTTTCTACCTTATCCTCGTCAATGGAAAGCCCTTTACGGTGATCACATGTCCCAAGAGCAAGCCCTTTCGTACTCCAAACATGCATTTTTCCAGATTCAACATGATGCCTTTTTCAACGCTTATTTTCAAAATGGCTTCAATTCTTTGTGTCATATTTTTAGAGTTTCCTTGGATGGTGAAATCATCAAGGAATATCTCGATCCAATCTTGCAAATAATCTTGGTATGCTGCGATCATTGCTCTCTGAAATGTAGCTCGTGCATTGGGTAGCCCAAACGGCATGACATGATATGCATATGTACCCCACTCTATGGTGAAAGTAGTCTTTCGTTGATCTTCTTCATATATCTCAATCTGATTGTACCCGTTGAAGCCATCCAAAAAGGAGTACAATTTATGACTAGCCACTGGATTGAAGATTTGGTCCGTAAATGGCAACGAAAAGTGGTCTTTCTTTGTTTGCTCGTTCAACTTCGAGTAGTCCACACAAATGCAAATTTTGTTGTTCTTTTTTGGAACAACCACGATTGATGACGCCCATTCGTTGAATGCAATGGGGTATATGAATCCTGCTTCCAACAACTTTGTCAATTCTAGTTTGATCAACTCCGAGTATGCTGGATTTGTCCGTCTAAGCCTTTGACATATCGGCCTAGTCCCTTCTTCCAAGTCCATATAATGCTGAAAAATCTCAGGATCGATCCCTCTTAGATCATTGTATGACCACGCAAAGGCCTTCCTGAAATTCTTGAGTGCCAATTGGATGCTTTCTCGTATGCCATCTGGTAACTCTGATCCCACACTCAAGAACTTTCCTGGAAACACTTCCCACTTTTCCACATGGTCTTCTCTCGAATATCCCTCACCCTTCACAGCCACTTTGATCAAAAAGTACTCCCCGATCATGCTCGCATGGCCGGCTAATAAATCATTGGATTTTTCCTTTTTTATTGGATCCAATTTCTTCAGCTCAAGCTTCACGATGGCTTCCCGTACTTTAGTCTTGCCTCTCGCTTCTATCTCCCATTCTTGATCTCTCTTTTGGAGCTCCGTTTCTAGCACTCTGATCCTTTCTCTCAACTGCTTTACTTCCTTTGATGAAACTAGCTCAAGCTCTGGCTCTTCTTCTAAAGTTCCCTTCTCTAGGGACTGGGTAGCTTTGCTTTCCCTTGCATCTATGCTCATCATATAGTAGTCAAGTCTGCTCATGCGCGTCAGCCATCCTAGCAGTTCTTGGTCTGAGTCATCCTTGTAAACTAGTGGGTCCTTATTCTCACCCATCCTTGCATTTTGGAATTCGAACAATTGCAAATTAAAATCCATCTTAGAGAAGATCCTTGTGAGTCTCCGTGTGCAAGGCAAATCGTACCCGCACCATTTCTTGCCTCACCTTTTCCTTTTCTTTTCTCTCCATTTCCTCAGCTGTCATCGACTTCTTGTTGGTCGAGTTTGGAGACACTTGAACTTGTATTCGATCAGTCTTTGGTCTGACTGTAATGAATCTCGTGCACCAGTCGTGCACACATTTGGCTTACACAAGCCATGGCTGTCCAAGTAGGATCAAGAAAGTGGCTTCCTAGGTTCTTGGTCGAACTATCAAGTAATCAATGCTAAACTCCAATCCTCCCACAACCGTGCTTACGTTCCTTAGAAGACCAGCAGGCTTCACTTGTGTTTGTTCAACCATCCTCAGAGACATTAGAGTTTCTTCCATGTGGTTTAGGCCAAGAGCCTTCATCATATATTCAATCATCAGATTGACAACGGCTCCACTATCCAATTGAGCACCTGGGACTGCATATCCCTTAATCTCAACTGTCATAATCAAGACATTCGAGTCGATTTGCATTGTGATGCTCTGAATAAGACCTTGGAAATCTTTTTCTTGTCTGTTCTTGTCGTGAGCTTTCCTTGGTTTCTTGATATATTCGTTGTAAAATTGCTTCCTATATGTCGAGGAACATCTGAACAAGGTGCCAATGTCCAACGTGACTTCTGTTTCAGCTAGCAATTTTATGATGTCAACTTCCTCTAAACTTTGATTTTCCTTCTAACTTTTTGGAGCCTTCAACCTTTCAAGGAATGGAGCCATTCTTGGCACAAATTTTTTAGTTACTGGTGGAAGGATTTCGCTCTCATCTCCATCTTCGAATCCTTGTTCTTCAACAAATCCTCGCACTGGGTTTTCCACTTCCACCCACTCGGATGCCTTTTCCTTGCCAACATTTTCACTTCTATCTTCTGTATTTCTCTTTACATACTCTTGCATTCGTGTGACCACTACCACAGTTGGCTCTTTTCATGCATCCTTGCCTTGGTCAGCATCTGCAAAGTGCATTGATGAACTAGCGACTTCCTAAGGATTCAACGTCCTAAATACCACTCCAATCATGGGAACTTGCTCTTGAACTTTAGGAGTGGGATGCGTCTAGGCCTCCACATAATTGGAAGATTCAGTTGGCTCTTTCCCTTTACCAGTGCTCAGCTCTCTTCTTTGGTCAATGTTCATCAAAGTGGCCCTCTCCAGTGCAATACCTACACAGTGGGGTGTAGACAACTGGTTTCTTCTCGTTCGGGCATCTAGCTTAAGTATGGCCAAAGTCGTGGCATCTTCAACACTGGATTGGACCATCCCTTCTTTGATCATATGCAGCTCCTCTCTGATATCCTCCTTCCCAACCTTGAGCACCATATCCGTAAGCCTATTTTTTCTCCCACTCAGGTGTAGGTGGAATGCCCTAAGAAGGCAATCCTGTGTAAGCATGCTCCCCCGTATTTACTATTTGTGTGGTCCAACTTTCATAAGCTATTTTATGATGACACAAGTCCTCTGTGTGATTTGTCCTACCACAAAAGGTGCAAAGCATCCTAGGTGGCGACCTATCCACGAACACTCTCGATACTGTGGGGCACTCCAAAGCCAAATGACCAAAGCCATGGCATTTCCCGCACCATGTGTTAGACCTAAATACCTGATTGGGGTTTGTGACCACCTCTTGCTTCACCATGTATTTTTCCTGGGCCATTGTGGCAGCTTTTACTACTTGTGTGACCAACTTCAATATTCGTTCTTCTGTCAGCGTAGACTTCACCTTGCCTAGCATGCTAGTGGGAGCTACAAAAGCCAGAGTCATCAATGTGGGACTTCTTGGGCCCAGATCTTTCATAGGTATGCTTCTTGTTCCTCCCATTGGCTCATACAAGAGCTCCATCCTCCTTTGCTGGCATAATTGTACTTCTTCCCATAGCCTTGCTTGTTCCTTAGCAGCCATTATACTAGCAGGTCGAGTAAGACTAATATGTTGCTGCGTAGTGGGATCCCTAAGCCCGGAAATGAATCTTCTCTTCAAGATCTCATCATTCAGGGCATTCGTACCCATCTTTCTTACCAAGGTTTCCATCCTCTGGATATGGTTGTCGATGCTCTCGTTGACTCCTTGCCGCAGATAGTCCATCTGTTGGGCGAGTCGATCCTCGAATCCTTGTCTCTGAAATTTTGCCAAGAAGGCATCCCTGAGCATCTGATAGGTTCCCTACTCTTGTGGCATCAAATTTTTGTACCAGTTGGTTGCCTCGTCATGGAGAGTAGCCGAAAAAACCCTCAACCTCTGACCTTGGTCAACTACCTCATTGGCTTTGCAAGTGACCTCAAACAGCTAGATGAAGTTGTCTGGGTCCTCATCCGAAGCACTTGAGAACTTGGGGAAGTCCCCTAAATGAACTGGAATTTGCTAGGCCATTTCAAACAAGGGTGTGATGTCAATATCACTCTGATCCCGAAAATTCAATGCTCTTGGTTTCAAGACTCCCTCGAGTCTCCAAACTTGAGAAGCGACTCTTCTCTCATAGTATCGATTTTCCTCGGATTGTCTATGAGTGTTCCAAAACTCTTCTTATGCTTTCTACCTTTGCCTCTCTCTAGCATCGGCCCTACGAGTAGCTCGCTCTTCTCTTTGCGTTCGCGTTCCTCCCGAGGATGAGCTCCCCTCACTCATGTACCGCATCTTGGGTCCGCAAGCTCGGCCAACCTGTGGCGCTAGGCGAACCTATGGCACTCTCTTATAGAGACGTGCCAAGCCCTTCCCGGTAAATGCACCAAAATGTTCGCTCTCTAAACCCAAGGGAGAATGCCCTACACATGCTTATATTTTGCCCAATTTTCTTACACTTTATCACTTTCCTTTGCTCTAAGTCCACAATTATATCTCAGTGTGTTCGGAAAAGAGGTAGAGGAATGGAAAACTGAGGACACACAATAATGGAAATCAACCTTTGGTGGTTGACTTATGCAACCTTGCTCTCTTTTCCCCCTCCTTTTCTTTCTCTCTTTCACTCACACCCTCGTTATCCCTCTCTCGCTTACTCTCACATACATTCACTCTTACACATACACTTACACACACTCCCTTTCCTATGCACACACACTCTCACTCCATCACATTCTCACATTTGCCCTCTTTCACCCTCTTCCTCTCTTACTCATGCACACACTCAAATGATCGAGTACTCGCTAGAAAATGAGCAGATGATCAATCCCTTGCACAGCTACCCCTTCAACCACTAACACACACGTCCATATAGCATCACACCTACTCTCATAGACATACACCCAATCATTCTTTTTTCTTTCAGGTGAACAATTGGCATCATTCGTAAGTTAGAAACAAAAACAGAATTCGCCAGCATGGAGTTAAAGACAAACTAGACTAAATAAATACAAAGCCTGGCGTCATTCAATCTTTTTCAAATGAAATCGTTGTTAAGTTTTTCTCCCTTTCAACTCTCTTTGATAATGACAACAGAGAGAATCAACAATATGTAACGAAATAGATCCTTTCCTTCAATTGTTATTGCAAACTCGTCAGATCTCATATGGAAGAAATACTAAAGATAAAACTTTTACCGGCACCCAGCACTTTGCACATTGCTGAATATTTGAGTGTTTTTTTTCTTTTATTTATTTCACTAAAAACTCTGCCATCCAAGTTTTTTTTTTCTTTTATTTATTTCACTAAAAACTCTGCCATATTATTTCTAAGGCATCAACTCCATGAAAGATAATAGAGCTCAGCACTGGCATTCGATCAAGATCGTTCTTCACAAGAAAACCGGCTCTGGAGGACTGCACATGATAATAGACGTGAATCATTGATTCAACTGCATCTGTTCAGAGCTTAAGGACCTCTCAGACACTTCTTGCTTTGAAGCTCTTTCTCGATATCTTCTCCAGTAGCACGATCATGCACAACCAACTATTAGTAGTGATCAATGCCTTCTAATTTTCCTCTGGAATGCGACTTAAGAGTGCTCCAAATAGAAATACTTCCTCAAAATTGATCGATAGTCATGCTTGCCTTATATTTCTTGTTATTCCACATCAGCCCTCTCCATTCTTCACACTAGCTTGTGTGGGAATTGTGAACCCTCGGATCAAAAGTCTAAATCTGCTGCCTTGTAAAAGAGACCTATCATAGATATTTATTCCCTACCAATATCTCTCTGTTGTGCGAAGGCAGACCCCTCTTCACGTGCCTCTTCTTCCTTATGATACCTAAAGATTCTTTCAAGAATGACTGCTCGGCCCCATCCTCTTGAAATCCATGAGCCTAAGGGCCTACTTCACTTCCAACATTTGGTATCAGAGCTCTAGGGATTTGGTATCAGAGCACTAAGGTTTTGGTTTCAAAACTTTAGGTCTTTGGCATCAATGCATTAAGGCTCATTCATATCTCAGGTTCCCAGAATTCCAGATTTACAACATTTGATTTGAAAGCATCTTCTAACATTTGACATTTGACATACACACTTAATCTAGATGAGTAGAGATTTGAGAATTAGACAATTCAGTTACATGTGTATTCATAAGTGTGGAGTATGAAGATTGATGATCTGTTAGCAGCCGAATATTTTTGCAAGAGTATGCAATTAATTTACAAAAGTATTGTTTGAAGACCCAGACTTGATGAAGAGAAGACTACTTCAAATTCAAGGAAGAACCATGGTTTAGAGAAGATGAAGGAATCAGATCAACATCAAATCACAGGTATCAGTTTTTACTATCAGATTATCATTTGCAGGTCATATCTTAGAAGAGCAGTTATGAAGAGATTTTGAAGGTTTCAAGGAGTGCTTTTATACGCTTTCATCATTTGAAAGTTAAAGGATACATCAAAACAGGTATCTAGAGGTTTTTCTAGAGAGTTTTGAGAAATCTCTTTCATGACAAGAAAGTTCATCTAAGAAGACAATATACGAAGATGGGATGAGTTTTTCAGCCAATTTTCTATTGTAAGTTGGTTGGATATCAAGGTACAAATGTATCTAGAGAAGGTAACTGTTGGAACTGAAGGACTCACTAGGCAAGGAAGCTTAAGAAGGGAGTCAGAGAGAAGAGAAGGCACAAGTAGACAAGGGAGTCAACGACGATCTGGCAAGTAGGCCAATAATTTTCTTCATGAAGAAGCAAGTACGAGCATTCACGCAGATCTAGCACTAAGGCAACCTTTAATTTTTCAAAACCCTTACACCAATTAAAAGTGATTCTCATCACTAACAACCCCTGTAAATACCATGTTCACCTTTTTCTGGCTCCATTTTGTGCAAGCTGAGGAGTGCTCGAGCTTGAGGAGCCTTAGAAGTAGTTGCTTACCAATTTTCGTATTTTTTAGATCTCATTTGAGCCCTCAAATAAGCCCTAGAACCTAATTTTTAACTAGGCCGGACACTACGTCTGGACAGAGCCAAAGCTAGTCAAAAACTATAAAAGGAGCTAGAGAGCTCATTTTTGAGGATAGCTTGTAATTGAAATGAACTTGTGAGAGCTTTTTGAAAGTAATCTAAGAACTCCATTGCTTCTCACTCTTTGTCTTGCCGTGTGTGCGCGTGTGTGTGTATGTGTGTGCATGCTTGTGTGCTTCTCACTCACGCACTTGTGCCTCCACTTGCTCGTGGTCTTCATACCATCCTCATGTCTTCCCGGATTGACATTAAAGGAGGTGCTACTCATCACTGAGCTACACCAAATTTTGGCGCCGTTGCCGGGGATCGAGCTTTGAGGACGACCGTGTGATGGTAAGACGTAGAGTTGACGCGTTGGAGTTGTAGGTATTTTCTTCACTTTCATCTATTTTCTTGTTTTTTCTTCACCATCTTCATCACCATCATCATCATCACCATCTCCCACCTCCATCTCCATCATCACGAAAATTTTCAGTTTTGATCATATCACCATCTCCACCTCATTTCCTTCATTCTACTTGTGAGAGAGAGCGAGAGAGCGATATTGCTTGCACTGTTTTTGCATGTTTCTTGAGCATTTTGCAGGTTCTTGCTGAATCATCATCCCCAGCACGTTGCGCGGGTACGGAATACTCAGAATCTGTCTCGCAGTCGCCAGCCTCTATCGATCGCGATCGACAGAAAACTCGCCCCTTTGGTAAAATAAAGAACACCACTGTGACAAGCACAAAGAGCACATCCTAAAACACTAAAAACAGTAGAAAAAATCCGTGGTTCTCTGTCAATCGCGACCGATAGACCCTGTCAATCGCGACCGACAGACCCTGTCAATCGCGACCGACAGACCTGTCGATCGCGACCGACAGACCCCATGACCGATTGACTGCCACGTAGGACCCTGTCAATCGCGATTGACACCGTCGATCGCGATCGACAGCCACGACCGACACCTCTGTCAGTCACGATTGACACTGTCGATCGCGACCGACTGAAATTCAACGATTGATTCACTTTTACGCGTAGCCACGTGTCCATCGCGACGGACACATCCCCGATTGACTGAAATCACGGTGAAAAACCCGGAAAAAGTGTCGATCGCCATTGATAGAACTCATGACCGACTCTGTCGATCGCGATTGACACTGTCAATCGCGACTGACGTGTCGATCGCGACCGACAAGCCCCGACGGACACCTCTGTCAATCGCGATTGACAGACCTGTCGATCGCGATTGACAGGCTTTTCGGCCAAAAAACTAGGGTTTTTTATTCTAAGCTTTGGGGATAGTTTTTGGGCATATTGGTCTAGCAATTAGTGAGTTGTGAGGTCCCTACACATGTGCTTTTGAGAAAAATCATGTGATCTGTTAGCCTGTTTGAACCCTGTTTTAGCACCAGAACCCTGAACTGACATAACTCTCTCATACGAAATCCGTTTGCTGTGATTCATGTTTTGTTGGAAAGCTCGTGGGGAGCACAACCAAAACATCGACTGGTTATAGTTAAATTAAGATCAGGATTATTAGATAGGGTATTTTGAAGTTGACCATACCTAGGGGGAACAAAATTTAGGGATCTCTAGAATTGTTTTCCAAAAAATCACAGTGCAAATTGGTCTTGAGCTAACTTTGGAACTCTTACAGATCTATTGAGAGCATCGAAGGGCATTCTAAGCAAGAGTAAGTGCAAGCTTGGGAACACGCTTCCTGGGCACTCAAGGGCATCCAAGAAGGAAACAAAAGGTTGGAAATTCTCAACTCCCTTTGTCAATTCCTAGCTTAGGCTAAGAACGACTAGTGATAGGAGTAAGCCAGGGCGGCGATAGGCATCTATCAAGTTGAAGACTACCTAAATACTCAAAGTTCAAGATAACTACATAATCTTTGTACGATTGAGAATCCTAAAGGAAAAGAATTTAACGTGGAACGATCAACTTCAAGTACGAAAAATACTCAAGTATTCTTGACAACGCAATATCAGACAAGATCATAAACATGATAACACACTAAAAACGAATCAAGTGACTAATACCAATTGATCGGCAACGAGGTTGTACTCTGGGCAAAAATCGGGCTACTTAACTAGGCATATGAACCTTAGATGAGGACGGCATCTAGTAAGGGATAGACAAAGCCTTAGGTCTTCAGAAGCTAGCGTCAATTATACTGCGAGGTCTTGGGCCCAGCAGTTGAGTCACCACTCGCATTACCCTAGCTCTGATACCAGTGAATCAGAGATGTCTCAAGGCATGGACAGACCTACGGGAAGTTCAGGAGCGCCATACTTGCACAGAGTAGAAGGCCCTTACAAAACACAGTTGGAATACCTTAGGACCAACCGATTAGGTGCTAGCATCTATGAGGACGGTCTAGGAAGATCCGTGGTCCAGATTAAAAACCCTGACCAATCCATTGGACTAGAGCACCCCGTTGTCAAGTTTGAAAACGGAGCATACTTGGACAAAGAAGGAACTATATATGTAGTCACCAGTCACCCAGATAGGACAGACGAATTCGGAAATGTGATCTCAGAAGCGGATTTAGGTGACTTGGAGCAAGGAAACATGGGTGTAGAACCTAGGACCCCTCGTGGAAAGTCAGTGCTAACAAGGATCATCACTCCCGAGTGGATCCCACAAGACAATAAGAGTATAGATCTGCTGCTAAACCGAGAAACCGATGAAGCCTTTTGGAGGTATAAATCAGACAAGCCAATTGATATAGAGACAATCATGATCTATGAGTTTAAAGATCCAGATAGCCCAGGTAGAGTGACCTACTTAGATCGTTCTTCGGAAAGGATCTTTATGGTTACAGAAAATGATAGGCACGCTTACACTTGGAAGGGTGAATTTATTTTCCCCCAACCAAGATCGAATGTTTCCTATGGTCACCCTGGTGCTGGAACATCCCAAGCTCATGGAGCCCAAAGAGACAGACATAGAGATAGACCTGAGGTAAGCTTTGCCAACTCAGGGGGCAGAGAAAGAACGAGGACGGAAACAAATAGAGTAGAGCCTGAGGTACTTAGAGCCCCAGGACATCAAAGAAATGCCGATGAGTTCCCTCTACCACGACCTAGAGAGCACACAAGGACTTTGAGACCAACCCAGCTAGTTAAGTCCATGAAGAACTACTTCTATGGCACGGGAGATCCATACGATCATGTGGCTGAGTTTAGACAAGTCCTGAGAGCTGAACAAGTGGAGGATCTATTCACGCAGTACAATGCCTTTGGTCTAACCCTTAGGAACACTGCCCTGACATGGTTTCAGCCACTAAACGAGAGACAGTTCAGGAGCATAGACCAACTCCTAGAGGCTTTCATTATTGAATTCTCTAAGAGTGGCATAAGACATAATACCTCCTCACTGATTCACAGCTTCAAGCAAACCCCTCAAGAGACCGTGAGACTTGCAAGAAGGAGATTTAGGCAATATCTTGAAAGATGCCCTGTCCCTGAGCTACCCACACCAGCTAAGCAAGTGGCTTTATTCTTGGATGGATTGCTAAGTACCAAATTAAGATCATATGTGTACTTGAAGGACCCTAGGACCATAGAAGAGTGTGTACGCATGTGTATTGACATTGAGGATAACCTAGGGGAGGAGTTAGAGCTTTCCAAGATATACAAAGATTCAGATAGTGCCTCTAGCCTCTCTTCCACGCAATCCACATCAATTGAGGAACTTGCAGAGAAAGTAGCTCAAAAACTAGGTGTCTCTAGCAAACAAATTCCGAGATTTGCCCCAGTTAAGCGGTGCTACACTTGTGGAGGCGACCATATGGCGAATGTCTGTCCCATTATGGCTCAACCCCAAGTTAATCCTAGTAGCCAATACTGCACCATAGAACGAAGGTATACCAATCACACCGCGCAAGATTGTCCTACAATAAGCAAACCGTTAGACAGACGTACCCACAACCATACCCTCAACAAGGAAGATACCAGAACCAGTACCCACCTCAGCAGTATGTGAGACCTCAACAAACCTACCAACCACAATATCAAGCCCAGCAAAGGCCTCAGCCTGTGTTAGCCCAACAACCTCCAGCTCCATCCAACGTGATCCCTGTAAAGTATGCCGCTGCAGAAGAAAACCTAAATAGAGCTATAGTCCCCGTAACACCATTGCTTTCAGAAAGTGATCCAAGTGACCATAGCTTTGATTCTACACATGTCGATAGTCCCCATGCTTACTACATGCAATCTCCTGAACATGGTGAGTCCTACTATAGTGAAGAGCCAAATGAACCCAGTTGGGAACCGGAGTACACCAATGTAATGTATACAAACCCTAACTCAAGACCCCAACCTAGGCAGGTAAGACCCCCTTTTCCTAGAGGACCTTGCTTCAGATGCCAGGGTGATCACCTCATACGTGATTGCCCCATGCCTGCACCTACACAACCCCAATCAGTGACGATCCAAGGCTTTTGCCAGGAGTGCGGAAAGGAACATCTCTTACGAGATTGTCCCAAGAATCCCAACAATATGCCAAAAATCACTCCCATTAATGTTATTGGGTTAGTTGTAGATTCCATAGGAAGTGTCACTTCCACTGCACCTGTACAGGTAATCACTAGAGCCCAAGCACTGTAGCAAAACCAGGGTGTAGGTCAGGAAAAAAGCCCAGAAGTTAGTGAAACAGAGAGCACGACAAAGAAGAGGACTAGAGCTTGGAGAGATAGTCGTGAAAGAATGAAAAGACAATGGGCAAAAAAGATGAGTGAACTCGAGGAAAGCCTCAGAGAAACAAAGGCCAGGATAACTGAGCTCACATCTCAAACTCCCTCTCACACTACCCCACCTCCACCATTCCCAAATCCATCCGAACCGTCACCTTCCAACCCACCTCATACGATTCCACCACCCCCTAGAGTAGGATCAGTCCTAGCAGATCCCACTCCCGAGGACCTTAATATGATGCTTAAGCCATATCAGGCCAGAATCCAAGAAGGGCCAAACGTGACTGATCATGCAAAATGCTATCCTAGAGCAGAACTAGAGCTAGAACGAACCAAGATTTGTGCTAAGATGGTGGAATTGGCTCAGACCATGTTTGAAGCCAGTCGCCTCTTTAACATCTCTAGTTCAGCCAAGACACAGCTACACTTTGATGGATTGCTAGAAAGAATAGAGAAGCTGATTGCACAATCAGAAAAGGAACCCGCCTCTCAACATAAGGACAGGGCAAGTGAAAGAGTAAGCATTCCTGCCCAAGAAGCCTATGTGCCTAACTCTACGGAGCCAGACACATCATCTTCTATGAATCGATTCACACCAGAATTCCTACGAGAGATTCAAGAAGACAAATGGGCTAAAGAGAGTGAAGTCCCTCCTCCTATTGAACTTGTGGATGATGCACATGACCAATTCCCACAAGATATCCCATCCATTTATGAGGAGCAGGAGAGCACCCAATCTCAGGAAAGATTAGACTTTGAGTCTAACTCTCTACAAGAATTACCCCACTTCACAGGCCCATGGGAAACTAAGTCTACTTGTATGAGAACACCCACGGTCATGGTACGAAATGAGGACTCAGTCATACCTAGGAACACAGAGGTAGTGAAAAACACTAAGGTTCAGTGCAACCTCACCTTAGAAGAGCTACTCAAAGTAAGGCCAGAGCTATGGAAGCATGTAGCCAAGCAAGTACCAGAGATAGCAAAACCTCATTCCCAGGTAGGATCCCAGAGAACAGTGCCCGAAATACCCTTGGACAAGATAGGAGATATGAGTGAAGGTGAAGAAGGAAACACCTATCTTCCAATCACCCATCAAGGATACACCACCAAGGCCATTCTAGACTCAGGTGCAAGTGTTGCAATTGCGACCACTTCCCTGTGGAAGCGTTGGGGCAAGCCAGCACTCAGGCCCACGAGGATGAAATTGCAGATGGCCGATGGTCACATAGAGAGGCCCTTAGGATTGCTAGAAGGAATAACTCTCACCACCTGTGGTGTCGAGTTCGAGCATACCTTTGTTATATGTGATTTTAGCAAGAACCATGCCTATGAAATGATCTTGGGACGACCCTTTATGCGACAGTTGCAAGTGGTACAGGATTGGGGAACCAATTCTTTGTACCTGCAGCACTTAGGTGTTACGACCAAAGTCAATCTCAAGGATTACTCTCATAGAGATGTCCCTCCTATCCAATGGAACCCCATCCATAGAGCCAAAGATGATACGGAATCGGTGCATTCCATAGGATCAGGATCCTCATGGATGCATGAAGACACTCACTTATGGATGTGCAAAGTAGCAGTAGAAGAAGAGAAGAGAGAAAAGGCCAGAGAAATAGGTGCAAACGAAACACATAGACCCATTCAAGACCCAGCCTAGCACCTGTAGTCTTTCCTGACGAAGAATTTGAACCCCATGGCTGGGCAGAAATCCTAGCAACAATGGATGTAGCCATCAATGAAGAACAATGGACACCCCACTGTGATGAGGATGGCTATGACATTTCAGTCTTCTCCATAGAGCCGATCATGGGAGATGCAGTTTTAGAAGAATGTGAACCTATCCTTGATGCATTTGAGGATGCGAGTGACTCCGATCTAGAGTCAATCATCATGGACCCACCTTTTGCATCAGATGAAGAATACTTCCATGAAGTAGAAGTTCAACCCCAGAAGCATGGAGAGCTTACAAATGATGTAAGATTAGCCACACATGTGACCCCGAAGGAAGAAGGAAAGAAACGAAAGAAGAGAGAAGTCTCACCAGAAGAGGAAGAATCTTTGTTTGAGGTCCCGGAAAATTTTAAGAAGTATGAGATAGACGACAGGAGAGTCATGATCAGAATGCCTAAGCGAGAGGCACAATCAGGAGAGGCCTATGATAACAAAGAAACCACCAAGAAAATAGTAGTGGCCCTAGAAGAAGGAGAGGAGAGATGCACTTACATAGGCCATGACCTAACAGAGGAAGAAGAGCATGCATTAATAGCCTTGCTAAGAGAATACAGAGATGTATTCGCTTGGAGTTACAAGGATTTGAAAGGAGTGGACCCTGACATATGCTCACACACTATCCCCATGACCTCAGATGCCACACCCTCTAAGCAAAAGCCATATACATATAATGATAATTATGCTGCCAAGATCAAAGAAGAGATAGATAGGCTGGTTGAAGCTGTATTTATCTATGAAATTGAGCACACTGAGTGGGTATCCCCCATTGTAGTGGTGCCCAAGAAGAATGGCAAGCTGCGTGTATGCATTAACTTGAAGAAGGTCAATGCAGCCACAATTCGAGATAACTATCCGCTTCCCATCACAGAACATCTCTTAGAAAGAGTAGCAGGCAAGGAAGTGTACAGCTTCCTGGATGGATTCTCTGGCTACAATCAAGTAGCCATTGCTCCAGAGGATCAACATAAGACGGCTTTTGCCACGGAGTGGGGCATTTTTGCCTTTAGAGTAATGCCATTTGGGCTTACCAATGCACCAGCAACCTTCCAGAGGCTGATGTGTCACGTGTTTAAAGAGTTCCTGAGGAAGAACTTAGAAGTCTATGTTGATGATCTTTGTGCTCATTCCAACATTAGACAAACTCATATTCCTGAACTCAGACAAATCTTTGACAAATGTAGAGAATATCAAGTCTGCCTAAACCCAGAAAAATGTGTTTTTATGGTCAGGCAAGGCAAAATTCTAGGACATATAGTGTCAAAGAATGGCATATCTACGGATGAAGAGAAAGTAAGAGCTATAGCCGAATTACCTAGGCCAAAGAATGTCAAGGAAGTACAAGCTTTCATGGGGCATTGTGGTTATTACCGACGATTTATACACATGTATGCCATCATTGCAAAGCCTCTGTACGGACTTCTGACAAACTTTGAGTGGACTGAGGAATGTGAGAATTCCTTCAATGAGCTTAAACGGCAATTATGTTCAGCACCAATCTTAACCACACCGGATTGGAATAAGCCTTTCCACGTTCATGTGGATGCATCCAATTATGCCATTGGATGTGTGCTTGCTCAACCTACTGGTGAAGGTAATATGGATCTTCCTATTGCCTATGCTAGTAGACAATTGAATGCAGCTGAACGAAATTATACCACTACTGAGAGAGAAGGCTTAGGCATGGTATATGCAGTTAAGAAATTTAGACACTATTTGCTTGCAAATAAGTTTAAATTTTTTACTGATCATCAGGCATTGCTATACCTCGTAAACAAGCCATGCAATACAGGTAGATTAGTAAGATGGTTTCTCTTACTAATGGAATACGACTTCGAGGTTGTGGTAAGGAAAGGTAGGACTCACTTGCGAGCAGACCATCTCTCCATACTCACATCAGGGGAAGCCC
Organism: Ceratopteris richardii; assembly: GCA_020310875.1. NCBI lineage: Eukaryota > Viridiplantae > Streptophyta > Polypodiopsida > Polypodiales > Pteridaceae > Ceratopteris > Ceratopteris richardii. The sequence goes on from CM035407.1 coordinate 148,687,522, forward strand.
CACAAGGAGTGTTAGATGACCTTCCTGATGCTTACTTGTTTAATTTGGAAGTGGTGCCACAGTGGGCTAAGCCACTAGTGCCAGTATTGACATACGGGCCTAACCACCCAGTAATAAACACACAGGATAGAGAGGTTGTGAAAGCCCAAAAGTACCACATCATGGCAGGAAGCATGTACAAGCACACAGATCAAGGAATCTTGGTCTGTTGTGTGGAAGAAGATGAGTACGCTAAATGGTTGCAATTAGCACATGTAGGTGCATTAGAGCAACACTATTCAAGGCAACGAACCCTACAAACACTATGGAGACTCGGAGTGCATTGGCCGACTATGGAAGCTGATGTCCAAAAGTTGTGCAAGGAATGCCCAATCTGTTGCACTAAACCACCTGTGGAACATGCCACTCTTTATCAAGTGTCCATAGTGCCAGACTGGAGTAAACCACTAGTTTCCTCCCTGAGGACGAAAACATTCCCTCCAGACATGACGCTTGCTAGGAAAAGGAGTTTAGAACAAGAAGCCCAGGATTACTCACTTATTGGTGCTAATCTATACAAACGTGGTAAAGATGGTTACCTGAGACTATGTGTCCATGAGAGTGAATATCTCAAAATCTTGGATACTGCTCACCAAGGTGTAGCAGGGGGACACTTTGGACCAGATCGGGTAATCAAGGCAATACTATTTGCAGGCTTTTGGTGGCCAACCCTTCACATGGATGCACATACCTATGCGAAACGGTGTGATGTTTGTCAGAGAACTCAGTACCCTATACGCAAGGATGAGATGCCACTGAAGCCTATGATGGGTGGACGTGCGTTCTCTAAATGGGGAATAGATTTTGTTGGTCCTATTAATCCCCCAGCTAAGGGTTCACATGCTGAATATATCATTGTGGCCACAGACTATCTAAGTGGGTAGAAGCGAAAGCTACTACAAAAAATGATGCTCAAACAACAGCAAAGTTCTTATTTGAAAATGTATTCACGAGGTACAGATTGCCAATAGAGTTGGTGAGTGATAGAGGCACACACTTCTTGAATGAAGTCATAGAAAACCTTCTCCAAGAATTCTTGGTGATACATAAGAAATCGGCCCCCTATCAACCACAAGCTAATGGCCAGGCTGAGAGCACTAATAAGATCTTATGCAATGTGCTGACTAAACTAGTGAACAATAAACACTCTGATTGGGACAAACAGCTACACCATGTTGTTTGGGCATACCGGGTTGCCTATAAAACGGTACTCCAAGCCACCCCCTTTCAGATGGTATTTGGCCAAAATGCTGTGCTACCCCTGGACTTTTTGATACCTACATTGAAGGTAGCACAAGAGCACGAATGGACGGGTCATGAACTCTCCTCTAGACTTTTTGACCTTGAACGATTAGGAGAAACAAGACTAAGGGCAGCTGCAGGGATATATGCAGCTAAGAAACGACAAAAGGCATATTTTGATGCCCACGTTAAGGACAAAGGTTTGAAGGGAGGCGACCTAGTACTAGTATACACTTTGAAACAACATGCGAGAAAATTAGAGAAGCGTGGCTATAGACCTATGATCATAAATAGGATCTCCACAAGTGGAGCAGTGCAACTAGCCACATTGGAAGGTGACATTCTCCCAAGTTATATAAGCGGATGCAGAGTCAAGTTATATCAGGAACCTCTCACAGAGGAAATGCTAAGTCGACTCAATATCGCCAAGAAACGCAAGGAAGAAGAAAAGCGGATTCGAGAAGAAGCTCAAGCAGAAGCTTTAGAACACATCAGAAGGATGAAGTTGCGAAGAGAAGGTAGAGATCAGCCTAGAACAAATGACTATGCAGATCAAGGATATCATATGGCAATGTGTGAAGTCGCAGGAACAAGTTCCCATAGAATAATTGATCGACGACCTTTTGTGACCATAGAGGTAGGACAAGGAACTAGTGCACAGTCCGTGCGAGCATTGATTGACTCAGGTGCAGCCACTAGTGCGGTGAGACTCTCTTACTGTCAAGAATTGAAATTAAAGGTCAATCCTATAGAAGCTTATCTCATAGGATTAGGAGGTGTGGAAACCCCTTGCATGGGCGAGGTGGAGCTTCCCCTCTACATTCAGGACATGTTAATGACAGTTAAGGTACTAGTGTGCCAAGACGAAGACCTCACGGAGCCTCTTGTCTTGGGTCAGGACTGGATCTATGATCATGCAGTCAACCTAAACCTAAGAAGTGGACTTCTTCAGGTATGGGTCAATCATAGTCGAATTACAGTAGAGTTAGATAATGGAGCACTCAAGGAACTAGGAAAGGCACACACTCCTGGTCCTTCCAGGAGTACACATGAAGATGACCATGCTGTTCTTGTCCAAAACTATGTGTTGCAGAGGAATGATGTTCGCAAAAAAGGAGTCAGGGATGCAACGGAACTCCCTTCTTTTCCAAAGGCCAGAGGGAGGCACCAACCAAAGGTGGATCAAAGGCAGAAGAAGCAGAGTACTAGCTATGTCGGAGATCAAAAGTACCTGCGCAGCAAAATGTCTTAGCTAGTGAAACAAGTGTGGGTGTCGAAAGGCGAACACCCGGTTGCACTCAAGCCAACCACACGGGCAAAGCCTCTTATTAGTAACCAACAACACGACACCAATAAGAAGTCTTTCAGAAGTTCTTCTGCTAACGTGAAGTCTATTTGGGTGCCCAAGAAGTCGATGAAGGCTAGCCCACAATCAAGACAAATTTGGGTGCCTAAGGCTTGTTTGGGGGCTCAAATAGCTACACCAAGACCACACCCTATACAGCATGATCCATTCACTCGCACAGCCGGCATCCACTCGTTTTCAACACTCAGGAACACACCAAGGCCCATGAGCACAAACAGAATCACTTGTAAATGGGTTCCTAAAAGGCCTCATTTTCAAGCCGACACACCTATAAAGCTCTCGAGAGTCTCTACGAAACCAAGAGCAAAACCCATCCACTGCATTTGGCAGCCTAAGACTTGTAACAAACCCCCGGACCCCATTTGTAAATCCATGAAAACCTACTAACCACATCACTATCACACTACATCATTCCACTTAGCTCTTAGGTCTACCGAACTCCTAACCACAGCCACACTCGCACCGAGCACTTACTAACCCATTAATCTCTCCCGACCCTCATGTTAATGTTGTAATGGGAACAACAACGGTTCTCTCTTGTCCTATACAATGTTAACACATGTTTCTATATTCTCACAGAGACAGGAAGCAAGAAGTAACATGGCAGATACGGTAGGAACTAGCTCCCAGGCAGGCACCAGCCCCCAAGTTGTGGACATTGAAAGCCTTCCGGTTGAGGAGGAATTAAAGGAACGACCAGCGGCATTGAGGGCATTACATGCCATACCGGTTCAGAACCCTCCACAGGGGCACACAATGCCAGTCAGCAAAAACTCTCATTGGTTCAGTGATGTGGCAGGACCCCTAGGTGAAGGCACTTATATGTGGGAGGCAGAGATAGAATTCAATGGGCGTTGGGGCAGGTATCACTTTTTTACCAGGGAATTTGAAAGATTGCAGAATAATGAAGGATTGAAACCCATATGGAAGAAGGCAGGACTCTACGAGTATTTCAAATTCCAATTGCCAAAGCCGGATTTTCTAAGGTGCTCGTATCTGATTAGCACCCTTACTCCGAGCAAAGACAAAAAGGGATACAGCTTCTTTTTTCATCCCGTCTCTCACAAGGGGCAATGAGCTCAAGCGCTTCAGATTAACTATCAACTTGGTAAGGGAAGCTTTGGACATGAAAGGTATGCACATTCCTACGGAGAAAGAGACTATGGTTCCAGACAATATGAAGAACAGAAATTTGACGAAATTAAAGGACATGGTCGCGATGACACCTACGATCGCCATTCATTTACACATGGTCATGCAACATTTCGCATTCCCCGCGCAGGAAAGGTTCACAATGCCTCCCAAAAAGATCTGGTTTAGCCTCTACTTAGCAGATGCCTTTGATTTGACAATCAATATGCCCCACTGGATTATCGACCAAATCCATTTGGCTCATCAAAGGTGGTGTAAGAAACAAAAATCTGTACTGTATGGATGTTGTGCGCTTACAAGAATTGTGTATAGATGTCTCGCATATGATGTACCGGTGCAAAGGGCTCTCATTTGGACCAGAGCACAGGAGTTTCAACGCAGACTGTCAGCCGCAAGGCCTCCCTCAAAGAAGATGAGAGGCGTCGTCCAGATGCCTTGTGCACAAGCCCGCGGTGCAACCCTAACACCTGAAACAACTCCAAGGCTTCCCAGACGAGTGCAACCATTTACTATCAGGTTACCCAGGCACAACACAGATGGCCCTAACCTTGTGTTTCCACCAGTACCTACTGATCTGGAATTTCCTCACGGATTCACTTTGGAAGATCTAATGGATGAAGAAGTTGCCAGAATCATTGAAGCTGTTAATGCGGAAGTCGAAGCAGAGCAGGGTAGTGGACAACAAACGGCTACAGAACAACCCCAGCCAAGACAACCAGAAGTGGTGGAAGTGGAGGATGAAGAAGAAGAACAAGAGGATGAACAGGAAGGATTTACTGATGAGGAGGCGCATGACTATGAGCAAGAAGTTATACAGGAGCTAGAGGGTGCCCCAGCATATACAAAGGAGTTGAAAAAGCTCTACGATACCATCAACAGGGTCCAACAACAACATAAGTTATCCCTTGCAGCAGGAAAGGCTATCATGCACCAAATCCTTGAGGAGGAAGGAGTCGACGAGCAATATCGTGCCACACTGGATATGATCTCTGATGCTTTAGGAGTACCTGAGACAGTGCATACTGCCCTGGCACAATCACGCAGAACGGAAAGAAGATACGGAAGAAGTCCCCCACGAGCAGGGAAACAGATGAATGTCTTAGTATCCGAAACACAAGGGACAGCCACGACCACGGGCACAGCACACACTGTGCACGATACTGAAGAGACCCATGTGTCCAGTGCACCCCCATCACCCCCCTTGCCACCCCCGCCTCCCACTCCACCACATTCACCTCCCATTACCAATGTAACAACCACCGTTACCGCCTCCGAGTCAACTGCCATGACTGAAGCACAAACCGCCAATCAACCCACACACCCTCTCAACACCTCCACTAACACTGTAATCCTAACGGCAGCTACTGACATCCCCATTCCCCCTCTCACACTTCCGGGCAGTTCATATTCACAACTGCACACACCACTGTACACATTCACCACAATCACTGCACCCACAATTCCACTATTCACAATCACTCCCACTACTGCGTCCACCGTGGATTTGATGGACATATCACCCTCCACTGCACCTCTCCCTCCCCCCATACGGCCACAATCTCCCATTCCCCCACCACCCACCTCACCATTTTCCAGCACCGCATTCACACTTCCCTTCCCCTCTCCCTTTCCCTCTGCACTTAACACCCTTCTTGCATCCACCCCCATTAATAATGTGTTTAATAACATGTATCAGTGCATGTCTCAGTTACAACAACACTATCAGCACCTCGATGCTCAGCATACAAGTTTGTTCAGGAGTCATGAAGCATTACAAGGAAGATTCATTGACTTAGAGAAAGAGAAGAAACAATTACAACAGCAGTTTAGTGCATTGCAAGAACAACATGAGCAATTAGTGGCAAATCCACCGCAGCCAGATGCAGAAGAAAGACAACAAATGGATGATCTGCTACACTCCCAAATCACAGAGAACCTCAAGCTCCGCCGCAACATGGCTCTATTACGGAAGCATATGTCTGCAGCCCTGGAAGAAAATAGACGGCTTCAGACACAAAATGAAGAGAACTTGGAAATAGCCATGGAAGGTTCCCCACAAGAAATTGACCCGGAGAAGTTTAAGGCCATTCCCTCGGATAATATGCAAATCATATTGGAAACCCATGCTGATCTCCTCGAAGCCCATGCAGCCTTAGAAAAGGAAAGAGACGAACTACTAAGGCAATTGGCAGCTCAACCAGAACCACCCAAAGAAGTCCGAACCACATCTGACACAACTGACGAAGTAGCAGCGCTCAAAGCACAACTCGAAGAATTACAAAAGAAAGTGCTTGAGTATGAACGCCAACCCTCCCCCTTGGTAGAACCAGAACCTGAAGACCTAGTACCAATCGAAGTAGAGGAAACTTTTGAGGACCCGTACGTTCCGATGCCAGCACCTGGAGGCAAGCAAACAGACGAGGGCATGGACACCCTTGAAATAGAGGCTCCTGAATGGATGCAGAAATTGGAAAAAGTGGCCACAACACATGATGATAGGGTGGCAGTCCAGATAGCATCTATGTCACGCTTGGAATAGGTGGTCATAAAATCGGACTATTTTAGGAACCTCTCTCATCACAGGTGGATCGGCACCTCCGACGACTTGTATGTTCCTTTTTGTGTCTTAATGGCGGATTATAATGTTGAAATCAAGCACCACACCTCACGGGAAACAACCTCTGCCACACAGTTTGCACCAGACGACATCCCAGAAAGTGCCAAGCAAGGAAATATTCGCCAACCGACTTGGAGAATTCGGCTGCTTGAAACCTACCCGGAAATGAATCGCACATGGAATAACATGCCCCTGTATATCAAGTACAATCCCTACTACTATCCTGTTTTCCGAAGAAGGTCGTGGCCGGAATACACAAAGATGGTGCTGACAACCAAAGGATGTGAGAAATGGCTCAACTATGTCTACTTAGCACCATCTAAAGGTCAACCTACCGTAGGGTATATGATATCGACAATTCGGCATTGGGGTGTCAGGTTCAAAAACGTACCAGATGTCATGACACAGATGTGCCTTAAAATTTTTGAACTCATGATAGTCACCTTCCGGACCTTCAAGAATGTTAAGGAACCTCACCTCTCTGCGCTCGGATTCAATGAAGGCAATCAGGATCTTGTTTATGACATGAGCACAACGCCCTCTATTAATGTTGTTTATGCATGGCATGCCCGCATCAAATACCTACCGGCCTGCTTCAAACAGACATTTGAAGAGATGTTTGTCACAGGGTTCTGGGAATATCACTCAGAGATCTTCATTCCCAGGCCCTCACATTTATTACAATTGTTTGCAGTAGAACAAGCTCTCCATTCAGAAAAGTTACGAATGCCACATCCAGAGGTTCCCGGGCCAGTAGATTGGGATGCTTTACTCACGGACTTGGCAAAGGGGTTGCGGATTGCAGAACATCACTTAGCACAAGATGTCGTTGAGTACTACATCCAAAAACCCACACAACACGGGTCTGTCAGGGACGACAGACGCGAGAGAGGGGGGGGTGTTGGAACTGAAGGACTCACTAGGCAAGGAAGCTTAAGAAGGGAGTCAGAGAGAAGAGAAGGCACAAGTAGACAAGGGAGTCAACGACGATCTGGCAAGTAGGCCAATAGTTTTCTTCATGAAGAAGCAAGTACGAGCATTCACGTAGATCTAGCACTAAGGCAACCTTTAATTTTTCAAAACCCTTACACCAATTAAAAGTGATTCTCATCACTAACAACCCCTGTAAATACCATGTTCACCTTTTTGTGGCTCCATTTTGTGCAAGCCGAGGAGTCCTCGAGCTTGAGGAGCCTTAGAAGTAGTTGCTTACCAATTTTCGTATTTTTTAGATCTCATTTGAGCCCTCAAATAAGCCCTGGAACCTAATTTTTAACTAGGCCGGACACTAGGTCTGGACATGGCCAAAGCTAGTCAAAAACTATAAAAGGAGCTAGAGAGCTCATTTTTGAGGATAGCTTGTAATTGAAATGAACTTGTGAGAGCTTTTTGAAAGTAATCTAAGAACTCCATTGCTTCTCACTCTTTTTCTTGCCGTGTGTGCGCGTGTGTGTGTATGTGTGTGCATGCTTGTGTGCTTCTCACTCACGCACTTGTGCCTCCACTTGCTCGTGGTCTTCATACCATCCTCACGTCTTCCCGGATTGACATTAAAGGAGGTGCTACTCATCACTGAGCTACAGTAACTCTAGAAGGGTGATTCATCATTCAGACAAAAGATTGGTGAATTTAGTCATTTCAGACATTTGAAACAGAATTTTGAGTCAGAGATATGAGGAGATGGTAAAACATGTTTCTATATTCAACTTCCATTTATATACCATGTTTGTTTTATCTCTTACTCTTACATTAGAGGAAGAGAAAAGTTTGTTTGAAGAAGTCAAGAGTGTTTGCTACTTCAAGATCAAGAAAACAAAAGGTATGGAAGAGAAGTTTGAAGATGTCAACATCATCATCAGGTGGAAGAAAGATGCAGAAGAAGAAAGTCCATCATTTCCAAAAGAAAAGTAAGGCTTCCTTTTCTCATATATTTTCCATATACTTTTCCTATTTTATCCTCTACATCCAAAGACAAGTCTACGAGAACATCTTATTTAAAGAAGAAGCAGTTTCTTGTTTTGCATTACACTTGGTCATGATCTAGTAGATTTGACAAAGAATTGCATTGAGAGAAACAAAAGCACTCATATGTGTATGAGTTATGTTGAAGCTTTTAAGCAGGCAGCTTATATGTTCCCTCAAAGAATTCTTGGAGTGTCAATACAAAGCTACTTGGTATATGACAAGTTGCAGAGAAGTATATTTCTTCTTTATCTAACTCTTAAGGTAAAAGAGTTTTGTAGCAGATGTTGAAGACTTGAGTTGAGGTTTTATGTTTGGAAAAGGTTACCTCATATTCAATATTTTCAGAAAACTTCAGAAAATTCAGATTTGCTGATGTACAAGTCATTTGAAGAATCTACTTTCTATGATTGTCTAGATTTTTGGATACATGTTTGTATTCAAAAAGGTGTTCCATTAGATCCTATCACTTGATTGAGAAGTGGAGTTAGCCAAAAGAAAGTCAAGCAGGTACTGTCACATTTCACCCGGGTAAAATATGAAAGTTATGAAGTATCAACTTGCAGCTTTTGGAGTTCTCAAGGTGAGAAGTTTGTCCACTTATGTTTCAAGTAGGAATTGCAGATTCCTTGAAGGATTTGTTTGAAGAAAAGTTTTACAACTTTTTGAGAAGCATGGACACTTGGAGACATTCAGGAAGTAAATCAAACATTCGGTCATGAAGGTTTGATGACAGCAGATTCTACACAGGAGAGATCATTGATCTCGTATGATCTTATATGATCTTGAGTCAGTTGTCTATCCTTTGTTTGTGAAGATTCTTAACATTGGAAGAAGTAAGTCAAAGATTCAGGTTCTATCAGATTTGTCTTGCAGAGAGATAGAAGAAGATACTTGTTATGTTACAGAAGGTTATGAATCCTAAAAAGCTTTCAGCAAGGTTTTATTATGTTAGGTTCAGCTAACCTTATTCTAGATTTTGGAAAGTTGAAGAATGACATGGAAAGCTATTGGCATGTGCACAATGCTAATAAAAAGGGTTTAGAGATTTTGTTTCAGATACACGTATGGATCACTAAACATCAGATTTATGAAGGAAGACGTTCCAGATTTCATAAAGTCTGATATATTTGAAGAATACTGGATACTAGTGTTAAGTCATCCAGGGGGTGATGAAACATGAAGACTTATTTTCAAGCCATATGTAAAAGAATGCAGAGTCATACCTACAGGTATTCCTATATTTCCTTTGTCAGGTTCTCTTTATGTTCCAGCTTTGAAAGAAGAAGGAAGAAGAAGAATATTTGGAGAAAGTTCCTGTTAGGATGTTCCTGTTCAGGAGAAGGTTCCAGAGTTCTATTTAAAGAGAAGCTTGATATTTCAGAAAGGTATATTTCAGACGTGCGCACATATATGTTTATACCAAGTTCTGAAGGAAAGAGGTATGAAGGATTTAAAGGATGAAGACATGATGACATCATAAGTTTTTTGACTCATATTTCAGTTGATTTCAATTGAGTTGAGTTGATTTGACTTGAGTACAGTCAGAGATGAACCAGCAGTGTTCATAATACACTAAGTTGTGAGTTGACAGTCACAGGTTCCAGGATTCAGTTCCTGATTTTGTTTAGTGTATTTACATGACGCATCAGAAGTACATTGAGAAACCTTTTTTGGAAGGTAAATGCAAATATATGGATCCTAGTGTATGTTTTCAGGTTTTTGAAGACAGGAGATAGCAGGTTCAGAGTCAGTACATGCTACATTTGTTGTCAAGCAATGATTGCTTGCTGTGTTCACTATTGGATATCTAGTTTGCATATTTTCTCAAGTATTATGGTTTATATTCAACAAGTTCAGATTTTTGAAGGAAAGTCAAATTCAATTTTGAAGAAGACTTGTTCTGAAGTGCGGGAGTACAAGCTTGAAGCTTGTGATAGTTTGCAGTTTATGACAGATTGCAGATGCAGAGCAGTTTGAACCAATATGCCATTGCAGGGGGGATTGTTGGAAAACAATGTCTCATTGGTTGGAAAGTGGTCAAAGCTTGTCAATCTTGCTCAGAGAATATAGAAAGTACAGAATCTCTAAAGAGTTCCTCTACAAGCAAATGACGACGAGCTCGTGGCTACGCCGTTTGACTCCCTTACTTCCGACCTCGGTTCGAATCCCGCCTGTAGCAGCGTCGTTCACGAAGCTTTATTAAGTTTTGCTTTTGCTTTTATTAAAAGGACGGATCCCGATAAAGAACGAACAGTGAACGCGAAAGATGGAGATGTTCGCGATGTGTTTTTAGATCGTTCTACGATCCTAGCTTTCTTTGAGTGATTGCTTTATTATGAGCTTTTCAAAGTATAAGCAATACTATAAAAGAAATTCTTTGGGATTACTTGAAGCATCCTTCACCTAGGATCAACACAAGCTTTCTAGAGCTTGGACCTCAATAGAGGTGGTGTTTCGTCTAGCACATGGGGCAGCCATGGTGCTAACTTGAAGCATGTTGAGGAGCAGCTATGGAGTTCTTCTTAATGATTCTTCTTGATGAAGATGAAGGGTGTGCTCACACTCTAGCTCATGGAGAGGGGGTTATCTCTTGTTCATGGCAAGAAGACTTGGTCATTAGCAGCTTGATGGTGAGGATCGACCATCTACATGGCGTATTTGAAGATCATCTTCTACAAGAAGATGTTAGGTTGAAGATTGTCTTCTACAAGAAGATATCGGGCTACTTCAAAGACATTGGATGGTGGTTAACATAAGATTCACATCTTATGTTAAGTATTCAGGTACATATTCTCTTTATGCACACAGGTACTACTTGAAGTTTATGGAGGCTGTGGCGTTCATATCAGAAGGAGTCCTATTCGGCATAGGTACAAGAGAATCAGTACTTATATGCTTTATGCATATTTTTATGAGGTGTTTGAGAAGGTGTGTTCACATGAGTTTGAGGATTTCCGGCAACAATCTTGTTAGCATTCTATGCTACTTTATAAGTATGTGATCTTTTCACACACGTATCTGACTTAGGGTCTTCCATAGCCTAAGTTTAGATGTAGGTTTGTTGACCATCAGTTTCACACTGATCCTTCCTCATTCAGTCACTCATATTCACTCTTCTATAACCTATAAGGTCACACATCTCATGTATATTCAGATTACTACCCATACATCTGAATATGTTTGTTACATTGTACATTCACTCATTCATCTATTTCTCATCACATAGAATGGTTGAGAATTTTGCTCCCACATTGTACATTGAACATTGGTATATATGATACTATGAGTAAGCGATGGCTTACATAACACCTTACACATGTCGTCTATTCTTTCTCTATCTTTGTCTCATCATTTTTATGATTAAGTTGTGGTATGTTCATGTTTTGTCAATATGGAAGATTGCTGGAATTAATGTTGTACATATCTGGACCTATGGAACCATGGACCTGTGACATGAGCCTAAGGGCCTACTTCACTTCCAACATACCGGTGTGACCATTATACTATACATGTCAGAGAAAATGAAAAAGTGATATGTGCCATCTTAGATCATCACATGTTGAGTTTGATATCTCAACATAGTAGAATCCCCTTGACTTGGTTGTGTGCTCTTGAACTTGATCCAACAACTCCTCTTCTCTCAAATTCCTTCAAATGCTTCAGACGGTTCTCCTTGAATGTCTTTGTACGTAAAAATTAATTGATACCACTGATGGGAGATCAATCAACTTCCCTACGTAGCCTTGAAGCATAGATGGCCTCATAGACACACTCTCAAAACCTCTATTCACTCAAATGAATGGCTCTCTTAACTCTTGATGAATAAACCTGAGATATTTTCCAAAATCGAACTAAACTTTGTGACCTTGCTGATGCAAGTTAGCTCATTCAAAATGCTCACTCCTGCCGTGAGAATCAATGCCTCTAAGAAAAACAAGTCAATTACTTCACTAGGCATGCACACAGAGACCAGTCTTCACTCTTGGAGAAATTTCTCGGAGAATACGTAGAATTCATATATGAGTTTCAAGATAACTTTAGAAGATAGAATGGCTTTCTGACAAATCAAAGATTACAAGAAACGAGCCCAATTTGATAAGGAAATTCTCCTCAATGTTGAGAGCTATATAGCTCCTACACACAAAAATTTGTGAGATAGATAAGGTTACATTGTCCATTGAAATCACTCAAGCAAGCAGTGGCTTTGCTAAACAAGGGGTCTTATAGCTTATTCAAATACTCTAAGATCAACATACATGCAAGGTTAATGATTTGAAGTACAATGTGTGTATTTATCAACTTGAAAAGATTCCCTAGATGATAGGTAGCCCTTTTCCTAAATTATAGGCTTTATCACACCTAAGTGTCATAGGTGGTTTCTAAATGTTGTGAGGGGGATTTTCAAATTGAAATTGGAACTTGAGTCTTCGTGGTTGATCTCTTGCTTTTCATTGCTCCAAGTGGCCAATAAAACTTGTACTACGAAGAACATGGGAAAAGGTCGAAAGACCTGAGAGAAGAAAACTTATAGGTATCTTATCTTTGGAAACACAAAAGTAAAAAAATTTGTAAGTTTCATTTTTATGCATTCTGTATTCACGAAGACAAGTTGAACTCGATGCTCTTCAACATATGCAAGTTTTCTTTCTCTTTCTCTCACATATATATATATATATATATATATATATATATATATATATATATATATATATATATATATATATATATATATATATATATATATATATATAGTTGTGTATGTCTTTGACAAAAGTGCTTTAAATTAATAAAAACTAAAGATGTAGAAGAGCATCGAAGGGAGGAACAAAGTATCTTTATGATTTTCTAGTCGCCTTTATGGGAGCCTTTTAGCTTATTGTTTTTCACAACGAACACCTTCTGGTGTTTGAAAGAGGAGAGCTTTTATGACTAGGAATCCTTGTATTCAAGATTCACATAAATGCAAAAGATTGTATCTTCATTCTTAAAAATATGTTAGGTGAACTCATACTTTTCTTATGTCATCGATTATGGTGCTTTGAAATCTCTAAGAATCGTCCTTACATAGATGATAGGTGAGCTCATACTTTTCTCACTCCATGAATGAGACCATCGCTATGTAATGCAAGAAGCCAATTAGTGAGGTAGCTGTTTGAGGTGGAATACAAGTGTTAGTTATACTCTAGAATGCACAAACACACATAAACAGAACAACCAAGGCTGTGGATATTATCAATCAAATTGTATTTATAGACGTTGAAATTGATAGGATATCTACGGATTGTAATGATATGCTCTATCCTCATCTTATCATCAACCTTTTGTATTTCCGTAAAAAATATGTAATCTCTATGACAAATACTACCTTGCTGAGGAACTCAAGATCATTTGTATAGGAAATGATTGATAAGAATGAGAAAGAGTTCAAAAGAGAGAAAGAGTTCAAAAGAGACAGGTTCAACTAGGTTGAGTAGAAAGAGAACGACTCTAAAGGAGTAAGAAAGAAGTACAGTACAATTTTCCTGGCAAGAGAGAGAGAGAGAGAGAATCATGGATAGAGAGGGGAAGGCAGTAGAAGGATTGGAGAACTCAACACGTGGATAGGTTGTACTCCATCTGTATTTGCTATATGTAGGCTTCTTCTCTTAAAGGTCCTTACTTTCGGTCACATGAGCTACATTTTCTATCATAAACTATAGGTCTTACCTAATGTAGATGCCTCCTCTTAAATATGCTTACCTTTAGTTGGATGAACTATGTTTTCTGTCGTAATATACAGGTCTCCTACTCACGTACTCCATGAATCATATGATTGGGTTGTACCGTATGAAATGTAAGTCATGAGAACTACAATCTTTTCCAGCAACCAAGCTCTGTATTCTGATTTCCATGTCCTAACTAACTTTAGATATTCCTTTCTTCACTAAGGCATAAATGTATCCACCTCTCGTACATGCATGCCTGTGCTGCTTTTCAATGCCCATGTCTTAACTTTACATATTCCTTTCTTCAACAAGGCAAAAATGTATCCACCACAAGTCGTACCCCGCTGATCCGAGTGGTTGGGTCTCTCGCTTCTTGAGGCTGGAGCGACGGTTCAACCCCCAACGGCAACATATAAGGGACATGTTTATCATGGAAAGTTGTATCTTGTGACTTATATGCCACTGTTTGTCTTGTTCTGCGATAGTTGTTACCGCAATCTAACCCATCTATGTTAACCCCTGTTCTTGTGGGATAAGAGGGGTCTCATGGGTACTATACCCTTCCTTGTACAATTGCAATTTCAAAGTTAAAGCCTTGAAGAATAGGCTTCGGCTGAACCTCCATTCAAAATAAATAAATAAATAAATAAAATAAATGTATCCAGCACACGTACATGCATGTCTTGCGCAAACTTGCCATCTGTATAGGTAGAGCTTTAATGAGTGCACAACATCACAAAGAAATTGCCATGCTTTGTGGGGTGTGGGGTTTTATGAGTTATAAGCTTGGTTTCATCTATATTTTTCAATCAATTCAACTTAATCGAAGGAGATCACACCTCAAGTCGATTTATCTTTAAATAAAAAGATCAGAAAAGTACTCGTTCTTTATAACCAAAACTCTATGGTGCTTGAAGAGAGGAGGAGTGTTTCAAGTTCTCTATAACAAAAACTCTATGAGCTTTTGAAAGGGGAGCTGAAAAGTAAGTGCCTCCCGCATGAAAGCCATGGAAGAATCATTTAGATGCTTAGTTCATCTTAGTTAACTTTGGCGCTCTATTTTGGAAGGGATCATCGGCCTCTAGACCTCTTTGTATCTCCCTTTTTTCTTGCATCTCCTCTTTTCTTAATATGTTTTCTCTCTTGTATCATAAACATGCATAACCGAACTTGCAGAAACCATAAAGTCAGATAGTACTTTGCAAGGTATCATAAGACATGGACAATGAAGGCCATTTTAGTTTGGATTTGGACATGGACGGTATCATAAGACATGGACAATGCTCCTCTTGATGAATACCTGCTGTTGTTGTTCTTCGTCCAAGGAAACATATCAGAAATGACAATACAAATCTCATGCGAGGTTTTCGATTGTCTGCTCCAACGACAAGTTTACCATTTGTTTCCCTATCGAATTGTACATTTTTCATTAGGAACAAGACAACAAATAAAATCAATGAAAAGGCCTCCCTACATGTAAATGGGGAGGTATCCTCCTTTCATTGTATTTCCCAAGAAAAATTGCTTTTTTGTATCAATCTATTAACAGCATGTGAGGTGTTGGAGGAGGCACCTTTTTCCCTTCCTTCGAGGGATTGTTCTCTGTTTTTCTTTGTTATAAATTTAAACTTCTTGTTTTGCCAAATGACACTCGGGATTTACTCAATTTTTCTATGATATCACATCTATAATATCACAAAAATTATACTTGATCTGTTTGCCGCAATTGTTTAAAACATATCATGAATGACATATCTTGTAATTTAACCATGTTCCATGTAAAACAATACAGTTTTTGAGCATTTCTATCACTAGTTTCATGTTAAATGAACATGGGGTTGATAGAAGCCATATGCTGACTGCAACTGAATATGCTTACTAAATCCACCATAGTGTCTTTCATCGCCCACTTGAAGAACAGAAAGGCAAGCAGAAATCGTAACTTTAATGGAAAACATGACGAGCTTCAGTGTTTCACTCTATCTCCACCTAAAGAATGGCTATACGGTAGAGCTTCTGTTTAACCCTTCTTCCACCACAGCTCGTGCTCTCACTACTCACCGCTCAGAGTGAGCCGCTGACAACTAGCAACACCTTCTCCTCTTCCAGCATTCCCTTTTCAGCTTCGATTTCTGAACCATGAAGCCTCGCATGGCTCAACAGACAATGTAACCTCTAAGTCTTCTCTTAGCGCGAGCCGCGCACACAGAAATGTTCAAACTCATTTTCTCAGACAGAAGACATGTAGCTTCTGTCGAATTTCTTCTTTCAGTAGAATAATAAATAAGCCAGCTCAATACTTGCTCGACGACTCTCTTCGCGGTCGGCTTGATTGCCGATGTTGCGGCGAGGCGGCCTGGGCGATCACGTCTCTCTCAGACACTAGAACTGATGCACATGTAGCGGCAAGAGCATGATCGTGGATTCCTCATTCTTCGCGATTCCATACGCGAGCATTTCGTCTAGGCCCGCTAGTCTTGACCTCGATTGTGTGACCAAACACCCGTAGTGGACTCTCGAGTCTCAGCTACTACATAGTCCTCCATATCTCGGCTCGCATAACCAGCAGAGTTCAACCGCTGCAACGCACATTCGTGCGCCAATCGATTTGTCTGAGCGCCCTAACTGTTAGCATGCTCACTCTATCTCTCAGACTCAGTTGCTAGATTCATACATCTGTCATAAGCTTCTCGATCGCATTTGATACGAAAACCACCTTGACACTAGCTTGCTTGCATTGTCCATTTTTTATATTCACGAAGCAGGTCATATCTTGTTGCATTGCGGCAAAAGGCGTAGGCTTTCCGCTCAGATCATCTACTCGCTCTTCCATATATCCTTCCCAGCTCCATCACGGATCATCTACTCGCTCTTCCATATATCCTTCCCAGCTCCATCACGGCAGAGTGCCTTGAATTTTGTCTCTTGATCAAAGTATTTTGGTTTTCTTCCACCATCTTCCACTTTCAAACACCGAGCATCATTTCATCAGTTTGTGTGAGGACCAGCCCATCCACCCAGGAACTATGCCACATTGTCACTGCACAGGCTATGGTGGAGACTGCTGCGCAGCGCCAGAGACATACGGTACCATCGAGAACTGTAAAAGCGCAGCGCGCACGAACCAGACGGTTGTGTCTGACCTCCATGGGACGTTATTAAGGTCTCGCAGCCCGTTTTCGTACTTCATGCTCGTTGCGTTTGAAGCGGGTAGTCCTCTGAGGGGCCTTGTTTTGCTGCTGCTGTGGCCTGTGATATGGATCATCGAGACGCTGGTGTCAGAAGCAGCCTCCTTGCAACTGCTTATTTTCATAAGTACAGTCGGCATAACGGAGGCACAGCTACATGGTGTGGCTAGAGCTGTGCTTTGTAAGTTCTTTCTCGAGGACATGCATTCTCTCGTTTACCCTACCTTCATGGCCTGTGGCAGAAGATTCGTGGCCACCAGCACTCCCAAAGTGATGGTGGAGCCATTCTTGAAAGACTTTTTGGGAGTGGAAACTGTTTGCGGCTCCGAACTTCTCATGATGCGAGGCGTCTGTAGTGGGCTGGTGAAACGGGATAGCTATGGCGTGCTTGGGGAGAAAGAGAAAAGAGATAAACTTCACAGCGCCGTCGGTGGCCTAACTCCTGATCTTGGCTTGGGCGTCGATTCGACAAGCTCGCCATTCCTGTCGCTCTGCAAGGTGCGTTACATGATTCCATACAACTTAAAGTCGACCTATTCATTCGATATTGCTGTACTCATCTGATTGGCCTGCTTCGTGGAGGCATTAACCTGTAGTTCTGTGTTTTTCCCTTGCGTTCAGGAAGCCTACATTGTGACTATGGATCCTGTGCAAGCTGTGCCAAGAGAGGACTACCTTAAACCACTAATTTTTCATGATGGAAGGCTTGCGATCAGACCGACGCCTCTTGCCGCCCTTGCGATCTACCTCTGGTTTCCCTTTGGACTTATCTTAGCTGCAGCGCGGCTACTTTCATGGATGTTTCTTCCCGTAGAAATATCTGCACCGATTGGTGCATTCCTGGGCGTCAGAGTTAAGGTGAAGGGGGCGCCACCCCTCATACAAGGCAACGAAACCAGGGGCATGCTTTACGTCTGCACACATAGGACTTTGATGGACCCCATCTTCCTCGCCGCGGCTCTCAGAAGGCGAGTGCCCGCAGTTACCTACAGCCTTAGCCGGCTCTCAGAGATGATCTCTCCCATCAAGGTGGTGAAGTTGACACGAAAGAGAGATGAGGACGCGAAGACGATAAAGGACGCCCTTACACAGGGAGACCTTGCTATCTGTCCTGAGGGTACGACATGCAGGGAACCGTATCTGCTGAGGTTCAGCCCACTGTTCGCGGAGTTAACGAATGACATTGTCCCAACCTGCATGCACGTAGCGACAAGCTTCTTCCATGGCACCACCGCCGGCGGCTTCAAGGCAATGGATCCTTTGTACTTCCTCATGAATCCATTCCCTGTTTATAATCTCACGTTCCTGGAGCCTCTTGCGAAAGACGAGACTTGCGCCTCAGGTAAGTCCAGCATTTGGGTCGCCAACCATCTTCAGAAGAAGATGGCCCAGGTACTGAATTATGAGTGCACCTCCTTGACACGCAGAGACAAATATCGCGTTCTCGCAGGAAACGATGGTATTGTGCAGAGTAGAGGAGGTGCCTCCGATCCTCTGAGGAACATCAACATGGAAATGGGCTTGAAGATGCCATCGCTTTTCAGAAGCAGACGCAATGACCACAATCGCACAGGCCAACAATATCGGAAACAGTCGATGAGTCTCAACGATGGTTATGGATCACTGTCGTTGGGCGATGATGGGCTAACAATACTGTCAAGCTTACATTCCTCCATCTGTAGTTTGTTTCAAGATAGGGCAGGCTCATGAATGCCCATCTAACTCAACGGTTCACCCATTCTTTTGGCTCTAGTCCATTTAGCTTTCCATTGGAAGCATCGTCATGTACAATAAGCCCAGTTTTCCGGACTTTATCTCCATATAGATAAAAAAGGAACTTCATATATGTTCAAGCCATGCATCACGAAAAATAGGATCAACCAGGCGATCCGTTAAACCCATCCGTATATAAATCTTCTTCTGGGTCTGCGCTGCCAAGAGCTTTCATCTCCGTTATGTGGAAAGTCCTTTACATCAATCCAAAGATGTTATCTTCTTACCGCCTTTCAATGACATTGAGCTTATAGTTTCTGTAATTATGCTCTTTCTGGTTTGATCGGCATTCTTCTACAAATTGAAGTGTTACTTAAACTACATGCGATACAAAGGCTATGTCATTTTGTAGTCTTTGTTGCATTGTTCACTGTAGTAAATGCTGCACTTTGGGTCGTCATGTTAGAAGTGCATTTCTGATAATCAAAGTCTGCGTGTAGCAGATTTTGGTTGAGAATCAGCTCGAGAAGACGTAATCTTTCAACAAATGTTCTCATCTCAGTGTCTCGAACGTGAAACAAATGAAGATGACATCAGATGGAAGCATTGAGTGCAAATGGTGACGGTAGCTTCACATACTATGACGAATTTATTCTAAAATACATCCTTCTTCTGTTTAATTTTGACATCGTTAGTTGTCAGGTTTGTCGCCATAAGGTCTATGTTCACGAGAACTAACTTTCAGGGGAGAAGTCAGTTTCTGTTGATGATCACATTGCTGATCATGAGCTTTTAGAAGTCAAACTCCTTGACGAGCTGACCATTTGTTAGTTGTCATTCTAAACGACCTTTTATAATTTTCAAGCTTGTTGTCAAGCAGCAAGTAATTGTTAACCGCTGGCTGTTGCTCTTATAAGGCTGATCTGCTTCCTCTTCATTGACATTGAGAATCGAGAAGTTTTAAACTTCGCCGCAGAATTTCTTTCTTTTTGTAGAGGAAGTTGAGCCGAGGCCCGACGGTTAATCTCCTTTTGTTGGATTTGAAGTGATTAAGACTGCCTTTTCGGTGATTATATGTTTGTTTTTTAATGTTTTCTCCTTCTAAAGAAAAGCATCTGTACATCTCTGTACATCTCCTGCTTCGGCGTCGTAGCTTTTTATGCAGAAAATCGAACTACATATAATCAATACCACTCAACACTGAACGTGCAATCCATGAGTATGGTCCATGAGAGTTAATGCTCTTTCCACCGCTGCCATGATTTGATAACTGCCATACTAACAACCATGAACTATAATATTTATAAAATGCCACACTAACAACCATGAACTATAATATTGGTTAAATAAATGAGGTTGAAGCACCCACGTACAGCTCCATCGATCGCCATCTGATAGCCCTCGCACATGAGGAATTATGGCCGGACTTTGGGGATAATTTCACCTTTTTGGGTCACCAAAAGTGAAAATCCCAACGGACTGGTCCCGTTAGCACCAGTCCGTTCGGGTGATCTGAAGTACAGCCATTCTTTTTATATTAATTTTTTTTGCTTTGTCAGAAGCTTCGCAGACTTGACTTGGATATATATAGTACATCATTTAAAATATAAGACTTTTTTTAATATATTTCTTTTATCTTTTATTCGATTGACAATTCTTTCACGAAATATTATGATGACGCCATAATACTTTTTTATGATTAAATTATAATTTTTATTCAATCTAATGTTTTTTTCATTGATGTAGGTAATTAGGATCATCAAGTTTATTACAATGAATATGAAATAAATATTGACAAGATGTGAAAAAATTACAAACTTGAAAATTCTTTGGACGCTTGAAATCCGATCATCGGACCTCCATGTGCACCTAGATCCGGTCACCCGAAGTTCATCTCCGGCCATCTGAAATCCGGCCACCGAACATCCATGTGCTCCTGGAACACTTTTCGGGTGACCCAAAAAGTGAACTCCGACCACCCGAAAACATGTCCATGTGCGAGGGGTATGAGGTTGGATTCACACAGATCCGGTGGCATTTTGACCTCTTTTGACCATGTTCCAGGTGGTATAGTGGAAAAAATGATGCTGCCGCCTTTTAGATGTTCTGATAAGACGGTGGAACTATAAGTACAAAAAATGGTGCCTCCGTCTTGTGTGAACAGTAAATATTATGGAAAATTGAACAGTTCAGTGATAAAAAATAATAAAATAATTGTTTTTTGAGTGACATGGAGCACGGTACATTGAAAGGGCGAGGGGGGGAGGTCGGAACACTTATATTGCTTTTGTTCCATGACGTGGTAAAAAAAAACGTATGTGCCTCCACCTTCCATGAACACATGGTGACAGATGTAAATATTTTGATGGCTTAATATGTCCTTTGCCTTTTGCCGCCGCCTGCTGTGAACTGGGCCTGATTTTGTGTCTTCATTGTAGGAATGCTGCTGGTTTTTGGATGGATATCTACAGGGTATTATAAAAAATAAAATCAATTATAATTAAAATCAATTATACTTAAGTTTCCAACTTGAAAACTTTGAATTTTATAAACAAGAAGAATCTTACAAGAGTAAGAGATAGATTGGAGGTTAATTAGTCTTCCATCCTATTTGTTAGGGATTCATTTACTCTTAAATTTATTGTTTTAAATAACAAACATCTCCCTATGTGTAAACAAGGGCATGGCTCTTATGATTTCTAATTCTCTTATCTAAATAATCTAGAGGATTCTCTATAGGACTTCTCACCCTCTTCCAAAGCATGGATATCATCAAATCATTTTTTTATTATTATCTCTTTTCTGTTGGGTGTGTACCACTTTGTTTGAACCACTTTGGCATTCTTTGTGCACTCTTGCTGGACATGTGCTCATTATTTAATACATCATCAACATTTATATCATGTGTGGGTTGAATTTCATGTTCATTTTCAGCCATATTTTGCCGCAAATGTTTAGCCATATATGGTT
Organism: Ceratopteris richardii; assembly: GCA_020310875.1. Taxonomy (NCBI): domain Eukaryota; kingdom Viridiplantae; phylum Streptophyta; class Polypodiopsida; order Polypodiales; family Pteridaceae; genus Ceratopteris; species Ceratopteris richardii. Next base: position 148,709,479 of record CM035407.1, read on the forward strand.
GGAAATTTCCAACAATTTTGATAATTTTTAATAGAAAAAACTTTTCACCCACATTTGGCTAGTAATTCTCTACATTTTCAGCTCTATTTTGTTGGAATTTTCCAGCCCTTTGAACCTCAATTGGATGGTCTACATGGCTGTAGTCAAGCGCACCACTTTGGAACAAAGGCATGAGTGTATCGAACACATCTTGTGAGCTAATTGTTGGTTGTTTTTTGCATTCAAGCAGAGGGAAAACTGAATTTGCAGCAAATACCACATCTGGAGTCATAATAATTGTGTTTTTCAATGGATGGTACAAATGATATCCCTTACTTTCAACATTGTAACGAACAAATATACATTTCTTTCCCTTGTCATCAATTTTGTGATGTCGTTGTGATGGCTAAAGAGCATATGGCAAGCAACCAAACATGTGCATATGACTAACCATAGGCTTATGTCCATTCCAAGCCTCACAAGGAGTGATGACTCTCAATGCTTTTGTAGGGTGGCGATTCAACACATAGTTTAAACACATGGCTGCTTCCATCCAAAACTTATCATGAAGTTGATTTCCTTTAACCATACATCGTGTCATTTCAATGAGTGTTCTATTTTTATGCTCAGAACCACCATTTTATTGAGGTGTATATGGCACCGTACATTCATATTAAATACCTCTTTCATGAAGAAAAGCATTAAACTCATGTGGCATGTATTCACCACCACAATCCATGCGTAGAGTCAAAAGCTTGTTTGAAGAAAAATTTTCAACCATAGCTAAAAATGCCTTGAAGCAAGAAAATACCTCATTCTTTGCTTTCATAGGATACACCCATGTATGGCGAGTAGCATCATCAATGAAGGTAACAAAATACACATGCTTCCCAAAAGATGGACTCTTGATGGGACCACATACATCACTATGAACAAGCTACAATTTTCTTGTAGTGTGTGTATGACTATATTTTGGAAAAGAAGCACGATGCATTTTTCCAAGAATGCAATCTTCACATGCATAGCAATAACCATGTCCTTCTTTTACAAGTAAAACAAACTATTGAAGTTCAAGTGACCAAAATGAGCATGCGAAAGCTCCATTTCAACCATGGAAGAGGTATGAGCAACCAAGGCATTTGAGGCAACCCTCTTGTATGTACCCATGCGATACAAACCATTACATAATGTACCAGACATCACGATAATATCACCATTGCTGAAATCATGAACCATACACTTATCATCAACAAAGTGTACATGAAGTCTAGCTTTGGCAATCAACGAACTGAAATTAAGTTCTTCTTGATACTGGGCACATACAATGCATTTTCGAAGAGAATCACACCTCCATTTGCAACCGTAAGATCAATTTCTCCTAGTCCAATAAGAGGCATTGTTTGCACACACCACATGTCCTCCTTTGGTTGTATCTTTCAAAGATGCAAAAAACTTTGCATGCAATTATGTTCTTTGAATCACCACTATCAAAGAACCAATCTGAATTAGCCTCACTCACAACCATACATTTAGAATGCAAAGATGCATGATAATGACATGTAACAACACATGCCCAAAAATCTTGAGCCATGTTAGCTTCATCATTCTTTGCATTTGTTGAATTTTCAGCAATAGACAAGCTGGATTCCTTCTTCTTTTCATTGCGCTTAACAAGCTTTCTACACTCGTTAATAGTATGAGCCACCTTCCAGCAATATTTGCATCTCTTCTTCTTTTGCAAATCAGCATTATTAGAGGAATGAGTGGAAAGGAAGGTTGAGGCTTGGGTTTTGATGAGATAGCAAGTGCTTGCATTCCCTCAATCAAACCACTCCTATTCACTCTAGATTGATCTTCTTGCAAAAGAAGAGATACAACCTCATCAAATGCATACATATTGGGATTCCCTTTTGCAACCAAATGAAGTGTGGTGGCAAAGCTTTGAAAAGATTTCGGTAATCCTTTCAACAATGTAGAGATGAGTGATGCATCCCGAATAATCTCATCTATGTTTGCTAATTGCTCTTTCAAGTCTTTGATGCGTGTCACATACACTTCCAGTGGCTCATTTTCAGCCACACATACATCCTCAAGTTGCTTCCTCAAGTATGCAACACATGATTCATTGCGCATGGCATACAAAGAAGCAAGAGTGTCCCATGCCTATCTTGATGTAGAACATGATTGAATGTGTGGAACTATATAACACTTCACAGAAAGTGCAATCAATGCATGAGCGTGAGCATCTTTTCCATCTTATCTAAGTTGCTCCTATGTAGATGGAGAAGGAGAAACCACTATACTTGAAGAAGAAGCTCCATCTATGGCAGTAGACTATGAAGTAGAAGAACCTACGGGTCTTTGATCTACATCTGCCACTATGTTCCAAAGTTGTTTTGCAACAAGAACATGCTTCATCATGTAAGAACACATTGGATATTTAGTCCCATCAAGCTTATCTTCAGCTTGAAGCATGCAAAACAAGTCATGGTTGTCTACCATTTCACTAAAGAACAAGAATGTGATAGAATCTTTAGTTCAACGGAAGCTAAAATGAATGCTGAAATTGAAGCTCACAAATTGTCACTTTGATGGCAAGTCTAACTGCACAAATGGCTTTGAAATGGGGCTAAAACCCAATTGCTATTGATGGAAATGTGTAAAATCTTGAAAAACAAACAACTTGAAGAAGTTCATGGAATGGTAAACAATAATGGGGTTGAATGTGCTATAAGGGAAAATTGTGATTTAATTGTTAATCACTTCTAATAGATGTTCAAGTTATCATTTCTATTATCTCCTCATGGATGTAATTGCATGGACTTTATCTTAAATTTATATCTAATACGATTTCTCAAGGAACTTCTCGTAGTCTCAATAGCCTGCTTACTAGGAGCGAGAGCAAAGAATCTATTGATGCCTTCTTTAAGGTAAAAGGTTGGATCTTGATGTTAATGAATTCTATAGAAAATTCAAAGATGTTCTTGTGGGCCTACATTGCGTGGTCTAGGGGGAGGCCCTCAACTTTGGTGATCTATCAAGATGCTTCTGTGGAGGAGTTATAAAGCTCATTCACAAGAAGGAAAGTAAGAAAACAATTCTTCTAGCTTATAACCATCCTTCAAATTGTTTATAAGGTCCTTAACAAAACTTTGGCTAATCACATTTCTTGCATCTGTAATCTTGGATTCCTCATCAAAGGAAAATTTAACCTTGAGTCCATCATAGACATTGGGCAAGGACTCATATATGCTAAGGATTCATCCCATAACTGTCTCTTACTTAAAATTAACTTTGACAAAGCTTATGATAGATTGGAATGGAATTTTATTTTTGAATCCCTTAAGGACCTCGTTTGTGGTCCAAAATTCATCAAAATGCTTTCCATTCTACTAGGAAACACTTCTTCCTAGATTAACATGAATGGGCAACCTTGCTCAACCATTATTCTCAAGAGTTTTATTTAGCAAGATTTATCACTAATCCTGATGTTGTTTGCGATTTCCATATATGGGTTCAATTGCTTAGTAAAAAATCAATTGCAATCACATCATATTCGAGGTCTCAACCTCCCCTATGCTCAAGATTAGATGGCCCTCAATATTTTCATGGATGAAACCAACGTGTTTTTTTCATAATGATATTAGTAGCATCTCCACCTTTTTGTGTTGCCTCTATATACTAGGTTTTAGGGGTCTATGAGTTAATGTTGGAAAAGCTTGATATTAAATTACAAAATAAGCTCTATTATTGGAAGGGAATGTATCTCAATGTGGTTGGAAAAGTGATGGTGATCAAAGTGTTGCTTATTTCCTCTATCATGTACTTTTTGGCATGATAAATACCAAATAATAATAAGTGTTGAAGGTCAAGAGAGTTTATCAAATCTTTCTCTCAATAGGTGATCCTAACAGGAGGGGCATGCATAAGTGTGAGAGTATTCTCACAAAGATACTTGAAAAATAGTGTGTGTGCTACTCTCCTCCCATTCTTATCCTTTTGCTCCTAGATTAGAAAGATTCTAGAGTGCTCTAGTGTGACATGTGGCGATCATGCACACTCATTGCGATTTCTGAGGTGGAACCTTAGGATAACCCTTGGGCTAAACCCCTTAGCATTGTATGTTCTTGTTCCAACATGCACTGATAAATGATCTGGCTTGGATCTATGTCTAAGATTATCTCCCCCTTCTAAAAATAATTAACCTCAATGATACAAAAGGAGAGTATGAGTGGAATCCCTTCCAAGGTACCAAACCCTCTAGAGTGAACTAGTTTTGCATGCCATTCTCCTATCTAGCATCTCTTTTAGAGTATTCAGTGTCAGGTCTCTCTAATGATGGGAAACTCTAAAAATTCTATCTTTGGCCTTAGAAAATATTGATAATTTTGGTCCTTGCTTCAAATTCTATAGACTATGTGGATGTTCCACGTAAGATACATGCCAATCCAAAGACATTTCCTTGTCTTTTACATATCTCTAGGATAGTTCTGTGGCATATATGCAACTAGGCATTATGGGGTGTATTCTAGAATCAATCTCAAAAGGAAGAGAAATGACTACCTTCTCATGTATTATAGCCATTATTTACCCCATTCTATCTTCTCCTTTGACTTATGTGCCCATAACATATGTTCTGCAATTTAACTAATCTTTTGGGTTTGACACTATCAAAAGATCAAATTTGTAATGTTACTATATGGGTTTGAATCTCAATATCTCATGTAATCTAAAGAAAATTCACCTCTTTTAATCTATTGTTGATTCCTTTGCATCTTGTAGAGACACTATGTTATTGCTAAGGATGTATTTGACCTTATTTCCTAATCCCTTTTTTTATATTATTGACATTGACACATACAAAGCTATATACAAATGTTTTCTATATGAAAAATTATGGTTAAAATTCCAATTCCTTTAGGTATCTTGCTTGAAAACTTTTCCTTTCCATTTATCTCTTCAAATCTAAATTGGAACATGAACTTGATTGTTCTGCTTTAGAGATATAAAATAATCTTGCTCTCGTTTAAGAGAGTCATCAATAATGGCTCTTATGGATACACCATAATTACTTATAAACTAACTTGATGTATATACCCTTCCTATTTGAATTCTCAATAGGATTGGTATTCTCACCCTTTTTGTACTAAATCATATTAGTTTGGTGTTGAGCCTATCAAAGTGACATTGGTCAAAGTCAATTTGGTCAAAGCAAACTAGTCAAAGTCAAGATGATCAAAGTCAAATTGGTCAAAGTCAAGTTGGTCAAGGTGCACAAGTAGTGAAGAATCACTTTATTCATAATGGTTAGGATTTGCAGAAAGTTGGATGCAGGCTGTAGATGGACTTTGTAAGGTTCTCAAGGATTTTAAAGTGTTTGGAAGGTTCAGGTGAATCCTTCCTTATGTACATATTTTGGAGAATTGAAGGACAAAAGTGAAGGCAATTGAAGAAGAAGCAGTATGAAAAAGTGGAAGTATGGCCCCTGTTTAAATTTTTGTTTTAGTCCTAAAGTCACTATAGAACAAAATAAGGAATCATTGGGTGTACACATTTTGAAGTCCCTTTCTGCAAAAGAATCTGTCAACAAAATTTGGCATGCACGGTGGGATGCAAGGAGGCTTGAGCATAGGAGAAGCAATACTTACAAAGTGTAGAAGAAGTGCAAGGATACCGATAGTGCTCATGTGAGAGGTAATCTTTCTTCTATTTGGAATCCTCTTACTCTAAGAGGAGTATGAACAACTCATGACCGCAACCCGATCTCAAACCTTGCAAAGCAACAAGAAGAAAAGCTATTGGAAGGTCAACCAACCCTTTATCATCAACATCAAAACTATACTCTCGAGGTTAAATATCAAATTTCCATCTTTCAAGGGATCAACAGAAGAAGACCCAGATAAACATATTAGAAGATTTTTGGCCTTATGTAAGAAAAAGGGTCTGATGGGAAGAGAAGATGCATTTTTTATTCTTTTCCCAACAACATTAGAAGGGTTAGCAGATTTATGGTTTAGTCAGTTTGTCGACAATCACTTCACTACATGGGACTTAATGAAAGAAGCATTTAAGACACACTTCCAGTAAGGGAACACAATAGAAAATATTATTGAGGAGTTAGAAAATTTAAAACTAGGTCCTAGGGAGACATTTCTAGAATTTATTACTCGACCCAACACACTGATGGCTAAACTACCAGACCCTCCCCATGACTTTTTCATCAAAAAGTGGTTGGCTAAACCACTTCCAATTTGAACACAGTGTAAAATTAAAGAGTTAGTATTACCTACAACAACAATTGAAGAGCTCATTAATACAACCACAAGATTGGAGTAGATTAGGCATCAATATGGGACAAGCTCTTCTAATCTATCATATCCTATAGAATCTGAGGACCCAATAATTCAATTAAGGAAGGAACTTGAGAGCTTGAAAAGGAACAAAACCCACAAAGAAGAGGAAAGTGTAGTTACTTAGCTGAGGTGAGAAATTGAGGCCTTAAAGCTACAAAATTAAGAGGAAACCCAAGCAGAAGATTTGGCATAACTTCAACAAGAGTTACAAGAACTTCGGCGAGGTGGCATAAAAAATGGATTGTGGTGCACCATGTGCAGCAAATAGGGTCATGTGGTAAATGAGTGTCCACTTTTAAGCATAACTTGCCAACTATGCAGGAAAGCTAGTCATGAGGCTCAAGAATGTCAGCCAAGAGGGATGCCTACACAAATATATTGGGCACAAGGAGGAGCCCCACCACCAACTAATGTGATGGCAGCTACACCTAGTCAAGGTAACTCTTACAACCCTTGACCTAGGGATCACTTTGGAAATAGGCCAAGGAGGCCAATCATTTGTTTCAGATGTGGAGAATGTGGGCATCACCAAAGTAGATGCACTCTACAAGAAAATGCCCCTCCTTGCAAGAACTGCCCAAAGGCCAGAGATCATTATACCAATTGCTATCCTAAGAACCAAGCATCTACATCTAGACCTCATATACAAATGATCTCTGTGATCAAAGAGGAAGTTGCAAAACAAGTCAATGTGCCACCACCATCTACTAGAGTAGTGAAGCTAGAGGAAATCGACTCTTTTGTAATGTAGACAAGAAGGAAGGGGAAGGATCAAGTAGACATAAGCCAAGACTCAAGTACTAGTGGACTAAACAAGGACAAATGGAAATCCAAATGCAAGGCCAATACATGTGAAGATACAAGGCAAAAAGAAGATCTCTGGTGATGCCATTGGGCATGCATTCAACATGGATCATGAGAAGTTTGACCAATCAAATAGAGCCCATTATCTTCAGGAATCTGAAGCTAGAAGACTACTCAAAGCAATTAAAAAGGAGGTCAGTATTTTTAATTTAATAAATATGGATGCAAAATTCAGGTCAAAGGTCTTGCAAATCATTGATGAGGCCTCCACAACAACATTAGTGTCAAAGACTACCACCATCTATCTTAGGGGAATCTCCCCTCAGAGATTATAAGAGCCCACATGTAACAGTCACTATTAGAGGGCATGAGTTACAAGGCGTTATACTAGATGGAGGTTCTGACATTCACTTGATGCCTGAACACACGATCAAAAAGCTTGGACTACAACCTTCAAGATCTGCCAACTTCATTGTGACATTGGCAGATCAAAGCATAGTGAGAGAGTGGTCTCTGGAGTCCCAGTTGAGATACAAGGTAACATCTTTAACTTGGATTTTGTTGTCTTAAGGCTACCGCAGGTAGATAGAAGTTTCCCCCTGTTGATTGGGAGACCTTGGTTAAGGCATGCCAATGTGCTACATGATTGAGATAAGGACACGATGTGGTAAATGCACTACATATTTTTAGAAGAAGGACTAGACAACCAAAGACATACCAGCACGATGCAGACAATTGGTATTTGTATGGAAGAAGATTTGTTGGATAATGGAGAGGTGGATTTATATGAAGAAGAGAACATGTTGGCTTGGCTACTTGGAGAAGAATCATCTTCTTGCTATGGAATTTTTCCAAACAACTCAAGTAGAGAGGAAGTCTATGAAGTAAAAGAGGAGATCATTTAGGTTGTTGATTCGAGTGAGAAAGTCTCAACCATAGGCCATAGAAGAAAGAAGAAAAGAAAGACCCTTAATGAATCTACTTCAAACCCTATATCAGTGGCAACTTTTTTATGGATAATGGTATGAATATCAGTGGCCACTTTTTCCAAACAACTCAAGTAGAGAGGAAGTCTATGAAGTAAAAGAGGAGATCATTTAGCTTGTTGATTCGAGTGAGAAAGTCTCAACCATAGGCCATAGAAGAAAGAAGAAAAGAAAGACCCTTAATGAAGCTACTTCAAACCCTATATCAGTGGCCACTTTGTTATGGATAATTGTTGTATGAACAACAAATCTACTCTAAGAGAGCAACCCAAGCAAATCTAAGAGTCTAATCGAACCCATAAGGGGTGAGAGATGCACGTATCCACCCAACCAACTCCACCCATATATATACCTCAAGACCAAGGGAGGAAATGTGAGGAGAGCTTGCCAAGTGTCCTCTCCACATGGATTCTAATCCAAGGCCTTCTAACCTTGGAAATCACATGGACTCACATGGACTCACATGGCCTTCACATGGATTCTTAAAAGGACTTCTCCCAAGCTTGTACATACAAGTCTCAAGGCTTGAGAGACCTCCGTAAGGGTTAAATATCATACTCTTAGGAAATATCAATCTTAAGGGTCAAAACCCTTCAATCGGGAGCAAATAAATCCAGATAACAGGGTTCAAACCACACTCTTGGAGACACTTTCCCAAGGGTTTCCCAATAGAATAAAAGGGTTCTCCAAGTGGTTTTGGATCCTCAAAACCCATGTCTTTGGCCACTTTGACCCATAGTTATACAACATTCTTCCCCCCTTTAGCATTTTCGTCCTCGAAAATGTGTGTAGGTATATTATGTGGAGTATTCCCTCGTGCCTCATGATCTTTGCTATAGATCATGGTTTTTTTTCATCTCTCTGATTTGCTTCTTTGTCAAAAGGAGATTCTATCTCATACTGGATTTGAAAAGAAGGAAATCCACTTGTGGGGCTAATCCCTACCCAAATCATTACTTAACTTTGCATGTGAAACACTAAATCAAATGCTAAGTATGGATGAAATGATAAGGGTGGATTAAAACATCCCTGCCTAATTCAATGTTTTCCTATATGCGAACTCCGCATCCATAGTATAAACATATGAAGTAGGTGGATTGTAATAGTCTCCAACTAGTTTGCTATGTAGATCCATTTCTACCCACTGCTCGGGTGTGGACCTAGCAAAATAGATGGATCTCTTACTTTTTCAAGGCTTTGAGAAGTCTCCTTAAATTGAGTTTGGTAAACATCTAAATAAGATGTTTCTGAGTATTTTCTATTTCTTAACCAACATCTACTAATCCTTTTTCCAAATACAGAACTACCATGTCCTATTGTACTTTAGAGTCAAGGGTAGAATGTAGGAAAGAAGTGATTCCATTCTTTGGGCATCCAACCTCAAAATGATTTTCCCAAGACTTTCTCAAAAAGCCTTGACTTGTTTGGAACTGTTAGAATCTATAAATGATTCCTAAGAGTTTTACTTCAAACTCTTTTAAAAGAACTTTTTTGATTCTTCATCCATTGATCTTAAAGCAATATTAAATGGATGAATGAATTCTCTGAAACTTAAGTGTTTTTTGAAATTGAAAGGTTTCTATACAAAACATCCATCTTTTGATGTTTTAATTTGGTTATCCATTCCATTTAGCTAAACCTGATCTAGGAGTGACTTTGAAGATTCCTTCCAAGTCGAATCCAAGGTCTGGAAAAGCGAGAAGGAAAAACCAAAATTCAATGTAATTGGTTCAACTTCTAAAAAAAAATGATTTGAGTCAAATCAAATGAGACTCAAAACTTTAAGGATTTAATCTAGCTAACGGTTTAAAGCATTGTTTCTATCTTTATGAGATTGAATCTAAATTCTCAAGAAGATCCTTTGGGTAAGGTTAAACTTTAAATTCCTTTGTTTATCCAAAGCTTTTAAAAAAGCTACCCTAGGGTTTTCTAGGAATCTCATTTACTACTTAAGTCCAAGCATCTTCTAATGCTTTTGAATTCCTCTTCAAATCCATTTAAGAATAGGTGAATATAGGTTTCACCCTCCCCTGACTTAAGTATCATTTATCAAAGTTATAGACTATGTACTTTGTATATTCTCTCCTTCTTACTTCCCTTTAGAGAAGTATAAGATTTGGTATGCTTTATTTGAGCTCGTGGTTTACAACCACCTTTTTCAAAATCTTTTGTGATATTGTTGGGATCCCATGCTAAATTTAGCATGCCATGAAGTTGCTTTCTGAGAAACTCATTGTTTGCCAGACATCTTATGTATAAAAAGATGTTCTTTTTATCTCATCATCTATATACTAAGTTTCTATTTATGGAATTAATTGTACCAATTCTTAATAAGTTTTGATACTTTCTTCCCCCCCTTGAAGAGTTTTCATCCTCAAAAACTGTGAAATCTATGGCTTCATTCACAGGTAGAGAGTTAGTTCTGAGACTCCTCCCAATAATGGACTATTCAAGCAATCTTATACTTGAGTAGAAGCCAACAATTTTCTAGAAGATTTACTAGAAATGGTATCTTTTAGAAGATCTTCTAGAGGTAGCTAAGCAACCACCTATCCTAACTTGCTCATGAACTTCCTCTTGACTTTATGGAGATGCTCATGATTTCTTATGATCCGCAACAATGCAATGCTCATGCCTATCTGTGTTAGGAGAGGTGGCTTTAATTTTCAATGCTAATCAAAGCATAAGAGGTTTGAAGGTACTATGAAATAAGAAAAATGCTTCCATTTCATCATTGTACCTATAGAACTTTAAGTTCCTTCCATTAAGAACCGTTGCATCTACTAAAGAAAACTTACTTGACTTTCCTGAGATGCAAATCTATTGAATTCCCAAGGGTTTCCCAATAGAATCCAAGGGTTCTCCAAGTGGTTTTGGATCCTCAAAACCCATGTCTTTGGCCACTTTGACCCATAGTTATACAACAATAATGGTATGAATAACATCTGTTATGATTACTTTTATGGTAGTGAGTGCAGGGCTTTACAAGGATGTGGAAGGAGTATTTGCAGGTCTTTGGAAAAACAAGATTCCATTGGTTATAGAAGTTGGAACAATAAGATGGAAATGGTATAATAAAAAATTTGCTACAACAAGGATACAAAAGATGAAGTATGCTAGAAAGATTATTCCAACGAAAGATTCAAGGTGGCCCTATCAAAAGGTCAATGTGCCCAGATGGAAGATGGTTCAAATAAAGTGCCATATAGTTAAAGATTGTGGAGGGCAAAGATCTTCCATTGCTCATCATGTCGAAGCTCAAGGCCTATCACTAGCACAAGTAAAGCTTTTTGGATTACTTGAAGCTTGAAAAATCTGTCGAGGTTGTACATAGCCTTCTCGTACCATTTCTTTTACTTACGTTTTATTAGTTTTCATCCATTTTTTTGCTTTTTCTTTGATTTTTTATGGAATTTAGAAGCCATTTCATATCCCTTTGCATGAACACATTACTAGAAATTTTTAGAATTTTTCATCTTTTTTTCAATGTCGTTTATCTTGATAAAGTAGAAGAAAAAAGGAAGCTCTCTATGGTTTTGAGTGGGAAAATTGGTCTAGAAATTTAGAGAATTTTTTTTAGAATTTTTCTTGATTTGTTTGATTGTTTTTTGGATTTTTTGTCTATTTTGTACATATTAAAAAGAAAAGTGGCCCCCCATTATTATTTTTTGTTAAAAAAATTTCTCTCTACTTCTCTCTACCTCTCTCTACCTTCTCTCTCTCTCTCTCTCCCTCTCTCTAACTCTCTACCTCTCTACCTCTCTCTATCTTCTCTCTCTACCTCTCTCTCTATTCTTTCTCTAGTATCTCTCTACACTCTCTCTTCTCTCTCCTTCCCACCCCCACACCCCCCACCATAGGATAACTGTTATCCTATGGTGGTTAAATATATATATTTTTTATTTTTCTTCGAAAAATGCTTATGTTTGTAGATTGTGCCTGTTAGTATATGATCAATGTCTACCCCTCATGATTATATGCACATTTTGTAAGGCCCCCTTTATGAGGAGAAGCCAAGCGTGCATTACCCAATTGATGGGAATCCCAACTTGAATGTTGGATGAAGGTCATATTGGACCATGTAAGGTATTATAAGGAAAGGGAGTTACCAGGGTCCCCAATTGTGGGGTCCGGGGCAGCGGTGAGCAGCCCCTGGCTGGGGGGTCCCAGGGGGCCAGCGGGCCCCCTGGTGGGGGTCCGGGGGCAGCGCCCCCGGCGCGACGGTAAAGGGAATATTCCCTATCGGAGTCAGAAATCATTTATATTTGTTAGGTCGGTTCAACCAGTCTAAGCCGTGTATGGCAATTACGCGGGCGGTGGCCGCCCACGCTCTACCGCCCATGTATAGCCGTCCATGGCAGGCCACCCATGATCCTATATATACATGACTTCTGCACTACCTAAGACACTGAGTTGAGCCAGCATACCTCTACCTTGTATCTCCCTATCTAGAGTTGTCTAGATCACCATTTAAGCTCTACCTTGAGAGCGCACGGGTGGACAACGCCATCATCTTTGTACTTGCTGCTAGTAGAAAATTGTTGAGATTCTCCTATATCTGTTATCTTCTCTGCTATTGCTCCTCTGTTATATTGCGTAACTATTGTCTTACATGGTATTAGAGCTGTAAGGTTCGAATAGCTTGAGAAGTATCATTATTTTAGCCTACTACAGACTAGAATATCAGTAGATTATTCGAGTGATTACATGATGGCTTCATCGTCGAACACTAGTCTTGGTGCTTCAGCTAATGTTAATGCTGCACCTATTCGAATTCATCCACCTGCATTCACTGAAGGGAAGCTGGATGGAACCAACTATACACTCTGGAAGTTCAAAATTTCTGCAATTTTGGACTCCTATGAATTACTTGACACTGTCATGGGACCGATGGGATTGGATCCAGAGCCTATACCACTTGAAGATCCAGCAAATTCAAGATTGATGATTCAGCCAGATCCAGATCTTCTATGAGCTTGGAAGAGGCGGAATGCTGATGCATTATGTGCGATTGTCACTAGTGTAAGTGATTCTGTGCTTACTTTAGTTCAACATACTACTAAAGCACATGAGGCTTGGGGCATATTGGCTCGACAATATGAGATCAAGAACCACACTAGGATACAGAATTTAGAAAATCAGTTGGCAAATGAAAAGCATTCTGATTCTGAAAAGGCTGAAGATTTTATCAAACGGATAAAGCATCTTCAAGATCAATTGGCTGCAGTTGGTGTTGTTATAACACCAGAAGAGCTGGCTCGAAGATCTGTACGTGTTCTTCCAGCAAAGTATGATGGATTAGTAACAGCTCTTAACACTCAGGTAAGGCCAACTCCTCTTACATTTGAAGAGTTTTGTGCCATGCTTTTAGAAGAAGAGATGCGGCTGAAGAATCGGCAAAGTACAACTGATGCTGCATTCTCAGCAAATGCAAAAGGTAAAGGCTCTTCAGAGGGATCAAAGAAGAAGCCAAAGAAGAAAAAGTTCACAGGAAGTTGCTTCTATTGTGAAAAGAAAGGCCATGCCATCAATGATTGCAGAAAGAAGCAAGCTGATGAACGGAATGGGACTGTAAAATCATCATGGAAGAACAAAGAGTCTGCAAACAACACAGAGCTGGAACTTTGGGTAGCTATTGAAGAGGTATGTTCATCTGCTCAAGCTCGTGTTGATGAGCCATGGATTTTAGATAGTGGAGCTTCTCGCCATATGACTAGTAAAAAGGATTGGTATAGTTCCCTAGTGCCTCTACGGGAATCCATCAATGTAGTGGTGGGAAATGACTCCAAGTGTCCACCTGAAGGAACTGGAACCATCTCTTTTATCACTTCTCCAGGTGAAGGAACTGGAACCATCTCTATGTACCTACACTCAAAAGAAATTTGTTGTCAGTTTCTGCAATAACAGATCGTGGACTCGAAGTTCACTTCAATAAGAGTGGTGCGGAAATCATGGATTCCTCAGGTAATGTTGTAGGTAAAGGCATACGACGGGATAACTTGTATGAGTTAAGTGCTTTAACTGCTACAGAAGATAAAGATGTAAGCAGGTTATGGCACCAACGATTTGGGCATCTCGGATTTGCAGTTTTGAAGGAGATGCAACGAACAGGGATGGTTGCTCATTTGCCTGCATTTTCAGAGTTGCAGGAACCTTGTGAAGCTTGTATGATGGGCAAGCAACAACGAAAGGCGTTTCCAAGAGAGACCAGCAATCGATCTCAAGCTCCTCTAGAGTTGGTACATGCTGATCTCTGCGGTAAAATATCTACACCTGCTTTAGGAGGATCTTTCTACTTCTTGCTGTTAGTCGACGATTATAGTAGAAAGATGTGGGTTTATTTCATTCGAGAGAAGGCTGATGCTTTTGAAAAATTTAAAACGTGGCATAAGTATGTAGAAAATGAATCAGGAAGGAAACTGAAGAAATTTAGAACAGATAGAGGAGGTGAATTCTTGTCAACAGAATTCAACAATTACTGTAAGGAGCATGGTGTGAAAAGGCAACTTACCACAGCTCATACACCCCAACAAAATGGCGTTGTTGAGCGCAGGAACATGACAGTAGTTGAAATGGCTCGTTGTATGTTGAAGGCTCAAGACATGCCTGATTCATTCTGGGCAGAAGCAGTCAATACAGCAGTCTACATCCTCAATCGAAGCTACACAAAAGCATTGAAGGGGATGACTCCTCAAGAAGCATATTCTGGTAAAAAGCCTTCAGTTTTGCATTTCAGAATTTTTGGTTGTTTCTGTTATGCACATATTCCTGATTCAACAAGATCAAAGTTGGATTCAAAAAGCAAAAAGTGTGTCTTCCTAGGATATAGTGAAGAGTCTAAAGCATACAGGTTATGGGATCCTGAGGCAAGGAAGATTTTTGTCAGCCGAGATGTGGTGTTTGATGAACGACCACACTTAGTAGAAGATAAAGGTAAATCTACTATCTCATCAAATGGAGAAATATCTCACCTTGTGCCTATCAAAAGACAGGTTAAAGTTGAGGAGGAGGAAACATCTGATGGAGAAATTTCCTCAATAAAAAGCCAACCAGTTGTAGATGCACAGCGTAAGCCACTACCGAAGTGGGCACAACAGCTCTTTGATGATCACAATCCACATGTAGATGTACCAGAATCATCATCGGATGGATTACGAAGATCAAAGAGAATAGAGGAGCAAAGAAGAGCCTCAGAACACATTGTTAACATGGCTCTAATGGCAGATATCATGGGTTCGATAAAGGAACCTACCACCATTGAAGAAGCCATTGATGATCCAGGTTGGAGAGCGGCAATGCAGTCTGAGTATGATAGTATACTCAAAAATGATACATGGGATCTAGTCGACTTGCCGCCAAAGAAGAAGGTAATAGGTACTAAATGGATTTGGAAAGCTAAGTATAAAGCTGATGGAACATTAGAAAAGTATAAGGCACGATTAGTTGCACAGGGTTTTTCACAGATTGAAGGATTTGATGTTCAAGAAAATTTTGCACCAACAGCACGCATGACAACTATTCGGACGGTACTTGCAGTAGCTGCACAAAAGTCTTGGCCTATTTTCCAGATGGATGTCAAATCTGCATTTTTGAATGGTCACCTCAAGGAGGAGGTATATGTATCTCAACCACCAGGTTTTGAGGTGCCCAATTCAGAAAATGAAGTTTGCAGGTTGAAGAAAGCTTTGTATGGACTTAAGCAAGCTCCACGAGCTTGGTACCAACGAATAGATCATTTTTTCAAAAATATGGGTTTTGAAAGAAGTACTTCTAATGCTAACTTGTATGTAACGAAAAGGGATAGCAAGCTAGTTGTTGTCATTGTATATGTAGATGATTTGATCATTACAGGAGATCATCAGGAACTCATCAATCAAACTCGGATCAGCTTGGGAACTGAGTTTGAAATGACAGACTTAGGTCTACTCCATTTTTGTCTGGGAATTGAAGTATGGCAAAGGAAGGATGGCATTTTCATCTCACAACAAAAATATTCCAAAGAAATTCTCAAGGCATTTGGAATGATGGACTGCAAAGCAACTAGCACACCTATGGAGGTAAATCATAAGCTATCTATGGATGATAACATGCCTGATGTAGATGCTAAGAAGTATAGGAAGCTCGTTGGAAGTCTTATTTTTCTGTGCAACACTAGACCAGACATTTGCTATGCTGTTGGAGTGTTAAGCAGGTTTTCCAACAAACCTAAGGAGAGTCACTGGAATGCTGGATTGTGAATTCTAAGGTACATTGCAGGAACCTTGGATTTTGGTATTTTGTATACCACAGGTGATACACTGGTATTTTGTATACCACAGGTGATACACTCCAAGGATATTGTGATTCAGATTGGGCTGGAGATTGTGATTCTAGAAAATCAGTTTCTGGATATTGTTTCTCACTTGGTTCAGGAATATTTTCTTGGGTAAGTAGGAAGCAACCAACTCTCGCACTCTCCTCCACTGAAGCAGAGTACAAAGCAGCTTGTTTTGCTTCTTGTGAGGTAGTCTGGTTAAGGAGAATTCTTGCAGATCTAGGCTTTCCATCAAATATGCCAACTGTACTCAAGTGTGATAATCAAAGTTGTATGGCTATTGCAAAGAACCCAGTATTTCATGCTCGCACCAAGCACATAGAAGTACAGTACCATTACATTCGTGAGCTAATTGAAGATGAAATTGTGGAGCTAGAATATTGCCCAACAGAGCAAATTGTGCTGACATATTCACTAAAGCACTTGGAAGAGAGCAGCTCAACAAGCATCTTCAACAGATGGGCATAGGACCGAGATTTACTTGATTTATCATCGGTAAACATTGAGGGGGGGTGTTAGTATATGATCAATGTCTACCCCTCATGATTATATGCACATTTTGTAAGGCCCCCTTTATGAGGAGAAGCCAAGCGTGCATTACCCAATTGATGGGAATCCCAACTTGAATGTTGGATGAAGGTCATATTGGACCATGTAAGGTATTATAAGGAAAGGGAGTTACCAGGGTCCCCAATTGTGGGGTCCAGGGGCAGCGCCCCCGGCGCGACGGTAAAGGGAATATTCCCTGTCGAAGTCAGAAATCATTTATATTTGTTAGGTCGGTTCAACCAGTCTAAGCCGTGTATGGCAATTACGCGGGCGGTGGCTGCCCACGCTCTACCGCCCATGTATAGCCGTCCATGGCAGGCCACCCATGATCCTATATATACATGACTTCTGCACTACCTAAGACACTGAGTTGAGCCAGCATACCTCTACCTTGTATCTCCCTATCTAGAGTTGTCTAGATCACCATTTAAGCTCTACCTTGAGAGCGCACGGGTGGACAACGCCATCATCTTTGTACTTGCTGCTAGTAGAAAATTGTTGAGATTCTCCTATATCTGTTATCTTCTCTGCTATTGCTCCTGTGTTATATTGCGTAACTATTGTCTTACAGTGCCTCAGATGGGCATTTTTTTATATAGCTTTCATTATTAACATTTTGGCCTTCTCGAGAGCCCCAATCCTAATCCTTGCCCCTCGCTTTATCCTTCTATCCAGCTCCATCCTTTACCCTATCCTTATTAACCCTTTATCCCTCTCTAACCTTTCCTTCCTACCCTCCATTTTCCAACATCTGCTTCTTCCATGCACAATTTCGAGTTTTGGTTCTTCTCTGGTGTTTTTACTTTACTACTCTTGGTGGACTTTATAGCTATGCAATTGTCCTTTTGAAGGTCATGCATAACAAGTATCAAATGAACCTCTCGGCTCATGGTTTGACTTTTAGCTCTCTAGGACGGAGAGCCCATTAGGTGGTGGGCAACTATTGAGCCCATCAAAGTCATTGGTCAAAGTAAAAATAATCAAAGTCAAGATGGTCAAAGTCAAGACGGTCAAAGACAAAGTGGACAAAGTCAAGTTGATCAAGGTGCACAAGTAGTGCACAATCATAAAGGTTAAGATTTGTAGAAAATTGGATGCAGGTTGTAGATGGTCTTTTTGTAAAGTTTTCAAGGATTTTAAAGTGTTTGGAAGGTTCACGTGAATGCTCTCTTATGTATACATCTTGGAGAATTGAAGGAGAAAAGTGAAAGCAATTGGAAAAGAAGGGGTACGCAAAAGTGAAAGTATGCCCCCCCACCTTCTTCAAATGTGTAGCATTTATAGACAAGGAAAGATCGGAAGTGTTTTCACGCTTTCAAAAGTTTAGGTCCCTTGTTGAAAAAGAATGTGATATACACATCAAGATATTGAGGTTAGATGGAGGGAGAGAGTACGTCTCCAAGGACTTCACAAAGTACTTGCAAGTCAATGGCATAAAGAGGCACTTTACATGCAGTTACACCCCTCAATAAAATGGTGTTGCAAAGAGGTAGAATAGGCATTTGGTTGAGATAGCTAGATGTCTCATAAATGAAGGTATGTTACCACTCTCTTATTGTGATGAGGCTATGAATACAACTTCTTACTTGATAAATAGGGTTCCAATAGGTGGTGTGCAAAAATTCACTCCTTATGAATTCTATTATGGCAATAAGCCAACCATGGAGCACCTCAAGTTATTTGGATGTGTATGCTTTGTTCATGTTCCTAGTGAAGTGAGAACAAACTTAGAGCCCATGAGTGAGAAATTGTGTTCACTGGCTACTCAAATGAGAAAAAAAGCTACATGTGCTATAACGTTCTCTCTAAGAAGCTATATGGGTCAAGAGATGTTGTGTTTGATGAGTCAAGGTCTTGGTATGGAGACAAGGTCAAGGCAAATTTGGATGAAGAGGATCAAAAGGATCAAGAGGAATATGCAGACCTTGATGTGCAAATTCAACCTCAAGAGTCAATCACAATCAGTGGATTAGAGGCTTCTAGATCTAAGGTACACTCATATGATCACTCTTATACCTACGATTATGAAGGACAAGCCTCTACTTCAAAGTATAGAAGATTGCAAGAGTTAGACTATGACACTAGGGAAGCCCAAGAGGAGTCAGAAGAGGAAGAGCTTGCGGAGGTCAATACTCCTAATGTAAAGCTCGATAGACTGAAGAAGAAATATCCCAAAGGTTAAGAGAGGAGGTCTACAAGGAAGCAGGCACCCCCACAAAGGTATACATATGGTTCTTTCATGGCAAATCACTATGCATACATGATGAATGTCATTGTAGATCAAGAGCTAGATTGTTATGAGGAGGTAAAGAAAAAACTAAAGTGGATGAAGGCTATGTATGAAGAGTTCACAGATCTTAGGGAGAAAAACACTTGGGAACTAATACCCAAGAAGGAAGGCATGAAGATAGTCCAAAATAGGTGGGTGTAAGACCAAGAGGAATATGGATGGCAGCTTGGCAAGGTACAAGGCTAGACTAGAAGCCAAAGGCTTCACACAAACACAAGGGGTAGATTATGAGGAGAATTTTATCCTTGTGGCAAACAAGGATAACATTAGAGCTCTCATAGCCCTATGTGCAGCAAGGAGGTGGCCTATCTACTAGATAGACAAAAAAATGCTTCTTGAATGGTAAGTTACAAGACGAGGTGTTTATGGAACAACCTCAAGGGTATGTAGATCCATATAATCCTACCTATATTTACAATTTGACGAAGGCCTTGTATGGCCTAAGGCAAGCCACAAGGGCTTGGAATAAGAGGCTATGTTTGATATGCATATATGTAGATGATCTCCTTGTGACAAGTGATGATGATGATGCAGGGATAAGGACCATCAAAGAGAACCTTGTAAGAGAGTTCAAAATCTCAATTTTAGGCGTACTAAAGTAATTTCTTGACATTGAGGTGATCTATGGGAAGGAAGGTATCTATCTATGTCAGAAGAAGTATCTTCTTGATGTGTTGTTTAGTTTTGGCATGATAGATTGCAAACCAATAGCTCAACCTATGGATTCAAATGTCAAGTTAAGCAAGGAAGATGGTAAAAATCTAGAAGACCTTACACTATACATGAGCATTGTGGGATCATTGATCCATGCTATACTCATAAGACCGGACTTATGCCACATCGTTGGAGTTCTATCTCAATTCATGCATGTAGATACATATACACATCTCAATCATGCAAAGAGAGTATTAAGGTATGTGAAGAGTACAGTTAATTATAGGTTGCTATACACATATGATAAAGAACTTCAAGGAAGAGCATGGAGTGATGCAGATTGGGCAAAAAGTGTTGATGATAGAAGGTCAACTTCTGGCTATGTTTTCATGCTAGGTACAAAAGCAATTTCATGGATGAGCAATAAGCAAGCCATAGTTGCATTGAGTTCAATAGAGGCTGAATATAGAGCTTTAGCTCTCACTACATGTGAAGCAATGTTTCTTAAGAAGCTCTTCAAAGATCTTGGAATACAACTTGGACCTAATCCACTTTATGGAGATAATATGTCAAGCCTACATCTTGCTAAAAATCTCATGTATCGTGCAAGGAGTAAGCAGATTGAGGTGCATTACCATTATATAAGGGAAAAGGTTGCAAATGGAGACATTAATGTTCATTTTGTAGGTACAAAGGACCAAATTGCAGATATCTTCACCAAA
The DNA here is from genome assembly GCA_020310875.1 of Ceratopteris richardii. Taxonomy (NCBI): domain Eukaryota; kingdom Viridiplantae; phylum Streptophyta; class Polypodiopsida; order Polypodiales; family Pteridaceae; genus Ceratopteris; species Ceratopteris richardii. Next base: position 148,730,130 of record CM035407.1, read on the forward strand.
AGCTTGGATGTGACTAAGTCAAAAAAAGTTTTTAAAGGCTATGAGCTTGCTTGATATGGACACTACCACCTTAAAATTGAGGGGGAGTGTTGAAAATGTGAACTCTGCAAGATCTAGGTGGAAAAAAGGGTCAATACCTTAATGGGGACAAAATTCATGACTCAAATAACTTAGAATGATCTAAAGATTGGACAAGGTCAGGCATGACAATTCTAAGGGGTGGAAAAGTCGAGAGAGGCATCCAAAAGCTATAATAGAAGGTGAAGAGTCATCAAATGCATGTAAGTGTTGTAGGTCATTGAAGACTAAGAGACATATACTCAAAGAAGCTCAAGGAGAGAGTCATCCAAGGTTCAAGAAGTTGAAACACAGTAGTCCAAGCGAGGAAAAATGTACAGGAAGGCATTACATGCAGAGAGGAGGAGTAAGGAGGAGCTATAAAACCCACACTCCTTCTATTCTCTTGTAGGTATAGAGAGTCTGCGTATAACAGTTGTGACTCTTTGTTTCACATATCCAATTCAAGAGATTTAAGGTGCATTCTATAGCTTATATGTGTCTTACTTTCCCTAGGGGGCTTCTTGAAATCAGTTTTATGTCCAGAGAAATTGGTGTATCTCTATAACCCTAATTTTTGCATATCCTACATCTTTGCATAGTTTGTTTTGTACAGAGTTGTTAGATGACCTAAACAGATCCATTTGATGATGTCTATAGCTTAATGGAAAGATTAAAAACCACACTAAGCTTGGCTAAAAGTGTAAGTGATTTGGATCAGTGTAAGGCACATGAATTAGAGTTTTGTTGTAGGGTAGCAAAAACGGTGTATGAAGTGACCTAGGTATTGGGTTCATTTCACTTCTAGTGTGCAAATCGCAGGGATTAAATTCCATCAAAGGTCATTACCAAGGGAAGGAAAAAGGTAGATTTTTAACAGTACATGTTGCTCTTACACACAACAAGGTATGTCATGTGATGATTGGTAATAAAAGGATTGCAAAAATTGATCTTTGGCACAAGAGGATAGGACATATGAATATTCCCAAGTTAAAAATCATGTGCAAATTAGGTTTAGTAGAAGGACTAGCAAATCTTGAAGGCCAAGGTCTACATGCGCTTTGTGATGCTTGTCAGCTAAGTAAGCAAGCAAGGAAGCCATTTCGGAATAGTGAGTACAGATCCTCTAAGCTCTTGGAACTTATGCAGTCAGATGTATGGAGCCGTAGAAGAGAGGCTTCATTGGGAGGAGCTAGGTACTTTATCACTTTCATTGATGACCACTCAAGAGAGGTATGGCGATATGTTATCAAGAAAAGATCAGAAATGTGTTCAAGATTTGAAAATTTTAGCTGCCTTGTTGAGAAAGAATGTGATGCATGCATCAAGACACTGAGGTCAGATGAAGGGGGAGAGTATTTCTCCAAGGAATTCAGAAAGTAGTTGCAAGACAATGGCATGAAGAGGCACTATACATGCACGTACACCCCTCAACAAAATGGTGTTGGAGACAGGAAGAATATGCATTTGATTGAGATAGCTAGATGTCTAATAAATCAAGATAAGTTACCATTGTCCTATTGGGCTGAGGTAGTGAATACAACTTTTTAGTTGATAAACAATGTTCCAATATGTGTTGTGCAGAACTTGACTCCACATGAAGTCTATTATTGCAAGAAACCAACCATGGAGCACCTCAAGGTATTTGGATGTGTATGTTTTGTTCATGTTCCTAGTGAAGCGAGAAAAAAGTTAGATCCCAAGAGTGAGAAATGTGTGTTCATTGGCTACTAAAATAAGAAAAAAGGCTACAAGTGCTACATACCTCTCTCAAAGAAACTATATGTGTCAAGATATGTTGTGTTTGATTAGTCAAGGTCATGGTATGGAGACAAGGGCAAGACAAAGTTGGATGAAGAGGATCAAGAGGAGTATGTGGACTTTGATGTGCAGATTCAACCTCAAGAGTCAATCACAATCAGTGGACCAGAGGCTTCTACATCTAAGGTACACTCATATGATCACTCTTACACTTATGATTATGAAAGACCATCCCCTACTTCAAGGTATAGAAGGCTGCAAGAGAGAGACTATGACACTAGGGAAGCTCAAGAGGAGTCAGAAGAGGAATAGCTTGAGGAGGTCATTTCTCCTAATGTAAAGCACAATAGACTCAAGAAGACAATATTTGGAAAAGGTCAAGAGGGGAGGTCTACAAGGAAGAAGGCATCCCCACAAAGTATACATATGATTCTTTCATGGCAAAACACTATGCATATATGATGAATTTCATTGGACATCAAGAACCAGATTGTTAGGAGGAGGCAAAGACCAAACCAAAGTGGAGGAAGGCTATGTACGAAGAGTTTAAAGCTCTTAAGGAGAACAAAACTTGGGAACTAGTACCCAAGAAGGAAGGCATGAAGATAGTCCAAAATAGGCCGGTGTACAATACCAAGAGGAATGGACGGCAGCTTGGCAAGCTACAAGGCTAGACAAGTAGCCGAAGGCTTCACACAGACACAAGGGGTGGATTATGAGGAGACTTTTAGCCCTATGGCAAAGAAGGCTACCATTAGAGCTTTCATAGCCCTATGTGCAGCAAGGAGGTGGCCTTTCTACCAGATGGACATAAAGAATGCTTTCTTGAATGGTGTGTTACAAGAAGAGGTGTTCATGGAACAACCTCAAGGGCATGTAGATCCACAATATCCTACCTATGTTTGCAGGTTGAAGAAGGCCTTGTATGGCCTAATGCAATCCTCAAGGGCTTGGAGTTAGAGGCTAGTGGACTTCTTGAAGAGATGTGGTTTCTTTGCAAGTGATGCAGATCCATCCTTGTATATGACGAAAACAAATGAGAAGATATGTTTGATATGCATATATGTTGATGATCTCCTTGTGATAGATGATGATGATGCAGGGATAAGGAACATCAAAGAGAAGCTTGGAAGAGAGTTCAAAATCTTAGATCTAGGTGTGCTAAAGTACTTTGTTGGCATTGAGGTGATCTATGGGAAAGAAGGTATTATTTCTCAAAAGAAGTATGAGACATCAGATGTCGGGTATCTTCAGTGATGCAAGTGGAAGACTTACCCAGCCTTGCCATAGGAGATGTATGATAGTTGTTCATAGGTGCTTGATAAGGCTAGTTGGCTTTTATTGGGTAACTGATTATATGTAGTGGAGTCAGTGATTCACTATGCAGGTAAAAATGTTAGTACTTGCAGTTTTATGATATTTTGACACTAGTCATATGCTCATTTTACAAAGGATACTTTGGCAAAATCTTTCCATATTTTTGGTTTTGTCAACTATACAATGGTTGATTTACTCCATTGATACACTTATTCATTGGTGTTTGGACTCTTCTAGCTCCATTATCATTCTATCCACTTCTTTACCATCATGGCATCAGAGGTCTCAGGCACATCTGGTGGATTAGGTCCATTGCCACTGTTTCGAGGAGGAGCTATAACTTGCAGGGCAAAGACCATTTTGAGATCCAAAAATTTGATGGCACAAACTTTGATCTATGGAAGAATCAGATTAAAGATGTGTTGATTCAAAGGAGGCAATGGAAGCCAATAAATGGGATTTCAAAGAAGCTTGCTGACATGGATGAAGATGATTGGGATGAGTTAGATGAAATGGCCAAGTCTACCATTCGCTTGCACTTGGCGGATAATGTTTACTTTACAATATTAGATTGTGAAAGTGCAGAGGAGCTTTGGAAGAAGTTATGCAATAAATATGAAAAAAAGGTGACATGAAATAAAGTGTATGTGATGAGAAAATTATATGACCTTTGCATGAAGGACATAGATAGTGTTTCTACTCATCTAAATGAGTTTGATGCTATATTCTTCGAGTTACAGGCCCAAAAAATGGATATGGATAATGAAATGAAAGCAGTATTGTTGTTATGCACCTTGCCATTATCATGGGATACATTTTGCACAGCTATTAGCAATAGTGCACCTGGTGGTAAACTCGTGTATGATGACATATGTGGAGCACTCTTGAGTGAGAAGATTCGTAGAAAATATATGGTTGGCACTCAGAGATGCATATAATGTTTGTGATTCTTACCAAGGAAAGAATTAGCAACATGTCAGGAGCAAGAACAAGGAAAAGAATGGTCAATGGAATAAGAGTAAAAGTAAATCAAGGAAGAGGGATATCGAATGCCATTATTGTCATAAGAAAGGACATATGATATGCATTAAAGAATGCTAAAGGTAAAGGAGAGAATGTTGATGGGCATGTTAAATAGTTACCTACACCATCTACTTTGACTGTGAAGATTGGAAATTAATGCTATTTTTGATGATGCTGATGTGTTGACACTTGATAGTACTATGCCAACTGAGGCTCTTATGGCTGATTCTCTTTCCCACACGTGGCTTCTAGATTCTGGTGCTTCTTTCTATGTGACACCACATAGAGAATGGTTCTCTAATTATGCAGCAAAGTCTCTTGGTACCGTGAGACTTGGTGACTCTTACTAGTGTGATGTTGTGGGGATTGGAGATGTAGTTGTGTAGTTCATTGATGGTTCAAAATTTACTATGCATAATGTAAGCCATGTACCTTAGTTATCATGTAGTCTGATGTCAGTTGGTCAACTTGATGACCTTGGTTACAAGGTGGTCTTCTATGCTCAGTCCTTTCTGATATCAAAGGGCAAAATGGTTATTGCAAAAGGAACCAAAGTTGGCTCACTTTATCCTTTATTTGTATCACAAAAAGATCACTTGTTAGCTGTCACTGAACAACCCATGGCTTGTATTTGGCATGTTCATTTGGCCATATATCTCATAGTGGAATGGAAAATCTTTCTCGTTCTGGCTAGTTACCTGTGTTATCTTTCTCTGATTTTCCATTTTGTGAGCATTGTCAATATGGAAAGCAAACCAATAATGTGCACAAAATGCACATTGACTCTTCAATTCAGCCTTTAGATCTCGTTCATACAGATGTGTGGTGTCCTATGCCCACTAGCTCCTTAGTTGTTTCTCTTTACTTTGTCACTTTCATAGATGATGCTACTAGAAAAGTTTGGGCATATCCTATCAAATCAAAGGATGAGGTATTCCCTACTTTCAGAAAATGATTTGCTTCAGTTGAGACTAAAAAGGGAACTAAGCTTAAGGCTTTACGTTCACATAATGGGGGTGAGTATACCTCACATGAATTCAGCCTTTTTTGCCAATCTAGAGGGATTCGTAGAGAGTTTACAACTCCTTATACCCCATTACAAAATGGTGTAGCTGAAAGGATGAATAGAACTATTCAAGATAAAGTAATTTCTATGTTGCATCATGCAAACCTCTCACAAGTTTTTGGGCCGATGCAGTATTGACTGCAGGTCATGTGATTAACCTTTCACCTAGTACTACCAAAGGACTGAAAGTGGCACAAGAGTTATGGATAGGGAAGCCACCATATTATGATCATCTTTGAGTTTTTGGGTGTGAAGCATATGTTAATATACCCAAGAATCTTAGAAAAAAGTTGGACCATCAGTCAAAGAAATGCATTTTTCTTGGATATGGCCGAGAAGGAAAATTTAGATATTGCTTATGGGATCGTGAAACATGGTCAGCGGTCAAAAGTAGTGATGTCATTTTCAATGAGTCTAAAATGCATAAACAACCCATCAAGGAGGTTGAAGTGAGAAGAGTGGTGTTTGAAGATTCTAGTCCTCCAGTTAGCATGCATAAAAATGTTGCACATAAGGATGTTCAAGGGAATGCCCGATCAGATCAATCAACAGATGTTCTTGTTCAGCAACCATTGAGATCCTATGCACGTGTCTCACATCCACCTGATAGATGTGTTCCAAGTTTAGATTTTGTTATGCTAATAGATGCCGATGAGCCTTCTTGCTACAAATAGGCTATGTAGACAGAGGATCATGTCAAGTGGGAGTGTCCCATGAAGAGTGAGCTGGATTCTATTCACAAGAATGGTACTTGGGATTTAGTACCTTTGCCAAAGGGCAGGAAAGCTTGACCATGTAAATGGGTATATAAGTTGAAGTTCACATCAGATAGTGGTTCTCCAAAGTATAAAGCACAAGTTGTTGCAAAGGGTTTTAAGCAACAACATGGTGTTGATTTTGAGGAAATCTTCTCTCCAATGGTCAAGATGAGTATTTTGCGCATGTTGCTTGGATTCGTTGCAATGGAGGATCTAGAGCTAGTCCAAATGGATGTGAAAACTTCTTTCTTGCAATGGAGGATCTAGAGCTAGTCCATATAGATCCTACAAATGAGATCTATATGGAACAATTAGAGGGTTATGTAGTTCTTGGCAAGGAAAGTCTAGTTTGTAAGCTCAAGAAGAGCTTGTATGGACTTAAACAGTCCCCTAGACAATGGTACCAAACGTTTGATGCTTTTATGAAGTCTCAAGGCTATTCTCGAAGCAATGTGGATCATTTTATCTACACAAAGAGATGCTCAGATGGCAGCTTGATATGCTTGATACTTTATGTCGATGATATGTTGATTGCTAGAAAGTCCTCTTATGACTTTTCAAGTCTCAAAAAGAAGTTGAGTCAGACATTTGATATGAAGGCTTTGGGGGATGCCAAACATATTCTTGGCATTCACATTACTCATGATAGGAGTAAAAGATGCATACACTTGTCTCAAAGTGAGTACATATCCAAAGTACTTCACAGGTTCAATATGCAGGGTGGAAAGGCATTGAGTACACCTTTACCCACATATGTGAAATTGAGCAAGGATGATTGCACCAAATCAAACGAGGAAAAGGAACTGATGACCTGAATTCCCTATTAGTTTGTTGTTGATAGTCTCATGTATGCTATGGTAGGTACGAGACCAGCCATTGTATTTGTAGTGGGAGTTGTGAGCAAATATATGTCTAATCGTGGCAAGAAACATTGGGAAGCAGTCAAGATAATTTTGAGATATCTGAGTGGCACTAAGGACAAGTGTCTATGCTTAGGTAGAGGGAAAGCATCCATTATTGGTTACAGAGATTCTGACTATGCTGGTTGTGTAGACAATCATAAGTCTACATCAGGATACATTTTTCATTCTACTAGAGGTACTATCTCTTGGAGGTCTCGTCTTCAAGAATGTACAGCTGTTTCCACCATAGAAGCAAAGTATGTTGCAGCAAGTGAGGCATGTAACGAAGCATTGTGGCTTTTGCTTCTTGCTTGTGATATGGGTTTACCTCATCATGTACCTCGTTTGCTCAATGACAGTCAGAGTGCCATTGCTTTGGCTAAGAATCTAGTCTATCATGCAAAGACCAAGCACATTGAGGTGCGGTATCACTTGATTAGAGATTTCTTAGCCACTGAGCACATTATTCTTGAGAAGTTTCACACTCGCAATAATGCCACATATGCTTTGACTAAAGCTCTACCATAGGATAGCTTTCAACACTACTATCACTTGATGGGGGTCACTTGATTCATGATCTTACACAATCACTTGTATACTATGTAACATGCCCATTTAGTGGGAGGTATAGTTTTTATACTTAAAATCAGGTATTCTTTATCATTCTTTATTTTTCTCCTATAATTACTTTGGCCATGTTGGCCTTTAGTGGGAGCTTGTTACCATTAGTGTCCATGTGAAAGGCCAAACGAACATCGGACCCTTCTTTGTATATGTTCTTTAATAAAACGTATAGTGGCTTGGTCAGCCACAGACTTTAAGTTCGAGTGCATTTGTAAGATCTAAGAAGTCTGTCTTCGTGCTCCTTGTGTACTCTGTTTTCCCTGCGTATTCTATAGCCTCTGTGCTAAGTACTATGTGCGGCCCTAGGAGCTCATTTTTCTACTCCGAGGATATCTTCATGTAGCTCTCAAGAAGGAGAGCAGACTGTGGTGCATCACCATCGAATTACTTCAGGAGTGATGCAGATTGGATAGGGAGCGTTGATGATAGAAGGTCAACTTCTGGCTATGTTTTCATGCTAGGTACAAAAGCAATTTCATGGATGAGCAAAAAACAGCCCATAGTTGTAGTGAGTTCATTAGAGGCTGAATAGAGAGCTTTATCCCTCACTACATGTCAAGCAATGTGGCTTAATAAGCTCTTAAAAGATTTTGGTGTACAATGTGGACCAATTGGAGTTTATGTAGATAACATGTCAAGCGTACATCTTGTAAACAATCCCATATATCATGCAAGGAGCAAGCACATTGAGCTTCATTACCATTATGTAAGAGAAAAGGTTGCAAGTGGGGTCATTAATGTTCATTTTGTATGTACAAAGGACCAAGTTGCGGATATCTTCACCAAAAGCTTGGATGTGACCAAGTTAAGAAAGTTTTCAAAAGCTAGCTTGCTTGATATGGACACTACCACCTTAATTTTGAGGGGAAGTGTTGAAAGTGAGAAGTATGCAAGCTTCATGTGGAAAAAGGGGTCAAAATACCTTAATGTGGACAAAAGTGATGACTTAGATCACTTTGGGTCGTCTTAAGGTTAGCCAAGGTTGTTCAAGGCAGTCATAAGGTAGTGGAAAAGTCGGGGGAGGCATCCAAAAGCTATAAAACGAGGTGAAGAGACAAAAAATGCATGGAAGTCTTGTAGGTCATTGAAGACCAAGAGACATATACTCAAGGAGGCTCAAGGAGAGAGTCATCCAAGGCTCAAGGAGCTAAAATGCAATAGTTTAAGCTAGGGGAGAACATAGAGGAGGGTGTTACATGCATAGAGGAGGAGTAAGGAGGAGCTTTCAAGCCCACATCCCCTCTAGTCTCTTGTAGGTAAAGACATAGTCTGCTTATAATAGTTGTAACTCTTTGTGTACATATCCAATTCAAGAGATTTAAAGTACATCTATAGCTTATATATGCATCGTACTTTTCTTAAGAGGGCTTCTTGAAATCAGTCTTATATGCAAAGAAATTGTTATATCTCTATAACCCAAATTTTTGCATATCCTACATCTCTACATAGTCTATTTTTTATAGAGTTGTTGACTGTCCTAAATAGATCCATTTGAGATGTTCTATTGCTTCTTGGAAAGCTTATAACCACAATAAATGTGGCTAAAAGCTTAGGTTATTTTGATCAATGTAAGGTGGGTGAAGGAGAGTTTTGCTGCAGGGTAGCAGAATAGGTGTATGAAGGGACCTAGTTATTGGGTTCATTTCACTTCTAGTGTACAAATATGAGGGATTAAATTCTATCATGGGCTAAGTTCTTCCTTGAGCTTGCCTTTGGAGGGCTTGGGGCCACCCCTTGGGGTGACCCCTCAGCCAAGTGGACAAGAGAGCCTCCCATAAAGTGACATGTCACCCTCCTTAGGGCTTGGTGGTCCCCTAGGGCAACCCCTCACCCAATAGGTTGAGGGCTACCCCTTGGGGAAACCCCTAGCCTTGGGATCTCCCAAAGATGATAATAGGGAAATGTTGATTTAAGGAACGTAGGAAGAAAAATGGTCCCAAGATGTAATGCAAAGTGGTCCCATAGTATGATGCAAAGGGGTCCCATAGGATGATGTAAAGGGGTCCTAAAGATGGAAGCAGGATTGAAGCAAAGCCATTGTACTCAAAGAATGAATCAAAGGATCTTGGAGGAGTATACCAAATGAATGAAGCAAAGGAATATGGGCACAAGCAATGGGAAGTCTCTCATTATGGATGGTGGTCTAAATTGGCATTTGATCACCCTAATCCAATTACACCATGTGGTGACACTCTTACCCTACCTCCATACTCTCCTCAACATATTCGACCTCCTCTTGATTTGTTTAACAAGGGTGATTGTTGTCCAATGTCGGTGAATCCCCTACCTCATTACACAAGGGAGACTTCATTTCTTGATTGGGTTACTCTGCCCATGAGAGTGAGGCTCCACCACTTTGGTCCACCTCATAGAAGTAGGGCAACATCAAGGCGACTACATCTTAGGTGACTTGGCTCCCATGGGGCCATACTTACGACATAAGGATACGAACACTCCACCTACTACACCTTTTGGGCCACTACACCTCCTAAGTAACAAAGGGAAACTATTGGCCCACCCACCATGCAAGACAAAAAGGAGACTCTTATGAATATGATTAGGGCAACTCAACACCCTCCCAAGGTGACTATGTATCCCCTCTTCTCATACACGAACATGCCACGTCCTATGCATCATAAGGGCCACTATACCTTCAAGATAGGGAAGTTTTATGATATTTCTTACTCTTCTGGGAAATGTTACTCTCATTTCTAAAGTGAAAAAGAGTAATGGTAAGGTCTAAAGACTCGGGTGGCCCAAAAGTGTTAGACACGCAAAGTTGGTCACTAGCTCCACCTCTTTTTGGCATGGCAAAACTAGGCACCTTTCCACCTATTTTTGGCTTGGACCACTCATTTCCATGCTTTCTTGTTTCTCTTTGAACTTCTTCTCGACTTCGTATGCAACATCAACCTATGACACATCTTTGCTACCATAGCAAGGTAGAAACACATCAAAACATTACATCCCTAGACACTTTAAGCTCTTTGATGCAAGGGTTATAACATCTAAAAACCTTTTTCTTTGAAGAATATCCAAGAAATATACACCTACCTACATTCGGGTCTAATTTGTGTCTCAATTCTTGAGATATGTGAACATGAGACACAAAACCAAATACTTTGAGATGTGAACGGTTGGGTTTCGCACCACACCAAGCTTCATAAGGCATACCACCATTTACTCATGAGGTTGGGACACCTATTCATAATGTATATGGCTGTATTTGCTACATCAGCCCAATAAGAATGAGGGACATTCATTTCATTTAACAAAGCTCTAGCCACCTCTGCTCTATATCTATTCTTTCTCTTTGCCACCCCATTTTGTTGAGGTGTATACCTACAAGTGAATTGCCTTTTGATGCCATTGTCATGTAAAAAATGTGAAAATTCATTTGAAAAATACTCTCTCCTTCCATCTGATCTGAGAATCTTTATATACTTCCCTATTGCCTTCTCCACTAGGTTTTTGAACCTCTTAAAGTGATAAAACACCTTTGAATTTGACTTCATGCAATACATGCAAGCAAACCTTGAATTATCATCTATAAATGTTACCTCCAATGGATGGCTCCCTTGTAGGTCCCCATACATTTGTGTGTATGAGATTCAACACTTCATTGCTCACATGTGCTCCCTTCTTGAATGTCAATCTACTTTGTTTCCCTAATTGACAAGCATGGCACAAATGTTGCATATTTGGAGATTTATGATCATGTAGATCACTCACTAATCCCTTCCTTTGCATGTCCTTCATCATTTGTAAGCTTATGTTCTTTCATGCCATGAGTTGATTTATGCAATTTTTTTATTTCCAATTGACAAGTAGAAAAATGTGAGGGGTTGATGGCTTTACCTCCATAGTGAAGAGTCTTCCTTCCTTCCTTCCTCTTGCTATGAGCTTTTCATCCTACATGGGGTCTTCCAAGAAACATCCTTGATCATTGAACCTCACCTCATAACCTCTTTCAACAATTTGACCTACCAAAACCAAGTTCTTGGTGATGGTTGGCACATGCAACACATCCTTCAAAACCTTGGAGCTTTGAGATCCATTCAATGCAACATCTATCACATGTGTAATCTTGTGCTCAGTGTCATCCCCTATGTCTTCATGTCCTTAAGTGATAGGTCAGTGTAAATTCAAGAAAACATCTTTATTGCAGCTCATATGATTGCTACAACCACTATCAATGTACCATGCAAAATCTTAATTGACTCTTTCACTTGACCATACATCATAAGCAAGTTGTCAGTTTTAAAATTTGTTGAAGTACTAGCATAAATTACCGTGGTTATTTTTGTATCCTTGATTGCCTCCTCCTTTGGTCCAACAATCTCTTGCATAATGGCCTGTTTTTCCACACTTGTAGCATTCACCATTGGATGCTTCTCTTCCATGTGATCTTCCTCCTCTTCCTCTACTCCTTCCTCTTCCTCTTTATCCATAGCTTTGGTTGGAGCCTTCTTGGTTGTTTGAGCTTGAGTTTGAATGTCCTCTGCCTCTTCCTTGGGAGTTTTGTCCACCTCTTTTGCAGTTGCCTCTACCTGCATAGAAAACTTGGGCTTGGCTGTCCTTTGATTGTAAACCTCCTTAGTTCATCTCCTCGATCACCATCAATGTGATTAATTGGTCAAATTCTGGTAGGGAATCCTTCACATAAATGGATGTGGTAAATGCTTTCCACCTTCTATCAAACCATTAAGAGTGTAAAATAAGATCATCATCTTTGATTGGGCTCCCAATTGAGCCTAGGGCATTTGCAAGCTCCTTAACCTTCAAAATGTACTCATTTATGTTAGTGCTTGGTTCTTTCTTAAGCTAATTTAGGTCATTCTTGAGCTGAATCTTCCTTGCTTTGGTTGATGAAGAGTACAATTTCTCCAAGGTCTCCCAAACTATCTTGGATGTGTCCAAGTCTTCTATATGCCCTATCATGCTATTGCTTATGTGTTGGGATAGAATGAATATGAATCTCTTATCCTTTTCTATCCATTAATTAAGTGCTTTGACATGCCTTTGAAGTGTCTGGTCATGTACATGGGGCATTGGCTATGTGCCACTCACTAATCCCCACAACCCTTTGCCCATAAGGTACTTGCTAACTCTAAATCTCTATGGTTGATAATTTCCCTTCTCTAACTTCTCTATTTGTGAATTATACTCATGCATACTGAGCTGTAAGATGTTCCTCTAGCTTCTCCTCAATTTTTTGTATGCTTTAGAAGGTTTTGAGTTTACCCTTTGATATCTTCTCCCTTTCTAACCTTTCATTAGTTGAGATCTTGATCGACATAGTCCCCTTTTGATGTATTCTCTCTTTTGTAAGTCCTCCTCGTGTTTCCATGAGTTGTCTTGATCCCTTCAAGTAATCAACATGATTTCTACTAATGTATTCAAGCATCCAAATAGTGAGGAGCAAAATCATGCACAAATGAGCTAAGAAAGCAAGGAGGTTGCTTGATAGAGTTTGGTACTTCATTAAAATAAGTTGGAAACTTGTGGAATGCATACAAGTCAAGAAAAAAGACAAGATGGTGCTTATATAGAGTTTTGATTTTCCTATAATCTAGCTAGCCACCCAACAATCAGTGTAGGTGCACTTTTTGGTGGGTAATTGATGAGATTTGAATTTGATTGAGTTTGGTGGAGCTTATAACTTGCTTCCACAAATTTGGGTCCTCCTATTTGATTGTTCCACTTGCATAACTCGTGGATGAGTCCTTTTGCATGGTTAAGACTTGATTTTCAACAAAAATGAGCCCACTCTACTAGCCTTATCAGTTTGGCATGTTCGACAATGAAAGCTTGGACTTGGCAAGGCTAGTCCTCTTGACATCTAGAGCCTATATAAGAATAGGTTTTGCACTCAGTTGGATCATCTTATGTCTCTCATTTCTAGTTGGAGTGCTGCTTCTTTGCTAGTTGTACTCTCTACTTAGCTATCTCTTAGCTACCCTCTACACTCTATTGTGACTTTTTTGATCGTGTGTTAAGGCTACTCTATGGTGACTATACAAAGTGTTGGCTTCTCTATGGTAGGAAGCATGATAGTGTGATTGAGTAGTCTTGGCCAGTGTATCTCAGTTGGCATCTATTGTATTTCACTTGTAGAGATTACTTTGTTGTTTTACATACTTCTTGTTATTGATTTTTTGTGTAGTCAAGTTCTAGTCTCTAGAGTGGGTACTAAACCACCTAAAATGCTCATTTGGATTATTTTTAACTTACTATAATCATTGTGAGTCTTAAGAATTTGGGCTTTTCTCAACATTATTCTTGTAATTTTCTCCTTACTATGACTTCACTGTACCATTCTCAAGTTGTATTCATGCACACAAACATGTCAAAGGATATAATTCCCTAATGAAGAATTCCCCTTGAGTAGGAGTAGTGGAATTGTGTTCCTGGTTGCCTCTTCTACAATATGGCATGCGTGGTGGGAACTTGCATGTTTTGTGTGGGGTACATATTAAAGGAACTTGGAGAAGCTTGTAGGAGGAAGAAAAGTGAGTTGCAAAGCGACAAAGTTTGGTCTAGCCAACCGGCACAAGACCAGCCCTTGAGCTTATGGAGACTCAAATAGACCTTATAGGCATGCAATAAGTGCAATAAAAATGCACTATGTACTTTGGAACATTAAGGAGAAAGAGTCCATACAAAATAGATAGGTTTGCACATTGACTAGCTCAAAAAATTTACTATCTTTGGATGAGACTCAACTTCAAATGATCATAATAGCTAGCATGATAAAAATTGGAAAAAAAACTTTTGGGTGAGTGATGAACATAGGGTTGAGTGTATAAAATGCACAAGATTACAAGAAAGAATCAAAATATGCTTTCTGAATGAACCAGACACTCAATAGTGGTACCTTCTATTTTTCAAGAATGCATAGAGATAGACCCCCAGACAAAAAAAACTAAGATTTCTCCCAATCTACTCAACCAAATGCTTTAAAAATTTAAAAATATAACCTAGACACTAATATCTTTCCAATGCATGCTCATTGATGCGATTTGGAGCTCTATAGAGGAGTAGCCTATGCACGCTTATTGTTGTTGAAGAAGATGATGCAAAAAAATGGAGCAAGACAATGATGACCACAAGTGTATGTACATTGCTTCCATGCAAAGTGAAAGTCATTTGAAGTCTTTACATAGACTCTTGAAGTGCTCCACGACTTCGACAAGTGGAGTTTGAGTTCAAACAAAGGCGGTAGAGGTTGTTGAAGTGAATCAATTCACTTTCCTACAATCTAGGAAAAGTGAAGATATAGTTCGATCTACTTTTAGGTGATTGATTGATTCATTGATTGCAACTCAACCACCTCAAATTCATGGAATTTTAGCTCTCTTTTTCTCATTTTATATGTGTAAAGCTCTAGTCTTTTACAATGGTAAATGATCCATAAAAAATCTAAAAAAAATGCAATAAATGAGCATAGGTAAAAGAACATTTCAATGGATATTTTGGCATAACCCAAACCATGAATTTTTTATGTAGATCAAATCCACCTAAAGCATAGTGTAAGCTTGATGTTCCAATAAGTCCCCCTCAAGCTAAATTATGCTTGATTCTTCATTCTATAACAGGTTTAATACTTGCCATTGATTTAAATTTGCAAAGCTTTATTCCATCAAGTGCCTTCGTCATCATATCTGCTACTTGCTTTTCAATTGGGACAAAAGAAATGTCTATCTCCTTTGCCATGAGCTTCTCCCTGATGAAGTGTTAATGAGCATCTATGTGTTTGGTTCTTGCATGGAAAATAGGGTTTACTGCTAGATGCATGGAACTTGCATTATCTCCAAATATGTGAGGCTTGGAATTCACAAGTCCCAAATCTATATACAATGCTTTTAACTATATTTCCTCTTGTGTTTCTATGGTCAAACCTGTTTACTCTGCTTCAATTGAGAATAAAGCAACTGTTGGTTGCTTCTTGGAACTCCATGACACTAGCTTTGAACTTGCAAATGCTACGTAACCGGAGGTACTTCTTCTATAATCCTTAGCTCCTATCCAACATGCATGTGAATAGATTTTGATATCCAAATCTAAAGATTAAGGACAAAATATATCTTCATTGATTGTACCTAAGTACTCTCTTAGCTACATCCATGTGTGGTCTTCTTGGAGAGTGCATGAATTGGCATATCACTCGTATGCTTGATGTGAGCATGGTGTCCAATGCATTTCCTATGGATGATGGTGTGGTTTGTACAATGGAGGATGCACGGGAAGGGGATTGGGGAATGGGAAGAGTGAATGATGTGTCTAATGGAGATGTGTGTGTCGGTGAAATTGGTGGGGGGGGAATGGGAGAAGGTGGAAGTGTGGGGGGTGGGGGAGGTGCCGTGGGTGGTGAAATGTCCATACTTTCAGGAGTGGGTGCGAGTGTGGGGTCTACCATATACATTGGAATGGTAGGTGGTGCGTGTGTGAAAGTGGTGAATAGATGAGAAGTGGGGTGGGGAGCTGAAAATAAAGGGAATGGTTGAGACCTGGGTTGAAAAGTTCTAGCAAGGAAGTTATGGAGGGATTGGAGAAGTGGAGAGATGGTGGTTGGGGTCGTAGAGTCGGGGAGGGCATGAAAGGTGGTGTGGTAGTAGGGAAACCCATGAATATGGATCTAGAGTCAGGATGACCTATGACTGAGGGCATGGGGGATGGTTGTCCTAGGGCAGGCTCTACGAGCGATTCGGTGGATTGTGTAGTGATGGTGGTTGCTTCATAGATTGGGTTATCAGAGGTGGAGAATAGGGTTGAACTAGAGATGGGAGTACGGAATATGAAGGTCTGTTCGGTGGGTTGAGTGGTCGAGGTGATCTCCACGGATTTTGTTCTAGGAGGCGATGGTGGAGGTGTGGGTGGTAGTGGCTCGGTTGATTCCTCATGGGTGACTGGGTGCTCTTGGCTAGCGGTTTGTGCTGCTTGGGAGGTTGTCCCAATGGGTTCGGATGTAATAATCGGCCCTTCTGCCATTGTAATGGGGATCTGGATGTTTTTACCTGAGCGTGGTCGTGTTTGGAATCTTCATGGATCATATTGAACTGGCGATCTCCTAATGGCGGTTCGAACTGCTTCTACTACCCCATATGTTTCTGCCATTAATAAGAGACCTTCACTATATTCTGAGTCAACTCCTGCTTCTTCCAACAGCTGAGTCATGAGTACTCTACTGCTCTGTTCGGTGAGCAATTGTTGCGATCGCACTCGTTCCATGATTTGATATAGCCTTCTAAGTTCTGCTGTATAAGCTGGGGCTTCAGTGGTCTCCTCTTCGTATGCTCCTTCTTCTTCTAGGTGTCCTTGTTGTTGACCTTGCTGAGCGTCACTCCAACGTACATGGCGACCGTCTGTAGATTTTCTTCTTCTTTGTGAAGATGTGCCTTGTTCTTCTGCATCTGAATAAAACTCTACATCAGAGAGTTGTGTACTTTGTAAGAATGCTTCGAAGTCCTGGGGATCCATTCCTTCAGGATCTCCAGTTGTAGCAAATTCAAATTCAGATGGAGCAGGAGGAGCTGAAGGGGTAGCTTGTGTTGTAGTTTCAGATCCAGGCCTGGGTATTCTAATGGTAAAGGGGGGTACAATGGCCTCCCCTCGTGGCGATACTTCAGGGGTAGTCAGAACTTCACGTGTCTGGACACATGGGATTGAACCCCTCATGCGCTTGGATTGATGTGTGGACGTCTTGAGCCTTTTAAACATTTGCAATTGTGCCCAAGTTAAGGCACGTTCAATGGGTACATCGTATGCTAAGCACCGGTAGATAATGCATGTGATAGCACAGCAGCCGTTCACCACTAATTTCCTAGAAGACCTTTTATTTGCTTCATACAACTGATCTATAATCCAGACAGGAAGCTTAATTGGTAACGCACCTGTCTCCGCTAAGTAGAGAGCGAACCAAATTCTTTTGTGCGGTTGTGTGAAGCAGTCTTGGCCGGGGAAAGCAAAATGTTGCATGCACATACGAAGAGGGATGGACATGTTTGGTGTGAGTGCTGCCATGTCTTTAAGCTTCAGTAGTTTCCTATCCTTCATGTTAGTAGGAACGAGAGCATCCTTCTCAGAAGGAACATGTGTGCCGTGCATATTCAAAGCAGCGCTCACCAACTCCAAGGTAAGTTCAAACCTCTTTAACTCATTGTTGCCCAGCAAGCAAGGAAGAACAAATGATCCTGGTTTGTCCTTTTTTTCATTAGCTTGTAATGTGGAGACCAAATAATAGCATCAGAGGAGATCCGGTTTAGGTAGTGGTGCTTCAAAGTATTCTGCTAGCCCTGCACATTGCCATATGGTCTGGAGATCCTCCGTGTTCTGTAGAGTCTCAAACTCCTTGGAGAAGAATTGGAATCTGACCCAAGATCTATCATACTCGCACTTAGACTCCCATATATACTTGGCCTCTCCTAATGGGCCTGGCATGCCATTGAGCCAGTGAGAATTGGCATGGACTCTTTCTGTGATCCCTGTGGGTGGATCCGGTATTGGGATCTGCTGAAGGTGTTGGAGCTCCACAGGTCGTTCAGTTGGAGGCACATCAACAGGTAGACTATCCACATCAATTCCTGCAGTAATTATTCCTGCCTGTGAGCTCGGACCTATTGCTTCTGCCATGAGAGTGCTTGTAGTTGCTGATGCTTATCTGCTAGAAGAAGAGAGAGGCACATTAGCATTGCATTGGAAACAACATGTTATGGTGTTCCCTCCACAATACCAACATGACATTCTGAGTGGTTAAAGGTTAGTGTGTGAAGTGTTCGTGATGTGTGTACAAGTGGGTTAGTAGGTTAGGTTTCACCCTAGATGCATACTTTGCTTGTGCAATGTTCTCAGAATGCACCTACATCAGAGGGGAAGGATTTACAGAGGTGGGTTAGGGGGTTTGACATGGGGTTTAGGTCTCCAAACTTTGATGTTGGAATCATTGCTTTTATTGGCGATGATGTGTGAGGGTTTGCGGACTGGAGTGTGTTGGGTTTGGGACTTTTTGGGTACCCATTTCCAAACATTCCGAGGCGTGACCGAGAATGTGGTGGTGTGGAGTGTAGATGGTTGCCTTTGGATGGGAGCCAATAGGACTCGTGAGTGTTGGTTGGATCTTGTGATTGGAGGTGAAGTTATTTGAGCTAGTAAGCAGGTCTTGGGCACCCATATTCGTCTAGCCTTTGGGATAGCCTTCATTGACTGCTTTGGAACCCAAATAGAAATGGTTTGTCTAGATTGATGCCTAGGGTACTCCTTTGCTGTAGTCCTCGACACTGTAGCTTGCTTGATGCCTCTTTGGGATCCTGTCTCCAAAGTCGAGGGTTGTTCACCTTTGCGTATCCAGATCTGCTTCATGCCATGGGGTATTCTGTATTGTAATGGTTGGTGTTCATTCTTCTTGGTCCTCGGGCTCCTCTGTATCTTGTATTTTCCGGCTTGCTTTCCTTGAATTCTCTTTGGAAAAGAAGGGAGCTCCTTGTTGACTTCTGTACCTTCGTCAGGAGTGGCAATCCTTTGCACCATAGAACTTTGTTCAAGAGTAGCATGGTTCATTTTAGGTGGACTCCTGGAAGGACCAGGATTCGATGCCTCTTTTAGCGGCCTATGTGCTTGATTTTCTAATTCAATCGTGATGTGGTTTTGGCCTACCCATGTTTGAAGGAGTCCACTTCTTAGGTTGAGGCTGACTGCATGATCATAGATCCAGTCTTGGCCCAGGACAAGAGGTCCGGTAAGATCCTCGTCTTCACACACTAGCACTTTGACTGCCATTAGCACCTCTTGAATGTAGAGGGGAAGTTCCACCTCACCAATGCAAGGGGTTTCCACACCTCCCAATCCTATGAGATATGCCTCTATTGGATTGATTTGTAATTGAAGCTCTTGGCAGTAAAGAAAGTCGAACTGCACTAGTGGCGGCCCCTGAGTCAATTAAAGCTCTCACTGTCCTTACACTATCTCCTTGTCCTACTTCTAGGGTTACAAAAGGCCATCGATCGATTATTCTATGGGAATGTCCACCTGAAGTCTCGCACATGGCCATGGGATAGCCTAGAGGTTCTTGAGTGTCTGGCATAGACTGGTCTCTACCTTGTCTCCTCAATTTCATTCGTCGGATGCGTTCTAAAGCTTTTGCCTGTGCTTCTTCTCGAATTCATTTATCTTCTTCTTTATGTTTCTTGGCCGTGTTGAGTCGATTTAGCATCTCTTCAGTCAGGGGTTCTTGATATAACTTGACTCTACATCCACTTATGTAACTTGGTAGAATATCACCCTCTAGAGTGGCTAGTTGCACTGCTCCACTTGTGGAGATTCTATTGATAATCATTGGCCCGTAACCTCTCTTCTCTAACTTCCGTGCATGTTGCTTCAAGGTGTAGACTAGGACTAGGTCTCCTGCTTTCAAACCTTTATCCTTAACGTGGGCATCAAAGTATGCCTTCTGTCGTTTCTTAGCTGCATAAATTCTTGCTGCAGCCCTCAATCGTGTTTCACCTAATCGTTCAAGATCAAAGATTCTAGAGGACAGCTCATGGCCTGTCCAATCATGCTCTTGTGCTACTTTCAAGGTTGGTATCAAAAAATCCAATGGTAGCACTGCATTCTGGCCGAAAACCATCTGAAAGGGCGTGGCTTGGAGTACCCTTTTATAGGCAACTCTGTATGCCCAAATAGCATGGTGTAGCTGTTTGTCCCAGTCAAAGCGTTTATTGTTTACTAATTTCGTCAGTATTTGCATAAGATCTTATTTGTGCTCTCCGCCTGGCCATTAGCTTGGGGGTGATAGGGCGCATACTTCTTATGTACTACCAAGAATTCTTGGAGCAGATTTTCAATAACTTCATTCAAGAAGTGCGTCCCTCTATCCCTGACTAGTTCTATAGGTAATCCATACCTGGTGAACACATTCTCAAACAAGAACTTAGCTTTTGTTTGTGCATGGTTCTTTGTTGTGGCTTTTACCTCTACCCATTTTGTTAGATAGTCTGTGGCCACGATGATATACTCAGCATGTGAACCCTTAGCTGGGGGATTAATAGGACCAACAAAGTGTATTCCCCACTTAGAAAATGCACGTCCCCCCATCATAGGTTTCAGTGGCATCTCATCCTTGCGTATAGGATATTGAGTTCTCTGACAAACATCACACCGTTTCACATAGGTATGTGCATCCATGTGAAGGTTCGGCCACCAGAAGCCCGCAAATAGTATTGCCTTGATCACCTGATCTGGTCCAAAGTGTCCTCCTACTACACCTTGGTGAGCAGTTTCCAAGATCTTGAGATAATCACTCTCATGGACACATAGTCTCAGGTAACCATCTTTACCACGCTTGTATAGATTATCACCAATGAGTGAGCAATCTAGGGCTTCTTGTTCTAGACTTCTTTGTCTTGTCAGGTTCATATCTGGAGGTAATGTTTTCGTCCTCAAGAAGGCTACTAATGGTTCACTCCAATCTGGCACTATGGACACTTGATAAAGAGTGGCATGTTCCACAGGTGGCTTAGTGCAACAGATTGGGCATTCTTTACACATCTTATGTACATCAGCTTCCATAGTAGGCCAATGCACTCCAAGTCTCCTTAGTGTCTGTAGGGTTCGTTGTTTGGAGTAGTGTTGCTCTAATGCACCTACGTGTGCCAACTGCAACCATTTAGCGTACTCATCCTCTTCCACACAACAAGCTAGGATGCCTAGATCAGTATGCTTGTACATACTCCCTGCCATGATGTGGTACTTTTGAGTCTTTACTACCTCTCTATCTTGAGTGTTTATGGTTGGGTGATTAGGCCCGTATGTCAATACCGGCACTAATGGCTTAGCCCACTGAGGTACAACTTCCAAATTAAACAAGTAAGCATCCGGAAGGTCATCTGATACTCCTTGTGGGGCCTCTCCAGATGTGAGCCTAGAGAGATGGTCTGCTCTCAGGTGAGTTCTGCCTTTCCTCACTACTACTTCAAAGTCATACTCCATTAGTAAGAGAAACCATCTTACTAATCTGCCTGTATTACATGGCTTGTTTACCAGGTATAGTAGAGCTTGGTGATCAGTAAAAAATTTGAACTTATCTGCAAGCAAATAATGTCTAAACTTTTTAACTGCATATACCATGCCTAGTCCTTCTCTCTCAGTCGTGGTATAATTCCGTTCAGCTGCATTCAGTTGTCTACTAGCATAGGCAATTGGAAGATCCATATTACCTTCACCAGTAGGTTGTGCAAGCACACATCCAATGGCATAATTGGATGCATCCACATGCACATGGAAGGGCTTATTCCAATCGGGTGTAGTCAAGATTGGTGCTGAGCATAATCGTCGTTTGAGCTCATTGAAAGAGTTCTCACATTCCTCAGTCCACTCAAAGTTTGTTAGAAGTCCGTACAGAGGCTTTGCAATGATGGCATACATGTGAATGAAACGTCGGTAATAACCACAATGCCCCATGAAAGCTTGCACTTCCTTGACGTTCTTTGGCCTAGGTAGCTCTGCAATAGCTCTCACCTTCTCTTCGTCAGTGGAGATGCCGTTCTTTGACACTATGTGTCCTAAAATCTTGCCTTGCCTGACCATGAAAACACACTTTTCTGGGTTCAGGCAGACTTGATATTCTCTACATTTGTCAAAGATTTTCCTGAGTTCAGGTATATGTGTTTGTCTAATGTTGGAATGAGCACAGAGATCATCAACATAGACTTCCAAATTCTTTCTCAGGAACTCTTTAAACACATGGCACATCAATCTCTGGAAGGTTGCGGGAGCATTGGTAAGCCCGAATGGCATCACCCTAAAAGCAAATATGCCCCACTCTGTGGCAAAAGCCGTCTTATGCTGATCTTCTGGTGCAATGGCTACTTAGCCAGAGAACCCATCTAGGAAGCTGTACACTTCCTTGCCGGCTACCCTTTCTAATAAATGCTCGGTGATAGGAAGCGGATAACTATCCCTGATAGTGGCTGCGTTAACCTTTTTCAAGTTAATGCATACACGTAATTTACCATTCTTTTTGGGCACCACTACGATGGGGGACACCCATTCAGTGTGCTCAATTTCATAGATAAATCCAGCTTCAACCAAGCGGTCTATTTCTTCTTTGATCTTGGCAGCATAGTTGTCATTGTATGTGTATGGCTTTTGTTTAGAAGGTGTGGCCTCTGTGGACATGGGAATCGTATGGGCGCATATGTCAGGGTCTACACCTTTCAAATCTTTGTAGATCCAAGCGAATACATCTCTGTACTCTCTTAGCAAAGCTATCAGCTCATGCTCCTCTTCCTCAGTGAGGTCATGTCCTATGTAAGTGCACCTCTCTTCTCCTTCTTCTATGGCTACCACTACCTTCTTGGTGGTTTCTTTATTATCATAGGCCTCTCCTGCTTGTGCATCGCGTTTTGGCATTCTTACCATGACTCTCCTATCTTCTATTGCATACTTCTTGAAATTTTCAGGGACCTCAAACAGGGATTCTTCCACCTCTGGTGCGGCTTCTCTCTTCGTCCTTTTCTTTCCTTCACTCTTAGTGGTCACTCGTGTGGTTAATCTCACATCATTAGTGAGCCCTTCATGTCTTTGAGGGTAAACTTCTACTTCATAGAAATATTCTTCGTCTGATGCAAAGGGTGGGTCCATGATGATTGAATCAAGATCGGAGTCACTTGCATCTTCAAATGCATCAGGGCTAGGTTCGCATTCTTCTAAAACTGCATCTCCCATGATTGGCTCTATGGAGAAGACAAAGATGTCATAGCCATCCTCATCATAGTGGGGTGTCCATTGCTCTTCATTGATGGCTACATCCATAGTTGCTAGAATTTCTGCCCAGCCGTGAGGTTCAAATTCTTCATCCGGAAATACTACAAGTGCATAGGCTGGGTCTTGAACGGATCTATGTGTTTCCTTCGCACCTACCTCTCTGGATTTTTCTCTTTTCTCCTCTTCCACTGCCACTTTACACATCCATAAGTGAGTATCTTCATGCATCCATGAGGATCCTGATCCCATGGAATGCACCGATTCTGTATCATCTTTGGCTCTATGGATGGGGTTCCATTGGATAGGAGGGACATCTCTATGAGAGTAATCCTTGAGATTGACTTTGGTTGTAACACCTAAGTGCTGCAAATACAAGGAATTGGTTCCCCAATCCTGTACCACTTGCAACTGCCGCATAAATGGTCTCCCCAAAATCATCTCATAGGCTTGATTTTTGCTAAAGTCACAGATAGCAAATGTGTGCTCAAACTCTACACCACAAGTAGTGAGAGTTATCCCCTCTAGTAGTCCTAAGGGTCTTTCTATGTGACCGTGAGCCATCTGCAATTTCATTCTCGTTGGCCTGAGTGTTGGTTTGCCCCAACTTTTCCATAAGGAAGTGGTAGCAATTGCAACTCCTACACTTGAGTCCAAAATGGCCTTGGTTGTGTAGCCCTGATGGGTGATGGGGAGATAGGTGTTTCCTTCTTCTCCCTCGCTCATGTCTCCTATCTTGTCCAAGGGTATTTCTGGCACTGTTCTTTGAGATCCTACCTGGGAATGTGGTTTTGCTACTTCGGGCACTTGATTGGCTACATGTTTCCACACTTCTGGTCTAACCTTAAGCAGCTCTTCCAAAGTGAGATTGCACTGCACTTTGGTGTTCTTCCTACCTCCGTGTTCCTAGGTATGACTGAATCTTCGTTTCTTACCATGACAGTCGGTGCTCTCATACAAGTAGACTTAGCTTCCCATGGACCTGTGAAATGGGGTAGCTCTTGTAAGGAATTGGACTCGAAGTCGAACCTCTCTTGAGATTGGACGCTCTCCTGCTCTATATAAATGGACGGAAGGTCTTGTGGGAATTGATCGTGTGTGTCATCCACAAGTTCAATGGGAGGAGGAACTTTACTCTCTTTAGCCCATTTCTCTTCTTGAATCTCGCGACCCTATTTGTTTCCGTTCTCGTTCTTTCTCTTCCCCAAGAGTTGGCAAAGTTTACCTCAGGCCTCTCTCTACTCCCTTCTCTTTGAGTCCCATGAGCTTGAGATGTTCCAGCTCCTTGGTGACCATAAGACACATTGGATCGAGGTTGGGGAAAAACAAATTCTCCATTCCAAGTGTATGCGTGTCTTCCATGCTCAGAGACCACAAAGATTCTCTCAGAAGCACCATCTAAGTAGGTCACCTTGCCCTGGCTATCAGGATCTTTGAATTCATAGATGGCAAGAGCTCCCACTTCATTAGACTTTTCAAGCTTGTACCTCCAAAAAGCCTCATTCGTTTCTTGGTTCCAGAGCAATTCTATGCTCCTATTATCCTGGGGAACTAACTCTGGAGTGATTATTCTTGTTAAGACTGATTTGCCTCGAGGGGTTTTCGGCTCCTGTCCTAAGTTCCCTTGCTCTATGTCACCTAATTCAAGTTCAGAGATTATGTTACCAAACTCATATGTCCTTTCAGGTTGGTTGGTGACCACATACATTGTTCCTTCTTTATCTATGTATGAACCATTTTCAAACTTGACTACAGGGTGTTCTAGTCCAATGGGCTGATTCGGATTTTTAATTAGGACAACAGATCTTCGCAGACCATCCTCATAGATGCGTGCACCTAGGCGGTTGGTCTGGATGTATTCCAATTGAGTCTTGTAGGGACCTTCAGGTCTTTCTAGGTAGGCCATTCCTGAGCTACCTACAGGTCTTTCCATGCTATACGACATGTCAGAGTCACTAGTTTCTGAGTCTAGAGCGTAGGGGTAATCACTCAATTGTTGGGCCCAAGATCTGGCTGTATGGTTAACGCTAGCCTCGGATGATCTCACACTTTGACGGTCTCTCCCTAGGTGTCTACCCGATCTCAGGTTCATATGCCCTTTGTACGTTGCTGATTCTTTGGTACCAATCACTTGTTCCTTTTGAGTTCCTTTGTATGTGTTTTCTTGTTTTTACATAAGCATCGTCAGGAGCACTTAAGTGTGTCGTACTTGATGTTCTGCGTCCGCTTAGTTTAAGTTTTTTTCCTTTAAGTTATCCCTTGACTGCAATTTAGCCTATCCTTGTACTTAAGAAATTAAAGGCTCTTCAAACTTAAGTGTTCCTATCGTACCCCTAGTTAATCAGGACAACTACTCGCACTTAGCCTATGCTAAGAATGGACTGAGGGGGTTAAGAGATGTTCCAACCTCAAGTCGCTCCTTCTGGTGATGCTTGTCTACCCAGGAAGCACGTTCCCAAACTTGTTCGCCTTGGCACTTACTTTGCTTTCTCCAAAAGTTCTCGATGATTCTGTAAGAACCTCAAGTTTAGCTTATCCTTCAATTGATAGATAATTTATTTCAGACACTTTTTAATGACCCTTGTTCCCCCTGTTGTATTGCTAAATAATTTCCTCTAGAGCTCCCTTCAGTGTGCCACGAGCTTTCCGACAAGCCCTAGAGCTCAAAAAATGGATTTTGTATGAAAAAGTTATGACTGTTCAGGGTTTAGGGGGTTAAACAGACAAACAGAACCTTTCAGGGGTTTTAATGCATTTTTTAAGGCCTTTGTAAGTGTATGAGTATTTGAGTATGCAAATATGCCCAAAATTTAGCCTAAATTTCCAAAAAAAAAATTACCCCTTTATTTTTTGCCGAAAATGTCTGTCTATCGCGATAGATGGTGTCTGTCGCGATAGACGGTGTCTGCCGCCTGTCGTGGAATTTGGTCTGTCGCGATAGATGGTGTCTGTCGCGATAGATGGGTCTGTCGCGATAGACGGTGTCTGTCACGATAGATGGGTCTGTCGCGATAGACGGTGTCTGTCGCGATAGACGGGGTCTATCGTGGGTCTCTGTCTGTCGCGATAGACGGGTGTCTGTCGCGATAGATGGTGTCTATCGTCTGTCGTGGTTTTGGTCTGTCGCGATAGACGGTGTCTATCGTGGAATTTGGTCTGTCGCGATAGACGGGTGTCTGTCGTGATAGACGGTCTCTATCGTGGGTCTCTGTCTGTCGCGATAGACGGTGTCTGTCACGATAGACGGTGTCTGTCGCGATAGACGATGTCTATCGCGATAGACTGAAAAAACGCAAATTTTTGAGAAACTTCTAGTGATTTGGAGTGCTCTAATGGTGTAGGTTACCGTGCCAAACACGCATTCACAAAATATTAAGTTTTTCTGTCTGTCGCGACAGAGAGAGGTCGTCGTCTCGGGACCTGTGCAGAGTCTGTCATACCTGCGCACACTGCTGGAGATGGTGGTACAGCTAGTTCCTGCAACAAAAGCTCAAAAAACACACAAAAGCAGATTGCATGCAAGCTCTCTCTCGCTCTCTCTCACAATGGAATGAGGGAAATGAGGTGGGGAGTGGATTATGACCAAAAAACTGAAATTTTTGTGGAGATGGAGATGGAGGTGGGAGATGGTGGGGATGATGATGGTGATGATGGTGATGCAAAAATAAGAAAAAATGAAGAAAAATAAGGAAAAGAAAGGATATTACCTATAACTCCAATGTCTCAACTCGACGTCTTACCATCACACGCTCGTCCTCGAAGCTCTCTCCCCGGCAACGGCGCCAAATTTGGTGTCACTCTAGCACAATGGTGAGAACCAACGTGAGAAGATTCACCTCATAAATGGCAATCCGTGGAGACGTGAGGACTAGTATGAAGACTATGAGCAAGTGAAGGCACAAGTGTGTGAGTGAGAAGCACACAAGCATGCACACACATACACACACACGCGCACACAAGGCAAGAACAAGGAGAGCAACAATGGAGTTCTTTGCATTAGTCAAAAAGTCTCTTACATAAGCTCAATTCACAAACAATCTAACCTCAAATATGAGCTCTCTAGCTCTTTTTATAGTTTTCTC
>CM035407.1:148762475-148764975 GCA_020310875.1 Ceratopteris richardii
CTTCTTGCATTGCCTTCTCCCAATTCTGTTTACCTTTGGCTTCTCCATAAGTAGTTGGGTCTTCTTCTGTTTTCACAATGTAGGCATAATCTTTTGTTGTTAGGAAAGATGTATCATAACTATACCTTATAGGCTCTTTCCTTTCTCTTGTAGATCTTCTGATTTCTGCACTTCTTGAAGTTTCAGCCTCATTTGATTCTGGATCAAATCTTGGCCCTTCTTCTACATAATCCTGCACTCTACATCTAGAGTCAACTTCATCAACAATTTCTTCACAAACTTTTACCTTTGCCTTTCCTTTCCTTTGAATTTCTTCAACACCTGTATACTCATTTGGTGATCCTGAATACCACACATTTTGCTCATCAAATGTCACATCTTTAGTAACAAGAAATTGCTTTGTGGATGGACTCCACAACCTGTAACCCATTTGTCTATCATCATATCCAATAAACACATACTTCTCTGCTTTTGGTTCTAGCTTATGTCTTAATTGTGAAGGAACATAAGCATATGCAATACATCCAAATACTTTACAATGATCAAGACTAGGCTTCTTACCCCACCATGCTTCATAAGGGGTTCCTCCATCCAAAGCTTTGCAAGGCAACCTATTCACAAGGTATGTTGCAGTGTTAATGGCCTCTGCCCATAAGTAATTTGGACAATTCTTTTCCTTCATCATGGCTCTTGCAAACTCTACAAGAGTTCTATTCCTCCTTTCTGCTACTCCATTTTGTTGAGGGGAGTACCTGCAAGTTACTTCTCTTTTGATACCTGCATTCCACAAATAATCATCAAACTCTTTTGAGAAATACTCTCCCCCTCCATCTGATCTTAACCTCTTTAGCTTTTGTCCTGTGATCCTTTCTGCATAAGCATGGAAATGTTTGAATGTCTTGAAGACTTCTGATTTATCCTTGATTACATACAATGTAATCCACCTGGTTGCATCATCAACAAACAACACATAATATCTGGATCCATTTATGCTATAGTCCCTTGAGGGACCCCATACATCTGTATGAACCAATTCAAGCATGTTTGAATACTTATACCCTGATTTGTTA
Organism: Ceratopteris richardii; assembly: GCA_020310875.1. Lineage (NCBI taxonomy): Eukaryota > Viridiplantae > Streptophyta > Polypodiopsida > Polypodiales > Pteridaceae > Ceratopteris > Ceratopteris richardii. The sequence goes on from CM035407.1 coordinate 148,763,546, forward strand.
TAAGAACTTTTATGTGCTTTACCTAATTGACAAGCTTCACACTTGTACACCATATGTTGCCCTTCAATGTTTGGCAATCCAAGCACCACCTGATTCTTTGACATCTCCTTTATAGCTCTCTCATTGAAATGACCTAGCCTTTTATGCCATAGGTCTAATTCAGATACCTTTTGACCTCCATAGGTAAACAATGCATGTCCCACATTACCTTGGACTTTGAGAGTAAACAATCTTCCTTCCTTTTTACCTGCAATTATGTTTCTATATCCCTGATTTGGATCTTGTACATAAACACCATCATTTGTGAATCTTACCTCATATCCTTTCTCCACAATTTGCCCTACACTTATCAAATTTTTAGGAATAGTAGGAACATAAAGTACCTTACTCAGAAGTGTACTTCCACTCTTTGTCTTAACTGATCCAATGCTTTCCACTTTATGTTTGGTATTGTCACCTGTTTGAACTGTATGTCCATTCACCCTTGCTTCCATATCAGTCATCAAGGATAGATTCCCACTCAGATGGTTGCTGCACCCTGAGTCAATATAAAACACTCTTTGATCTTCTCCCATTGATTCATGAGTTGCATTCAGGATAAGAGTCATGTCATCCTTCTGATCTGATGCATAATTGTAATAATTATTGTTGTAGGACTGAGATTGGAAGTTTCTTCCACCTCCTCTACCATATGATGTCCTACCACCTCTTCCTCTGAAATTGCCTCTTTGGTTTCTGCCTCCTCTACCTCTTTGACTATAATTCTGATTGTTGTATCCTCCATTTTGATTGTTATACCAACAATCATTTGCCAAATGATTTGTTCTGCCACAAATCCAACAAGCTTTAGCATTATCTTTGTTCTTACCTCCTCTTCCTTTACCTCTGAAATTTGTCTTCCCTTTTGTGAAGTTGGCTTGATTTGAATTCCCTTCATCATCATTTGATTGCTTTCCTTTGCCATTCTTTTTCTTGTCTTTGGAGTACATAGCTTGACTTGTACTTCTATCATTGTCTCCTTTAAGATCCTGCTCAAAGGTTAGCATGTGTCCTAGCAATTGATTAAGGTCAGGAGTAAAGTGATCAAGTGACAACTCTATGGACAATATGAAAGGCTTCCACTTCTCATCTCCTCTCAAACCTGTAAGTATTTGTCTTACCAACTTTTCCTCTTCAATATCTTCATCCACTGCTCCCAAGCTATCTGCAATATCTTTCATCCTTGCCACATAATCTGAAATTGATTGTGAGCTCTTCTTCTTGAAAGTTGTGAACTCAGCCCATAGTGAGGACTTCCTTGATTTAGTTGTATTTTGGAAATGCTCTTCCAAGGCATTCCAAACATCTGTAGCACTTTCTAAACCTCTGATGTGAGGTAGAAGGTAATCATTTACAGCCATGTAGATGATACTCCTTGCTTGAGCATCCTT
>CM035407.1:148769975-148787475 GCA_020310875.1 Ceratopteris richardii
AAATGTTGTCTACATAAAGAGGAAGTTCCTCCACTTCCACTTCCAAGTCCTTAAGCAACTTCTCAAGCCATAATACCTCACATCTAGCCAATGCTAAACCTCTATACTCAACCTCTGTGGATGAAAGAGCAATAGTGGCTTGCTTCTTAGAGCTCCAAGAGCTCACTTTTGTACCTAATCATGAAAACATAACTCGATGTACTCCTTCAATCATCCTTGCTACCTGCGCAATCAGCATCACTATATCCTTTGACACTTAGATCAGCATCATATGAGTAAAATAAACCTTTGTTGATGGTGTGATTGATGTATCTAAGCACCTTTCTTGCTGCCATAAGATGATCATGAGTGGGTGCATGCAAAAATTGAGAGATAACACCTACTACACATGCAATATGAGGTCTAGTGAATTTAGCATAAATTAATGAACGAATTATGCTTCTATATAGTGTAATATTCTTGTATAGCCTCTCCTTGACCTACAACCAGCTTTGTATTGGGCTCGATGGGCTGAGAAAGTGGCTTACAACCACTCATACAAAACTTGTATAGCACATCCAACAAGTATTTTCTTTGAATCAAGAAGATGCCATTGTGTGCATAGATTACCTCTATTCCCAAGAAGTACTTTAGTGTTCCAAGATCAGATATCTTGAAATCCTTCCTATCTTTGATTTGATATTTAATACTTGCAATATCACTTCCGCTGATGATCAAATTGTCCACATAGATGCATATGTATACCGTCTTGTCTCCTTGCTTCTTCATGTAAAGTGATGGATCTGCAGCACTTTCTTTGTATCCACAACTTGATACATAATCCACTAACCTCTGATTCCAAGCCCTTGGGGCTTGCTTTAGTCCATATAATGCTTTCCTTAGCTTGCAAACATGATTTGGCTCCCTCATACTAGCAAATCCTTGAGGTTGGCTCATGTAGACTACGTCTTCAAGCTCTACATTGAGGAAGGCATTCTTCCCATCCAACTGATATAAGCTCCATTTCCTTGATATGGCCACTACAATCAAAGTCCTAATTGTTGGCATCTTGGATATAGGGCTGAAAGTTTCATCATAATCTATCCCATAGCTTTTGGAGAAACCTTTCACCACCAACCTTGCTTTGTACCTAGCAATGGAACCATCTGAATTTCTTTTAATTTTGTAAACCCATTTATTACCTATCACCTTCATGCCTTCTTGAGCTCGTACCAAGCTCCAACTATGGTTTTCATCAAGTTCTTTGAGCTCTTCCTTCATTGCCTCTTGCCATTCCTTGCAATCCTTAGCTTCTTCATAACTAGTTGGTTCTTTGTCCTTGATTACTTGAGTCATGTATGCATAATGCTTTGCAATGAAATTATCATATGTTAGCCTTGAAGAACTTCTTTCACTTTCTTTAGGTGTGGTTGCCATCTTCTTTCTTTGTTTTGCCACTCTTGGAGTTTGAATTTCTTCTATCTCGTCATCTTCTAACATGCTCTCGTCCACATAGCTTCCTTCTTCAACTAAGATCTTCTCTTTGCCTTTGACTTTGCTTTATTCAGAGGTGGTCTCTCTTTCCCTAAGCCTTCCACTCTATGGTGAGGGTGTCCATGTGTTGCATGAGTTGCTTGGACCACTTAAATCCATGCTTTCTTGAACTCTATCATCATTCTTTTTATCTATCTCACTTATCTCTTCAACTTGCAATGGACTCGTACATGCATACCAAGGCTTCAACTCATCAAAGAAAACATCCCTACTTACCTTCAACTCCTTGGTAATGGGATTATAGCATTTATACCCCTTTTTTCCATAGGATATCCCCAAAAAATACACCTTTCAGATTTGGCATCTAACTTTGACCTCAACTCTTGAGGTACGTGTACATATCATATACAACCAAAGATTTTAAGATGTGAAATGCAAGGTTTTCTTCCACTCCATGCTTCCTCAATGTTTAGATGATGTATACCTGATGTAGGATATCTATTCATGATGTATGTGGTTGTATATGTAGCCTATCCCCAATAACAATGCGGCATATTCATTTCGTTGAGCATACACCTTGCTACCTCTGCTATGTGTCTATTCTTTCTCTCTACTACCCTAGTTTGTTGAGGGGTATACCTGCATGTAAATTGTCTTTTGATGCCATTGACCTGAAAAATTCAAAACATTCATGGAAGAAGTACTCTCCCCCTCCATCGGATTTCAAAGTTTTGATAAACTTGTCAGACTCCTTCTCCACTTGTGCTTTGAATTTCTTGAAGTAGTGGAACATATCTGATTTGTTTCTAATGCAATACAACCATAATTTTCTTGAAAAGCCATCATTGAAGGTTACAAAAACCTATTTCTAGCAAGGGATGCTTCTCTTGTTGGACCCAAACATCCATGTGAATGAGGTCTAAAACATTTGCACTTACACAGGTATTGTTCTTGAAGGGCAGCCTTGATTGTTTTCCTTGTTGGCAAGCTACAAAAATTTCATGCAACATTTTAGATGTAAAATTTGGTAGGGCTCTTACCAAGCTCCTCCTTTGCATGTCCTTGAGCTTTTGTAGGTTCATGCGACTTATTCCTTTATGCCATAGATCCAAATTTGCTATCCTCTTGTCTTTTATGTGATATACATTGAATGGTGTCATTGATTTATGTCCATTGTGAACATTCTCCCTTGCCTTTTTTCCTTTTGCTATGAGCTTGAAAGCTACCCTTGGATCATCAAAAAAACATCCTCTTTCATTTAACCTAACGTGATAGCCTTTTTCTACCATTTGGCCTACCAAAATCAAGTTTTTGGTAATAGTAGGGACATTTAATACCTCTCATAAGCACTTTGCTCTTTGATTTCCTTCCAAACTGATATGTCCCACATCCTTAATGGTATGCTCTGAGTTATCAATTGTTTCCACATCTCCTTGATGCTTTGAGACCTGCAAATTACTAAAAGGATCCTTTTGACATGGCATATGATTGCTACATCCACTGTCTACATACCATACATCTTCACTAGCTTGAATTGTATCTTCACCATACCTCATGGAAAGTAAATAATCATTCCCTTAGCTGGATGATGTGTTTGCATTATTACCTTGACCTCTATAATTGTTGTTGTTGCTTTGATTCCCTTGTCTTTGAGCTCTATGATAACATTCATTTGCAAAATGATCGAGCTTACCACATACAAAGCATCCATTTGAAGTGGGTTTCCTCTTCCACCAAATCTTGCACCTCTTCCTCTATTTGTGGCTCTTCCACATCTTTAACCTGAAATTTCTTGTTGCCCTTGACCTCCTTGGTTGCTTTGATATCTTCCCCTTCCTCTTGTAGCACCTCAGTTGTGTCTTCCTCTTCCTCTACCTGCATACAATAATTGTCTCTTGCTATCCTTGGCATTATGACCACCAAGGTTCATCTCCTCTATCACCATGAGAGAGATTAGTTGATCAAAATCAGGAAGAGAGTCCCCTACATACACTAAAGTTGTGAAGGCCCTCCATTTTTCATCATCCCTAAGTCCATTTAGGTTGTGGGTGTCAAGATCATCGTCATCTAGGGCACAAATGATTGACCCTAGTGCATCTGCAAGCTCTTTAACCTTTAATATGTAATCATTAGCACCTTGAGAGGGGCTTTTCCTAAGATTATTTAGCTCATTCTTGAGCTGAATCTTTCTAGCTTTTGTGGAGGTTGAGTACAATCTCTCAAAGCACTCCCACACCTTCTTCGATGTATCCAAATCTTGAATATGCCTATCATGGAGTTGCTAATATGCTGAGATAAAATGAAAATGACTCTTTTGTTCCTTTCATCCCACTCTCTTATTGCTCTTCTCTAGTCATTGGTTGGATTTACCTCATCTATGTAGGGTTTTGGCTCTCCACAAGTCACAAGTCCCCACAAACCTTTCCCCATCAAAAAATTGCTTATTCTAAATCGTCATGGTTGGTAGTTTCCTTTTTTGAACTTCTCAATCTGAGCATTGAGATCAGCCATGGTGCCTCCTAGCTCTTTTGAACCTCCCCCTTGATGCAATGAAGTTGAAAAAGATGGCTTTTACCTCAAAAAATAGAGCTAATCCTCTTGATGAAGTTTTGTCTTTGATTTGATGATGTATTTGCTTCCTCTTATTGTTGACGTGCCTGTTCTTTGCTTCCTTCATTCAAACCTTGGTGAAATCTTTACTTCACTTCAGCAGCTCCTTCTCTCTTTGATACTCCACTTATAGCTCTGATACCACTACTAGAGGATAAACACTCCTATGTGCACAACAAAAGCAAATGAACCCTCCTAGGATCTTGAAATTTTTCAGACATAGGCTCCATATTTTTTGAGTTTCTCTGAGTATATGCAAAGACTGAAAATGAATTTTTTCATGCCTAAAGTCTATTTCAGATCTCTCAAATGAGAGTAAACACACTCCATTTGGACACTAGATGATGCCTCAACCAGTTGCAACAAAACAAATAACTTGATGTCTTCATAGAGTATGAGCTAACTAGATAGACACTGTTCTGGACATTTGTCTGCACATGTGCATGCACTGAACTTGAGACTTATACCACTAAAAATAGAACTTATAAGCTCCAACAAGACAAAAATCATTGCAAATGGATTCGGGATGAAGGCAAAACAACAATTACAAGATCGGGGGGGTCTGCCAAGATCATCTAGAGAGAAAGAGTATGAAAAAGTGAAATCTCTGCAAAATATGCGGAGAACAGCTAGTAGGGGGTGTGCTTAAGCAAGAGGGCAGCTTGGGCATGTATTTCCGTGATTCTAAGTCATAATACAACTCATTAGAGGTTATACCTACACCGATGTGATCCCAATTGGTGACAATTCAAGGATTTTGTTAGGATTGTGGGAAAGAGCACCTCTTACAGAATTTTCCTAAGAACCCAAAAAATGGACCAAAGATCACTCCTATCAATGTGATTGGGCTAGTAGTAGATTCCAATCGAAGTGTGACTTCCACTACCCCAATGCAAGTGGTCACTAGAGCTCAAGCATTACAACAAAAGCAAGGCCTGGGACAAGAAAAAGGTTCCAAGGGTAGTGAGACTCAAGAGTTACAACCAATGTCAATCTCAAAGACTATTCTCATAGAGACATGCCTGTTTGCGTTCAAGAACACATAGATACCTACACAATTTGCAAACTTTTAAAAACTCCACCTCAACACTGATCTTCACACACAGAGAAAAATACTTGTAGACATACTTCAGGCTCGACACTTTTATGCTGAGAGAGAATATTGTTGCATGTCAAATTAACTCAGACAAATAAGATTCTACACTTGCGCTAAATAAAGAATACAAAATATATTGATTGAAGGTCTTCAAAATAAAAGAGTTATAAGAAAGATAATCGCAACACTTCTCAGAATTGATGATCTTGGAAAGCCTAGATTGTGTTTTCTGCCTACACAATTACATGAATATGATCCTTTTCCTTCTCTAGGCCCTTTGTCTTCTCTCTTCTCTCGATCTTCTTGAAAGATGCTTCTTCTTCCCCTTAGATACTCGTGCAACCCAAAAAACAACAACCAGAAATCACGTGACATGAACGACTAACTAATTAGTAACTGTTTATTAAAATTTTCGAGTGACCAAAATATGGACTCAACACAATTCATAGTCAGTAACATTCTGAATCAACAACATCAACATCCGACTTAGCACTTATTCTTGCATTTTCTCTCCTATCAATGCCTAGCACTGCCTATTGGAGGCTTTTTCCCAAAAATGAGACACCAATTCATGATCCCTTGGTCATAGACAATAAGACAAAGCTCTCTGTTGTCATCTTTATGTTGAACTTCCTATGCCACCTCAGTACATTCATGAACTTGATCTTCAACCTACATATCCTCTTGCTCTTCCATCTTCTTTAATGCAACCACTTCTTGCTTCTAGACCAACACATCCAATTCTTTATAAAAAATATGGTGAATAATATGCTCCTTTAGTTTTGCAACCTGTTGTAATAATACTTGCTTCTCAGCTTCATGTTGTTCAATCATTTTCATCATCTGACTCTCTTCTACCAATATAAAGCCATCTTTCATTTAATCACGAGGATAACTGATCAATGCTTGTAATCTCTCTTTCAACCCTATCCACAACTCATGCATAAACTTCTGCATCTACTGCTTTATGATCATCATGTCCATCTCTTTCATTTACATTGCATCCATCTCTAGTCCCTCATTTTCTAACATCTACTTCTCCGAGACCAATAAAGGTTTAATTCTCAATCTCAATACTTCATTATCTACCTGTAATGTTATAATCAATTCAACTAATTTTTTGACTTTTGTTTTTATCATATTCTCCATCCTTTCTGTCCAATTGTCAAATTCTTTAAGAGACTTATTACCTTCAATAATTCTACTATGTGCTACTGATGAAAAGAAGACAGTACCTCTTCATGTTGTTGTATTGTCTTTTGTAACTCCTCCTGTAAACTCTGAACCTAAGCCTTGAGTATCTGATATTCCTCAGAGTTTAAGACATAAGTAATTGCTGCTCTTTTAACAAACCATCTTACTTTAATATGAATTTACACACTACATCCAACTTTTGCTACATTTTAGCTACTTTTGTACTTGGTTCAACGTTAGCTCGAGACACCTGTGGAACCGAAGTTTTATCCACCACATTTTGTAATACAGGCTCCAACCTACATTTCTTTGACAATTTGAAACTTCGACCCACCACCTTTGGCTGTTCTATCTCTTTTGCTACGTTAAACGATGTTTCATTAAAACTTACCCCTTTAGAAGTTTTTTTTGCAATGTTTGTACCATCGAATCGACTTCCTCTCGCTTATAACCTACTTTTAATAATTCACTATACGTGCCATGCAATTGTTCTTTCTCTTTCATTCCAACCTTCTCCTTCTTTTGATTCCTTAAATAATCCATGTGTTGATCTTGTGCTTTGGGCCAAACCACCTCATTTCTCTGGACCTGTTGCACAAATTGGAAAATTGCTATAAAATAGGTTGCCAACCTACTATTAGCCTGTGTCTTGCATTTATGTGAAGCAAGTACCTCACTGTACATCCTTTCCAATATATAATGAGCCCAACTAATAGCTTCCCTTTTTTTTGCCTAACTTAATGCTGCATAATTATCTTTGGACATGTAATGACATTTGACAATGAAGCACAAACGCTCAAGATACCAATTCAGTTGCTCTCTTCATGGATAGGATACATTCTTTAACATATAACATTGTCTACCCCCCTCCCTAGGGCCAAACCCCTTCTTCATTTCTTCCTTAATACACTTAGGCACCACTTGTTCTTTTAATAAAAGTACTTTAAAGACCTCAGCAATTAGTTCAGGAGAAAATTTCACCTGAGAAGAAAAGTGTCCCTTGGTCTTCCTGATGATATCCATCTGACTTCTAATGTAGTAATTTAACTTCTAGATCACCCATGGTAATGATGCAAACTCAAACAGGGAAATTGTTGTAACCAGATATTATGCATAGGTGCACTGACATCAATTTCTATATTGAAATCTGCAAAAGGCTCCATCAGTGACTACGACAACTTACTGGACGAAGATGGAGTTTGCACATCATTCTCTTCCTTTTGAAGCAAGCTATCACTCTCTTCAGTAGAAGAATCTTCTTTGTGAGCGACCACCTCTCTTTTGTGCACTCTACTCCTCACGTTTGTTGTGTCTGTGCTCGAAATCATAGAGGCTAAACTAATTGTCTTCCTTTGGTGCATATACTTGCACGTTTAAAATGCATGATTGAACTGTACCAATCCGAAGCCAAAATCCAGAAATCATACGAAACTATAATTCGTGCAAACTGCACCACCTCATACTTTTGAGCGAAACTTTCAGCAAATGATTTAAATTTTTCCCACAAATTGATGCAACAAATCTGTTGTCACTTTGAAAGCTATTCGAAATGACCATAATGCTGAATCAAGCAACAAATCTCAAATTTTTTTTATTGTCATGCACTAAATTTTTAAGAATACACAACAAAGTCTTGTTGGTAATTTCTGCTTGACCATTTGCTTGTGGATGATAAGTTGTAGACTATTTATGCATGATCAGACATGTTCTTGTTAATTCTGAAATTACTTCATTAAGGAAATGAGCTCCTCTATCACTTACTAACTCAACTAGACAACCAAACCTGGTCATGGTGTTATGGTAGAGGAACGCTGCAACACTTGTTGTCTTGTTGTCCTTGAGTGCTATTGCTTCCACCCATTTTGTGCAATAATCCGTAGCTACTAAAATATATCTATTACCACGTTGAGTAATGGGTTTGATAGGCCCAAACAAAATCCATGCCCCATTTTTGAAATGGATCCAATGGTAAAATAGGGTGATAAAAAATTCTATCTGAATTATTTGGTTGGCCTGTTTTCTGACAAATCACACATCTTTAAACTCATGAGCATCCTTTAATACAGTAGGCCACCACAACCATGCTTGTAGAACCTTTTTCCCTGTAATATCACTTGACAAATGTGCTCCTGCAGCTCTTGAATGTGCTTCCTGCAACACAACTGGTTGTCCAAAATTCGGTACACATCTCCTAATGACCTGATCCACCCCTTTCTTATACAATGCACCAACTATAACCAAATATGGTCTACTTTTAAGAGCAAACTTCTTCCTCTAATCAGGTGTAAAATGTTGTGGTAATACTCCATCTGTTAGAAACACTAATAATTGGTCATACCAAGAATCAAATTCAACAATTTGTGCATTGAATAAATTTGCATCCGAAAACTCATCAATGACACCTATCGGTGCTTCCCCTCACTCCAATCTACTGAAGTAATCTGCCATTGCATGTTCTTTGCTTGGAGTATGAATATTGACAAAATCAAATTCCTACAACAGAAGCATCCGCCTTGGCAATCTTCTTGTTAACAATGGCTTTTTTATCGAATATACTAAAGCCTAATGATCAACATGAAAGATCACTTTATTGCCCAATAAATAATGTCTAAATTTATTAAGAGCATACACCATGGCTAATGCTTCTCTTTTAGTCACCGGATAATTTCTTTTAGTTGAAGAAAACACCCTATTAGCATAATACACTAGTCTATACCATCCTTTTTCTTTCTGTTGCATCAACATTTCTCCAACTCCTACATCAGATGCATCAATAAATATATGAATGGCAAAGACCAATCTAGCAGCTATAAAATTGTTGCTAGTGAAACCATCTTCTTCAATAATTGAAATGCTTTTTCTTGAGCTTCAACTTATACGAATGGAATATCTTTCTTTGTTAAATGATTCAAAGGTAATACACATATACCTAAACTCAGACAAATCTTTGACAAATGTAGAGAATATCAAGTCTACATGAACCAAGAAAAGTGTGTTTTTATGGTCAGGCAAGGCAAGATTCTAGGACACATTGTGTCAAAGAATGGCATATCCATAGACGAGGAGAAATATGAGCTATTGTAGAGTTACCAAGGCCAAAGAATGTCAAGGAAGTACAAGCTTTCATGGGGCATTACGGTTATTATAGACGTTTCATTCACATGTACGCAATCATTGCAAAGCCACTATACTCCCTTTTTCCTAACTTTGAGTGGATAGAAGAATGTGAAAACTCCTTTAATGAGCTCAAGAGAAGATTGTGTTCAGCACCAATCTTGACTACGCTTGAATGGAACAAGGCATTCCATGTTCATGTGGATGCATCCAATTATGCTATTGGGTGTGTACTTGCACAACCTACTAGTGAAGGTAATATGGATCTTCCCATTGCTTATGTCAGTAGACAATTGAATGCGGCTGAGCAAAACTATATCACTACTGAAAGAGAAGGATTAAGCATGGTATATGTAGTGAAAAAGTGTAGATATTATTTTCTTGCAAATAAGTTTAAATTTTTTACATACCATCAAGCACTATTATATGTAGTGAACAAACCATGCAATATCGGCAGATTAGTAAGATGGTTCCTCTTACTAATGGAATACAACTTTGAAGTTGTGGTTCAGAAAGCTAGGACTCAACTTAGGGTAGATCACCTTTCCAGAGTAGCTTCAGGAGAGTCCCCTCAAGGAGCATCGGATGATCTTTACTAGTGCCTATTTGTTCAATCTAGAAGTACTGCTTGAATGGGCTAAACATATAGTGCATATTCTCACCTTTGGACCTAAACATCTTGTATTGAGAATTTAAGACAAGGAAGTAGTCAAATCTCAAAAATACCACATCATGGAAAGTAGCATGTATAAGCACACCAATCAAGGCATACTAGCTTGCTGTGTGGATTAGGACGAGCATGCAAAGTGGTTGCAAATAGCACATGTAGGTGCACTACAACAACATCACTCCAAACATAGAACCTGACAGACTCTGCAAAGGTTAGGGGTATATTGGCCAACAATGGAGGAAGATGTCCATAGGATGTGTAAGGAATGCCCAATATGTGCTATCAAACCACCTGTGGAACATGCCACACTATATCAAGTGTCTTTAGCATCAAAATGGAGCAAACCATTAGTAGACTTTTTGAGGAAGAAAACATTCCCTAAAGAGATGACATTGGCTAGAAAAAAGAGCTTAGAGCAGGAGGCGCTGGATTATTCACTCATTGGAGATAACTTATACAAGGGTAGAAAGTACGGATACCTAAGACTATGTATTCACAAGAGTGAATATCTTAAGATCTTGGCAATTGCTCACCAAGGAGTGGCAGGAGACATTTTGGACTAGACCGTGTGATCAAAGCTATACTATTTGCACGTCTTTGGTGGCCAACACTTCACATGGATGCACATATCGATGTGACGAGATGTGATACTTGTCAACAAACTCAATATCCGATATGCAAAGATGAGATGACTTTGAAACCTATTTTTCACGTACATTCTCTAAGTGGGGAATAGACTTTGTCGGTCCTCTTAATCCCCTAGCTAAAGGCTCACATGCTGAATACATAATTGTGGCCACCGATTATCTGACTAAATAGATGGAAGTGAAGGCAACAAGAAAGAATGATGCACACACTACAATCAAGTTCCTATTTGAGAATGTATTTACAAGATATGGTTTGCCTATAGAATTGGTGAGTGATCGTGGCACCCACTTTTTGAATGAGTTCATTGAACACTTGTTACAAGAATTCATGGTGGTTCACAAGAAGGTGGCTCCATATCACCCACAAGCCAATGACCAGGTCGAAAGCACGAATAAGATACTGTGTAATATGACAAATTTGGGTGTCAAAGACCTACTTACATGCTCAATTAGCTTCACATACGCTCAAAATCTTGAATAGCCACTCACAATCACTCGAATCATATACTTCATGGCAAACATTTGCACTCACCACCTCCACAACTCAAATCACACCTAGGATCATATGGAAATGGGTACCAATAAAAGTCCCAAATCCAAGACGACATAGTCTAGAGACCTTTACATGTCATCGCTAACAAAAGATGCCATCTCACATAGAATATTTGTGAGAGTTAAAGTCTATAATAAACCCCTTGACCCAACCTTGTAAACTACTATGCACAGACATATATGCATTTGAGTACATTGCACATCGAGAGTATGCATATAGGAACATTACTAACCTCCTAAGTCTCACTCACACACAATACACCACTCAACTAACTTCTAACCTCAAAGAATGACATGTTGTTATTGTAAAGGGAACAAGACATTATCATGTTTCCTACTTAATGCTAATGTGATTTTCTTCTTCCAACGAATAAGCATCACATACTTCAAGCAACATCATGGCTGACGTAGCACGAACTAGCTCTCTGACAGGTACAAGTTATCAAGTGGTGGATATGGAGAGTTTATCTATCATGTCTGAGACAACTGAAAGACCAGAGAAATTAGAGGCCATACAGATTATACCTATACAGGACCCCTCATGCGGCCATACCATGCCTGTAGGAAAAACCTCTCACTGGTTTAGTGAAGTAGCAAGACCATTGGGTGAGGTCTTATACCTTTAGGAGGAAGAGCTAGAATTCAATGGAAAGGGGGGCAAGTACCATTTCTTTACATGGGAATATGAAAAGTTACAGAATGCAGAAGCACTACGCCCATTGTGGCAAAAAGCAGGATTAGATGCATACTTTGGTGCTCAACTTCCCAAACCCAACTTCATGAGATGCTATGATCTTCTCAATACCATGACTCCTAGTAAGCATCCCCAAGCTTCAAGCACATTTGTGCTCCCATCTCTAACAAGGGGAACTGAGTTGAAAAGGTTTAAGTGAACCGATAACTTAGTGCAAGAGGTTGCGGATAACAATTCAAAGGAAGAACATCCTAAGGACCCCCTTCGAAGAGGATGCAAGGAGCAGTACAAGTACCATGTTCTCAACCAGGAGGAGCAACATTGACCCCAGATGTCACCCCCCACCTCCCCAGGTACGCCCGTTACTACACCTTCTGAGATGCAGCACTGATGGCCCCAACATGATATTCCCACCAATTCTCACAGAACTTTAATTCCCTAGTGGATTACACTTCGGAGAGCTCACCAATGAAGACTTTGAGCAAATTTTAAATGAACTAAATCTTGAGCGGGTGAGGAACCACAGGTAGAAAGCTCTCAATCACAAGCCACCACCTCTCAAGTACCAGTCACCATAGTTGATGAGGATGACAAGGAAGATGATGATGAGAATGAAGAATCAGAGGAAGTCGATGATGACTACAAAGGAAGACATCAAGAGGAGGAAATAGAGGTGCCAGAACTTGCAGGTGCTCCAGCTTACACAACCCAGTTATAAAGGTTACATGACACAATCAATGTGGTACAAGAAAGGCATAGACTCTCATTCGCATTAGGTCAAGCCATGATCGAACAGATGCTTGCAGATAAAGGGGTGGATCCTCATTTCATTACTACTCTCAAATTGTTAATAGAGTCACTAGGAGTTCAAGAGGTTGTGCACACTATAGTCTGGCAACCAATTTGATATGACAAACGTAGAGTGCAAACAAGGCCGCATGCAAGCAAAAACATACGGATACCCATATCTAAACTCGAAGCAACCATAGAACCAATAGCCACCCCAACAACCACCATCAATCTTATGGTGGAAGTATTTGTACAAACATCCCCAATCTCACCCTAGCACCCTCCATCTCCTCCATCACCCCCACCTCTGCCACCAACTACTGACACACCTATTGCATCTCTTTGCGGTAGAACAAGCCATACATGTAGATCAACTATGCCTACCACATCCAGGTATTCTAGGTCCAGTTGATTGGGATCAAATGATGACAAACTTGGCAAGAGGACTATGCATACAAGAACATCACCTCACTACTGATGTTGTTGAATATTATATCAAAGACTCCCTACAACAAGGGTCTGTCAAGGACGATAGACGCGAGAGGGGGTGCTGGCAATAGTCAAGGAAGTCACAGAATTACAAGACAAGAGAGCTGATGCAAAGAGTTAAAGTAGAGGGAAAACCAAGCAAGACCAAGTAGGCAAAGCAATTAAAGAAGATCCTACCATTAGGCCATACAATTTTTCCAAAGACCAATCCTTTTTAATAGTGATTTTCATCACTACATGAACATTGTAAATATCATTTTTGGTAGATTAGACTCCATTTTGTTCAAACTAAGGAGTCCTCAAGCTTGAGGAGCATTAGAACTAAGTTCATACCAATTTTCATATCTTTTAGACTCCATTTGAGCCTTCAAATAAGCCCTGGAACCTAATTTTTAATCGGGTCGGACACTAGGTTTGGACAAGGCCAAAACTAGTCAAAAACTCTAAAAGGAACTAGAGAGCTCATTTTTGTGGTTAGCTTGTTGGAGATTTGAGTTTTTCTAAGATACTTCTTGAGTAATAGAAGCACTCCATTGTTTCTCTCTTTGTTCTTGCCTTCTGTGCACGTGTGTATGTGTGTGCATATTAGTGTGCTCCTCACTCACACACTTGTGCCATTACTTGGTCTTGGTCATCATACCAGTCCTCATGTCTCCACTATTGACATTTATGAGGTGGATCTCTTCATGTTGGTACTCACCATTGTGCTAGAGTGATACAAAGGTTCAAGACCCACCTAAAAGGGGTAAATAAACCATAAATCCCAAGGGTTGCACACCTAGAAATCCAAGAGTTCTACCCCTTAGACCTATGTAATTATACAACATTCTTCCCCCCTTTAAAGCATTTCCATCCTCGGAAATGAGTGGAGACATATACCTTGGGGTATTCCCCCGTGCCCCATGATCAATTTCAAGTATCATGGTCTTCATCGCTCCAATTTGCCTCTTTATTCAAAAGGGGGTTTCTACCTTGACTGAATCTTAAAAGAGGAGAATCCATGTGTGGTCTAGTTCGCTACCCTAATCATTCCAAGTTCCATCTAGTTTTGCATACAAAAAAGAACTAAGTCAAATGCAAAGTATGGAAAGAATAAAAGGGGCGGAAGAGAACACCCTTGCCTTTTTCCTTGTTTAAGCCATGTGCCATCTAGGTCTTCATAGCTTGAACATGTGAATTAGGTGGATTCAAAGTGACTTTAGGTAAATTGCTACCATGGTCCATCGCTTTGCAGCACTTATGCATAGATTAATGCTTCCTAAGGTTTCCTTATCAGATTCATCTCTAAAGTCAGAATCCAACTTATTCCAAAAGGAAGATGAATCTTTCATAATCCCTGCCCAAATCACTTCCTCTTTGATGTACACATAATTTGTACATTTAGGCTTAGTAAAATGGGTGGATTTTCTTGTTTTAAATTCACTTACAATCATAGAGGGGAATCTATTTTTATAATTCCCTACCCAACCAATAGAATGGTATAGGTGGATTATCTATCTAATTCTAAGAGGATATAACATCCTCTTCACTTTTGGAGAGAATTTAAATAGCTTATTAAAAGTGGTTTCAATATTCTTTCAAAACTTTACATAGTTTTGAGAATCCACTTTAAGATTCTAGAACCCATAGGGATCAATCTAGCTATTGAAGACTCTATTTGGTTGAAATCTATTTTACTTTTTCTTCCAAAAAGATTAAGATCTTTATTACAACTTCCCTAGATGGGAACTCATAATGCAAAAGATCATGCTATCTTTAAGGTCATGAGTAGCAATAGATTATTCCAACCATTTCTTCAATACTTAAAAGGCTCCATGAGAAATATGCTAATCATCCAAGTATGCGGGCTTGGATTCTCTTGCACCAACAAATAATTCACAAATGTCTTTGAAATACGGATTGACCAAAAATATGGATTCAGTAAACTCTAAGTGAGCAACATCAAAGTTAGAAAAATTTTGACTAACCACTTTAACTTCCAATTTCTCACCCCTCAACACCTAGCACTAGCAGGTGGAGGATTATTTTGAGAAATCAAGGTCGAATTCACAATCCCTTGATCATAAACTATAAGACTAAGTTCTTTATTGAAATCTTCTTGCTGAAATTCCTTTGCAACCTTAGTATTTTCTTGAACTTGATCTCCTTCAACGTGCATATCTTCTTGCTCCACAATCTTTTTTGAAACTACCTTTTCTTGCTGCTGAACCATATCATCCAACTCTTCACCTTCATAAACACTAAGTTTATGATTCATCTCCAAAGGTGTACCTGTAGGTTTAGTGTTCTCCATTTTGAACTTAAGAAGTAGATCCTCAATGTATCTTCTCTGAGTCAAATACATTCATTCATCTGTGTATATGACCTGCATACCTAGGAAATATGTGAGCTCACCTAAGTCACTGATTTTGAACTCCTCTTGCATGTGTCTTGTGATCCTTTGAATGTCATTCATATCATCACCTATCAAAATCATCTACATATACATATATATAGATAGCCTCATTGTGATCCCTTTTGATGAATAGAGAAGGATCTGAGTTGCTAGGTTTGAACCCTTGATCTTGAAGGTATGTAACCAATGTATAATTCCAAGCTTTAGGAGCTTGTTTCAATCCATACAATGCTTTCTTAAGTTTGCAAACATAAAATGCATGATTAGGCTTTTCAAACCTTGGAGGTTATGAGCTGTATACCTCTTCACTTATCCAACCATTTAGAAATGCATTTTTTACATCAAGCTCGAGGAGTCTCCAATTTCTTGCAGTAGCTACACTTAATGTTCTCATTGTAGTCATCTTTATAACTGGTGAGAATGTGTCCTCATAGTCTATAGCATGAGTTTGTGAACATCCTTTGGCAACTAATCTTGCCTCGTACTTGCAAAATGATCCCTCAAAGTTTTTTTTCAACTTTATATACCCATTTGCAACCATTACCTTTTGATTGGATGACATTGGAACCAAATCCCAAGTGTCCATCTCCTTCAATGCATCTATTTCTTCTTTTGTGGCCTTTTCCCAATCAGGGTTTCCCTTTGCCTCCTCATAGGTTGAGGGTTCTTCTAAGATTGAGTTTTTTTGCCAAGTACATTGAATGCTTTGTAACAAATTTTTAATCATATCCATACCTTTTTGGTTGTTTCTTCTCTCTTTCTGATCTTCTAGGAGCTTGCTTAGAGCATTCTCTGCACTCTTGCATCTTTGCTTTGCCTCTTGAATTCCATAGTTTGTAATCCTTTTCCCTTTCATCTTGGTCATCATCTATATCACTTCTTGGATCTTGGACCTGTGTATCATGCTTTCTTCCTAATTGATGAAAATCAGAATCAAGATCATATGGTAAAGTTACCTTTTGTTTGTCTTCATCATAGCAAGACCTGTGTTCTTCAAACACAACATCTTTAATTGTATTGAATTGCTTGGTTGAAGGATTATAGAAACTATAACCCATCTGAGTTGATTCATACCCAAAAAACACTACCTTTGTTGCACTTTCATCTAGCTTACCTCTTATTTGTGATGGTACATGAACATAAGCTAAACAATCAAACACCTTCCAATGTCCGAGACTAGGTTTTCTTCCATACCATGCTTCATAAGGAGTCATACCTTGGAGTGATTTGGATGGTAGTCTATTGACAAGGTACACAACAATTGAAATAGCCTCTGTCCATAGATAATGTGGCAACATCTTCTCTTCAAGCATTGATCTAGCTGATCCAAACAATGTCTTATTTCTTCTCTCTGCAACTCCATTTAGTTGAGGAAAGTACCTGGTAGTCACTTCCCTTCTGATACCTTTATCTTGCAAGAACTCATCAAAATTGTTGGAGACGTATTCTCCCTCTCCATCAGATCTAAGCTTCTTTACTGATCTACCTGTATGATTCTCCACATGTACTAGATACTTTTTGAAGCAATCAAACACTTCATTCTTACTCTTGATAAAGTATAAAATAGTCCATTTACTATGGTAATCAATAAAAAGAGACATAATACCTTGATCCTACCAATGAAGGTTCTTGACTTGGTCCCCATACATTTGTATGTACTAAGTCCAATAAGTTACGACGGATATAGCCTTTGTGATTGAATGGTTGTCTTTGTGCCTTCTCAATTTGATGTGTATGACATCTATTGATCATGTGTTGCTTTGATATGTTTGGTAAT
>CM035407.1:148792475-149019975 GCA_020310875.1 Ceratopteris richardii
GGAAGCCTCTCCTAGGCACTTGGTTTGTATGTGAGAGCTTCAAGAGTATTCTTTTAGATGCCACACTAGGGACCCATTTGAAGGAAGGTACACATGTCCCCTTCAGAGGGACTTACCCCCTTGGACTTGGAGCTATATATTGGAGGGGTTGGTTGGGTGGAAAGTGCATCTCTCTCCCTAGAGTGGCCTTGCTTGTTAGTCTTTTTAGTTGATTAGTTAATCAGTTGTGGAGGCTATGGAGGTTCCACAATAGTGGTATCAGAGCTAGGTTTAACATGAAGACATTTTCTTGGATATATCTCATCGATCTTGAGGAGGCATTGCTCACGATGGAGTTGAGGAGACATTGCTCATGGTAAGTTGTGAAGGCTTGTCTTGATCGCAAAATACTAGACCATATGGATCCCCTCTAACAAGGCGCATGAACATTGGGCAAGCCAGCCCATGGGCCGCATCTACCACCGAACCCAAGAGAGGCATTTATGTACGAGGATAAACACTCCTATGTGCACAACAAAAGCAAATGGACCCTCCTAGGATCCTAAAATTTTTTAGACATAGGCTCTATATTTTTTGTGTTTCTTTGAGTGTATGGAGAGAGTGAAAACGAACTTTTGCAAACTTAAACTAGACTTTGAGAGCTTTCAAATGAGAGTAAAATTCCCCCATTTGGACACTAGATGATGCCTCAACTAGCTGCAACAATACAGATAACTTGATCTCTTCATAGAGTATGAGCTAACTAGACAGACACTATTCTGGACATTTCTCTGCACATGTGCAAGCACTGAATCCGAGACTTATATCACTACAAGTATAAATTATAAGCTTACTAATAAGACAAAAAATAATTTCAAATGGATTCGCAAAGAAGGAGAAACAAAAATTACAAGATCGGGGGTCTGCCAAGATCATCTAGAGAGAAAAAGCATGAAAAAGTGAAATCTCTACAAAATATGCAGTGCTAGTAGGGGGTGTGCTTAAGCAATGGGGCAGCTTGGGCATTTATTTCCATGAATCTAAGTCATAATAGAACTCATTAGAGGCTTTAAAGATAACCTCTTTAACCAGTCAAAAGCATATACGTGTCAAAAGTGAGGTCCAATCACATCAAGAGGTGAGCTAAATCTTCTCTAATCAACTTCTTTCCATTATGAGCATGATTTGATGCCTCTAGCTCGTGGAAATCAGCATCCTTTGATTTTGGATGATGTGGAAGGTTCAATGTGGGGCATCTTCCCACACAACAATTGAAATAGCCTCTGTCCATAGAGAATGTGGCAACATCTTCTCTTCAAGCATTGATCTAGCTGATCCAAACAATGTCTTATTTCTTCTCTCTGCAATTCCATTTAGTTGAGGAAAGTACCTGGTAGTCACTTCCCTTCTGATACCTTTATCTTGCAAGAACTCATCAAAATCGTTGGAGAAGTATTCTCCCTCTCCATCAGATCTAAGCTTCTTTACTGATCTACCTGTATGATTCTCCACACGTACTAGATACTTTTTGAAGCAATCAAACACTTCATTCTTACTCTTGATAAAGTATAAAATAGTCCATTTACTATGGTAATCAATAAAAAGAGACATATTACCTTGATCCTACCAATGAAGGTTCTTGACTTGGTCCCCATACATTTGTATGTACTAAGTCCAATAAGTTACGACGGATATAGCCTTTGTGATTGAATGGTTGTCTTTGTGCCTTCTCAATTTGATGTGTATGACATCTATTGATCATGTGTTGCTTTGATATGTTTGGTAATCCTAGAACACTTTGATCCCTAGATATATCCTTCAAGGTTCTTTTATTCACATGAGCAAGTATCTTATGCCACACTTCAAGCTCAGTTAGGGTTTGAGACCTAAAAGTGCATAGAGCTATGTTCATGGTTTCTCCTAGTTCAAAAGTAAAGAGCCTACTATGCTTCTCACCTCTTGCTATCTTCTTTAAGCCATGCCATGGATCTTCCACAAAAGCTCAATGTTGGCTGAACCTAACTTGTAAGACTTTTTCAGCTTTTTGGCCTACACTTATTAGGTTTTTAGTGATAGTGGGTACATAGAGAACCTGATAGTGGGTACATAGAGAACCTTACTCAGAATGTTTGTCATAGGATTGGAAGCTTTGACATTATCCATATTCTCCACATTGTGCTTAGTATCATCCCTTTGTACTTCATGTCTATGCTTTGGAATTTCCAAATCAGATAGAAGAGCAATGTTGCCTACAACATGATTTGAACATCCAAAATTCTATGTAGAACAAATGATAATATTCCTTACCTTGTTTGTGGCTTAGATTCATTAGAAGCAATGATTCCTCATGTGCTTAATCTTTAGAATAATTGTTGTAGTCCCTTCTATTATGGCATCTATTGTTATTGTTGAAGTGGTGTCCACCTCTGCCTCTATTGCTACCATATCCACCTCATCCACTTCCTTTCTGGATCTTTCCATTGAACCAAAAATTTTGAGTGGTGTGGTTGGTCTTATCAGAGATGGCACAAGGTTGAACATTCTAACCTTTGGCTTTGTCACGCTTTGGTCCTTTCTTCTTCCCTTTCCACTTGCTCTTGCTTGTGAAGTTGGCTTGGGAAGTATCCTCTTCATCTTCCTCCCTCTTCTTGCCTTTCAACTTCTTTTCCTTCTTATCTGCATATAGAGAACTAGTTGAATTACCATGATAGGAGTTACCTTCCTTTATGCCATTGTTGGCCTCTTGATTCAAGATTTGTCCAAGAAATATTTTGTGGAGTTTTCACATCCATGATGAGATCATAAGTCGTGGTGAAGGTATGCTAGTGCTTATCACTTCCAATCCCATTGAGAATTCGCCTCATCATAGCCTCTTCTTCAATCACCTCTCCAATGCATGCTAACTGATCCGCAACCTCCTTGATCTTGGTAGCAAACTCTCTGATGGTTTGTTTAGGTGTCTTCTTCATTTGGTTGAATTTGTTCCAACTATGATTCTTTCGTGCTTTGATACTAGCAAAAAAGAAAGTCTCTAGGGCATCCCAAGTCTCTTGAGCTGTCTTGCATCCTCTAATATGTGGTAATAGAAAGTCAAAGATAGAGTTTAATATGTACAACCTTGCTTGAGCATCCCTTGCACACCAAAGTGTGATCTTATCAATCTCCTCTTTTGTAGGTCCTTCTTTGGATCTTGGAATCGGCATAGCTTCATCACCTACTACAATTCCATAAAGATTTCTACCTTGCAAATAGGCCTCATTATGATTTTCCAATGATAGATAGATAGTGTCACTCTAGCACAATGGTGAGTACCAACGTGAGAAGATTCACCTCATAATTGTCAATCCGTGGAGACGTGAGGACTAGTATGAAGACTATGAGCAAGTGAAGGCACAAGTGTGTGAGTGAGAAGCACACAAGCATGCACACACATACACACACACGTGCACACAAGGCAAGAACAAGGAGAGGAACAATGGAGTTCTTTGCATTAGTCAAAAAGTCTCTTACATAAGCTCAATTCACAAACAATCTAACGTCAAAAATGAGCTCTCTAGCTCTTTTTATAGTTTTCTCACTAGCTTTGGCCTTGTCCAGACCTAGTGTCCGGCCTAGTTAAAAATTAGGTTCTAGAGCCTATTGGAGGGCTCAAACGAAGTCTAAAAATTATGAAAATTGATATGTAGCTAATTCTAATACTCCTCAAGCTCGAGGACTCCTCGGCTTGAACAAAATGGAGTCTATTCTACCAAAAAGGGAATTTACAATGTTTGTGTAGTGATTAAAATCACTTGAGTTGTGAATGGTCCTTGGAAAAAATGATTAGGCCTTGTTGCCGTATTGTGCATGACTGCTCTATTGTACCTGTATGCTCTTCATATGACCTGTATGCCAACACTCCCCCCTTCCTAGCGTCTGTCGCCCCTGACAGACCTCTGTTCTATGGGGTGGTCGATGTAGTATTGGATGACATTGGTGGCTAATTCATGTTCTCCTATCCTTAAGCCTCTTGCGAGGTCAGCTTCCAATGCATCCCAATTGATTGCACCGGGGACCTCTGGTTGCGGTGTGGTGTAGTACTCGGAGTACATGGCTTGTTCACAAGCAAAGAGATGGAGCAGGTGTGTGGGCTTTGGTGCGAAGACCTTCGAGTGATACTCCCAAAAACCTGATCAGAACATTTCTTCGAATGTTTGTTTGTAACATGCAGGGAGGTATTTGATGCGTGCATGCCATGCGTAAGCCACACGAATACTGGGGGTGGTGCTCATGTCATAGACCAAATCGTAATTTCCATTCGTAAATCCTGGTAGACGTACCTGTGGTGCTGCTACATTTCTAAAGGTTTTCAGTACTACCTGCATCATGTCTAGAATCTTAAGCATCATTTGGGCCGCCACATCTGGCATGGCTTCAATCGCGGCATCCAATGTCGAATTGTTCCCATCATGTACGCTACTGATGGTGGTCCCTGTGGTGGCGCAATGTATGGATAATTGAGCCATTCCTTGCATTGTGCGTTATTCTGGACCTTTATGTTGAATGCTTTCCATGAGAGGCGTCGTGGAACAGGGCCATAGCATGGATTATAGAGGAGATGTAATGGCGCATTGTTCCAGGTGCGAAGCATTTCAGGATAGGTTTCAAGAAGTTTCTGCCGCCATGTTGGTTGACGGATCTTGCCTTTTTGCACCTCGGGAGGAAGGTCTTCGGGTTGAAATTGGGTTGCGAAGGAAGGTATTTTCCCAGTGACTCTCTGTATTTCTGCATTATAATCAGCCAGAATAATATAGTAAGGCCTGTATTGGAGTTCAGATGAGAGGATAAGGCGTCTCGATGACAGGTTCTTGAAGTAATCAGATTGCAGCACAGTTTCCTCTATGACCCTCATGGCCTGATTTTGCACTACTGTGCGCTCTTCATGAGATCTCCCGATTTCCTCCACTTGTCGTATCCATGGGGGCCGTGGTGCTTCAAATGTGTCCTGGGCTTCTTCCGTTTGTTGACCTCCTGGGAAGGGTTGTGGGTCGTATTCTTCCTCAAATGTTTGTTCCACAGGAATTTGTACTATGTCTTCGTCGGTGGGAGCTTCTGGAGGGGAAGGTGGCCTTTCATATTGTAGTAGGCGTGCTTTCAACTCGGTGACCTGTGTCTGGAGATCTTGTAGGGCCTCTGAGTCTGTGAGAAGTGAAGCCGCTGATGAGGTGGTTTGAGGGGCAGTCGTTGTGTCTTTTTGTTGTTTCTGCTTCAGTTGACTCAGTTCCTCTGAGAGCTGGTCATGTGCTTCTAGCAGCATGGCATAGTCTTCCAATATGATCTTGATATTGTCGGGGGTCACTGCTTGAAACTTTGATGGGCTGATGGGTGCCCCTGGTGTGCTTTCGATGGCTGCTTCTAAGTTCTCTTGGTTCTATTGCTGTAGGCGTCGATTCTCCTCGTGAGCCGCTGCAAGGTGTCTTCTAAGAAGTGCCATATTTCGTTGAAGTCTTGAATTGCGTTCTAGTTGTGTTTTTAGATGACCTTCTACCACTTGTATTGCTTCTTGGTCTGTATTCTGTAATTGTACTTCCAATACACTATGAGCCTCTTGTAGAGTATGGAATTGTGTATGGATGCGAGCATTCTCCTCTTCTACTGCAGCAAGATGATTTTGTAGCACCTCCGAGTGCTCTTGCAGTCGTGCGTTATGTTGTTGGAGCTGATTGTACTCTGTCCTTATGTCTTCAACGAGCCGCCCTTTAAGATCTGCAATTTGCTATAGCAACACTTCCTTTTCACTTTTATACTGCTCAATGACTTGTATCAACTGACTCTCATATACTGATGCAAAGCCATCCAATATCTACTGATATGGATACCTGATAAGTGCTTCTAATCTTTCTGTAATTCTTGTACATAACTCCTACATGCACTTATGCATTTGATGCTTGAGAGTCATCATATCCATTTCAGAGATTAGCACTACATCCATTTCCACCTCCTCATTCTGTAACATTTGTTTCTCGAGCACAAGTAAAGGTTTGATTCTAGGCTTCAATACTTCATTTTCCACGTGCAAGGTTGTGTTCAATGCAGCTAAGTTTTGTGTCTCTGTATCCACCATTTGTTGCATCTTCCCTATCCACTCATGAAACTCCTGCACGGACTTCTTGACTTTTAGTATTTCCACCACCTATTGGAACTGAGACCACTTCCTCATGCTCTTGTATTTTCCTCTACAATTCCTCTTGTAAGCTTTGTACCTGAGGCTCCAACAACTGATACTCATTAGCGTTTAGTATATTAGTACCTTCTATTCCTTCAACAAGTGATACTGCCTTACTATGAATTTGTACACCGCATCCAACTTCTATTGTATCTCAAACACTTCTGCACTAACTTCAAAATTTGATTGAGAGACATGTTGTACAAAAACCTTATCCACTACAACTTTTAGCACACATTCCAATTTGCATTCTTTGGATAGTTTAAAGCTTTTGTCCACCATCTTGGGCTACTCGATATCTTCTAATACATTAATTGGTGTTTCATGGAAACTCATACCTTTAGAAGTTTTTCCCTTCAACTTCTTTACAATCGAAGCAACCTCAACTACTTTGTATCCAACCTTCAATAAATCACTGTATGTTTCATTGAGTTGCTCCTCCTCTCTAAAACTATTCTGATCCTTCTTCTTTATCATTGGGGAACCAATCTATTGTTCCTATACATTGGGCCAGACAACCTTGTTCCTTTCAACCTTCTATAAAAACTGAAATAATGCTGCAAGATATGCTGCTAATATATTATTAGCTTGTCTCTTCCGCTTGTCAGAAGAGAACATTTCAATGTACATTCTATCAAATATCCAATAAGCCCAACTCACACTTTCCCCTTTCTTTGCAAAATTGTCCTTAGACATATAATCGTATTTAGCTATAAAGCATAACCTCTCGAGATACCATTTAAGCTGTTCTCTGCATGCATAAGGTGCAATTTTCAACATGTAATACTAGTGACCTCCTTCACAAGGACCAAATTCCTTCTTCAATGCCTCCTTAGAACATTTAGGCACAATCGGCTCCTTGAGAATGGGTAATTTAAAAACTTTTGCAATTAATTCGGGAGAAAACTTTACCTGTTGAGACAATGGCCCTTTAGTTTTTTTGATAATGTCCATTTGACTCTTAGCATAGTAATTAAGTCTCGAGCTTGCCCAAGGTAGTGATGCAAACTCGAGCAAAGAAATACATTGTAGCGAGATAACATTCAAGGGAGCGCTCATGCCAATCTCTACTTTAAAATCTATGAAGGGATCCATAAGCAACTGTGTTAATCTGCTTGCCGATGTAGGATTTTGAGTGTCATCTTCTTCTTTGTGCAACAAAATGTCACCCTCTTCTATGGAAGATTCCTCTTTACAGGCCATCACTTCTTTCCTACGTGCTCTACCCCTCATTTGTACCATGTCTCTACTCAGAACTACAGAAGAAAGATTAATCGTCTTTCTTTTGCACATGTACAAGCACACTTCAAACGTAAGACTCAACTACGACAGCAAAAATCCAACATCAAGTAATCATAGGACACTAGTATTCACAAACATAACACCACCTTTCCATGATTCATAATGTCGGATGGAAATTTCACACAATGATTTGAATTCTTCCCACAAACCGATGTAGTGATTTAAAATATTTTTGCACCTTCCCTTTTCCATTGACAAATTTCGATGAAAAATAATCTGATAGAGCACCATCCACATGAACAAAAACCAATCTGACATTTTTTGAGTGAAAATAGTCCAATTGAGAAAATTCTGAACAAGCAAGATCTAATTGAGTAGCTTCCAACATACCAAGATCCTCTAATTCTTGCCAAGTAAAATTCGATTGAGCAAGATCCAATGTAGTGAATTCTTAATGGTATCCCCCTAAACCTCAAATTAGCATATGAAGACCAATGTAGTCTTAAGAAGGTACTGAATGTAATCTTAAACAAACAATTTCCCAAAAAACATGCGACCACTGAGAAAAATGTAGACAAATTGGCCTTCTTACTTCTGTGATCACTAATGTTGCTAATCTTATTATTAGAATTAAGCATCACCTACACCAAATTAGATGACAACCAATCCATGTGCGGTGGCTTCCCTTGAAATTCCTTCAGACGAAATCCATTAATTGGTTATTCCATGCCCGTGCCAAATACATCTACTACCAGAAAAGCTCCTTGGCCTAGATCTAGCACAATGTGATATGGACCCTTATACCTTAATTAAGCTTCCCTGAATGTGGCCCTAATTTAGATTTATACACCACCACCCAATCTCCAACCTCAAATAACTTAAATTTTACATTCATATTGACCCAAGCCTATCTCCATCTTTAAATTACCTTAGTTATGTATGCACTAACTAAACGATCCTCCTCCAATTGAAGAAGATATTTACTCCGATGCTGGATCGATAATTCAAGAGACATCTTTTATGATATTAATCTCAAACTTGGGACCACAAACTCCTTTAAGCCATATACCAATTTGAATGGTGTCATTCTTGTTGTTACCTTAAAAGCTCTTCTAAATGACCACAATGTTGAATCTAACAACAAGTCCCAATTCTTATGATTGGCATGCACTAATTTTTTGAGAATAGACAGCAAAGTCTTATTAGTACTTTTCGCTTGAGCATTTTCCTATGAATGATAGGCTGTAGAATTTTTGTGCATAATCAAATGTGTTCTTGTTAGCTCTGAAATGACTTCATTAAGAAAATGAGCTCCTCTATCACTTACCAACTCTACTGGGCAACCAAACCTCGTCATTTTTTTGTGGTAAAGGAACTTTGCTACGCTTGCCGCCTTTTTGTCCTTAAGTGCTACTTCTTCCACCCACTTTGTGCAATAATCCGTTGCTACAAAAATATATCTATTCCCATGCTGCATAATAGGCTTGATATGCCCAACAAAATCCATCCCCCATTTTTGAAATGGATCTAATGGCAAATCTGGATGATCAGACATTCGATCTGAATTACTTGGTTGGCTTGTTTTTTGACAAATAACACATGTTTTAGCAGATTCAGGAGCATCTTTTAATACTATAGGCCACATAAACTAGCTTGCAAATTTTTTTTGCCTGTGATATCCCTTGATAGATGTCCTCTTGCTACTCTTGAATGTGCTTCTTGCAAAATAGCTGGTTGCTCAAAATCTAGTACACATCTTCTGATGACCTGATCCACCCCTTTTTTGTAGAATGCACCTACTATGACCAAATATGGCCTACTTTTCAAAGCAAACTTCTTTCTTTGATCAGGTGTAAACTGTTGAGACAATACTCCCATTTGTTAAAAATGCTAACAATTGGTCATACCAAGAATCAGAGTCATCAATCTGAGCATTAAATAACTCCGCATTTGGAAACTTATCATTTACTCCTATGGGTGCTTCTCGTGACTCTAGTCTACTGAAATAATCAGTCATTGCATGCTCTTACCTGGAACATGAACAATGACAAAATCAAATTCCTATAATAGAAGCATCCATCTTGCTAGTCTACATGTTAATAGAGGCTTCTTTATATACCAAAGCCTGGTGGTCTACATGAAAAACCGCTATATTACCCAACAAATAATGTTTGAATCTACTAAGAGCATATACCATTGCCAATTCCTCATGTTCAGTAATTGGATAATTCCTTTCTGTTGAAGACAACACTCTACTTGCATATTAAACTGTTCTATACCATCCTTTCTCCTTTTGCTACATCAAAACTACTCCTACTACTACATCTGATGCATCTACAAATATGTGAAAGGGTAAAGAGCGATCTGGAGGTTGCAAAATTGGTGCGACGGAAACCATCTTTTTTAATAACTGAAAAGCCTTCTCTTGAGCTTTAGCCCATACAAAGGGAACATCTTTCTTTGTTAAATGTATCAAAGGTAATGAGATATTAGCCAAATAGCTCAAATACCTAGCATGCCACTTGATTTGTCCAACAAACCTCATTATTTCCTTTACATTTGTCGGAGCTTTTGCTGTCCTAATGGCTTCAATTTTCTTGATGTCAATAGCCATTCCCTCTTGTGAAATGACATGGCCCAATAAAATACCACTCTTCACTGCAATGACACTCTTGAACGGATTCAGCACCATTTTGAATTTTTTGCATCTATCAAAAAAAGATTTCAGGTGCAACAAGTGTTATACCTTCTTTCCAAATACTAAGAAGTCGTCAACAAAAACTTGCATAAAATCCTGCAAGTAAGGCTCAAAACTTTATTTGTCACATAATTAAATGAAGGTGGTCCATTCTTTAATCCAAAGCTCATGACTATGAACACATATGCTCCAAATTCTATAATAAATGCAGTTTTGTGATGATCCTCCTCTGCAATGGGAATCTGATTATAGCCAAAAAAATCCATCTAGAAAGATATACACTTCATGTCTAGCTACTGCATCCAACACCGTATCACAAAATGGCATTGGGAAAGGATCTGTAATTGTTGCTGCATTTAATTTTATATAGTCAACACAAATCCTGAACTTCCCATTCTTTTTTAGAACCACAAGAATAGGAGAACAATGTGACTTGATTAACTGGTTTGATGAATCCAACCGCCAATAACTTGTCAATTTCCTCCTTAACCTATTTTAAAAAATTAGGCTTCATTAGATACCTTTGTTGCACAACTAGAACTACATCTTTCTTTAAATTAATCCAATGTTGATGTAGATATGGGCCTATACCTTTCACTGGTGAGTAATCCAAAGCAAATACATCAACATACCCCTTCAACAAACAAATTAGATCTTCCAAGAACTGGCCTTCTAATCCTTTGCTTACTCTCACCATTTTTGGTTCAACATCAGTTCCCAAATTAACTTCCTGAAGTTCATCTTCCTTTACTCTACTTGAGCTTGCATATTTTTGCGCATATATTTTTTTCAGCCAAACTAATTATCTCTTTTTCTTGCTGCTCCAACTTCTGCTGAGTCAGAATTTCAAGATTTTGCTCAAACAACGGCCTCAACTTTGCTCCTTCCATTGTGTCACCTACAACTGGCTCATTGCTATTTTATGAAAGTTCCTCTTCTTGTGATAATATGCCCTCCACATCTACTTCCAATACTAGTACCGTTGTTGGATTTGTGTTCATAAATTATTACTCTTCATCATCCTCAATCTCATCTTCTAAACTAATAGTCTGAGCTATCAGTGGTTTCTCTCTTATTGACATATTCATTCTTCCTTTCATTGGTATTGTGACCTTCTTTTTACCTTTCATGATCACAACACATTTAACCCCTAATCTTGCTTTACTTTAGCCAACCTGAACCATGATCTCCCTAACAACATTTCATATGGATAACTAGATTCAGACATTCTAATTACCACAAAATTAACCATAAATGACATTCTTGCAATTACTATATGTTGCTACTTCAGAATGCCCAAAGGTTGGACTCTCATTTGATCTGCCATCTTTACTTGAAAAGGTGCTGAAGCCCTTTAAAGCCCCATTCCCCATTTCCTGAAAAATATTATCAAGTAATATGTTCACTCTTGAGCCACCATCCAATAAAACCTCATCAAATCACCTTTGTTTATATTGCTCCTGAATTACTATCACAACAAAGTCCACATCAGTTGGCTCAATACTATTAGCTAATGTTGAAGGTACCTGCATATTTGCTGCCTCTGACTCTTGTCCAACCAGTTTCTTTAACAATTTTTCTTTGAAAGCTGACATTAATGACAATAACTGATGCAAAGAAAACTGCAAAGGAGAATCAATCATTAAGTCAAACCAATCATTGTCGAGCTCTTGCTTTGTCTTCATTATATCAGTATTTTTTGTTCTATGTATAGATGTTCCATCATCATCTTCCTGAGATAAAATCTGAAATTGTACTTGCTTTTGTTGATCCTGCTAGATTTGTTTCTACACTTGGTCTCGAATCTGTCTTTGCTCCTGCCAATCAATAGGACATTTATTCTTGACCTTGTGAACACCAAAACATCCACATCCTTGACCAACACACATTGCTTAAAATCACAATTCCATTGATTTTCATGATCTTGCTTTCACGTTTTTGATGTACTTGCACCTCGATCATTACAAAATTCTTGATCTGATAAATCTATTACTGTAACATTTGCTTGAGCAGCTTGCTGAGCCTGTTGGTGTTGTTTCCCTTGCTGGTTATTCTGATTATAATGAACAAATGATATACCTCTTTCCTTTCTATGCTTAACCCATAAAGGACATGTAGGCCCAATCCAATGATCTGATGTAGAGCAATATCCACATGGCATCACTCTAGATGGTCTGCCCTGCTGATTCCCTTGTTGGTTACCTCGGTAATTTCCTTGCTGGTTCCCCTAATCTCTCCATGGAGGTCTTCCTTGTTACTGCCTTTAAAAACCACCACGTCCTTGAACTAGAATGGCATGATTTGCTGCAACTTCATTATTACTCCTATTGTCTTGTCTTGAATTTTGTCCTCGATGCTTTGGGTTATACCAACATTGACTTGTGGTATGTCCTTCTTTGTCACAAATTTTGCATTTCCTTGGGAGCTATTATTGAATATCCATGTTTCTTGAGTCTACCAATTAGAGCTTCCTCTTTACTTTGCTTACCTTTGTGTTTGCGATGTCTTCTTACCAAAACTTCTTCCTCTTCACTTTCTGATTCTGAATCAGTCATCCCTTTGTCTGACTCTGATTTTGAATTGGATTCAACATCTGAACTGAAGTCATTGTGCTTCTTCTTAGATCTACCAAATATTTTTTCTACTCTTGTAGTTGCTAACACTAACACATCGAAACCATTAGCTATATCCACACTTGCCACTACATGCCTAATGCTGCTTCTTAATCCTTTTTGGAAGTAACCTGCCAACATCTTGTCGGTAGGCCTCTTGTTGCCTTGCAATCTTTCCATTAAAATTCTAAAGTTGTTTGCATAATCTTCAATGAAGAAGAAAGGTCTACTTTTGATTAGGAGTCTCTTTCTTTGCACAACACTTGCCTTCTCCGGATACAATCCTGTTTTAATAAAATTCTTGATGTCCTCATACCAACCTTGAGCTTGTATTGCAAACAGATTAGCATTTGGAAACTCATCATTTACTCCAATTTCTTGATCCATCATGTTGATCTTGGACATGTGGTCTGCCATAACATTTTCTTTACCTGGTCTATGGACTACAGAAAATCAAATTCTTGAAACAACAATAGCCACCTCCATATCCTTCCAGTCGCTTGTGGTTTGTTGAGTAAGTATTTGAGTGGTTGGTGATCAGTTATAATAACAAATTTCACTCCCAGTAAGTAATGACGAAACTTTTGGATAGCAAAAACCATGGCTAAGGCCTCCCTTTCTATGGTGCTATAATTCCTTTTAGCCTTGGTCAAAATTCGACTGGCATATTGAATTATTCTATCCACTTTAAATTCTTTACTGTGTTGGGTCAAAACTACCCCCACTACATATGCACTGGCATCTACATGTATATGAAAAATGTTTGAGCACTAAGGTGTGATCAGGATGGGAGCATCTACTAACTTTGACCTTAATGTTTGATATGATTTTTCCTCTTCTTGCTCCATTTCAAAGGTACTTCCTTGCCTGTAAGCCTATCCAATGTTTGGGCTATTTCTGCATACATCTTAATAAACCTCCGATGGCACCCGTCCTAGAAGACTCTGAATTTCTTCTGGAGATTTAGGTCTAGGTAACTTTAATATAGCTATAACTTTGTTTGGGTCAGGTGCCATACCTTTGGATGATACCACATGTCCTAGTAGGGTACCTTTAGTCACCATAAAATGGCATTTATTTGGGTTCAATTTCAGCTTTGTTTCTCTGCACCTCTTAAAAACTTGTTGTAATTGAAATAGATGCTTTTCTAAACAATCCAATGGAGTCTCTGCAAGAGTATCTAAAAAGGATGAAAAATTCATCTATGAAAATTATTAGAGACTCTAGCAGCAATGGTCCAAAAATAAGATTAATTATTCGATTGAAAGTAGTTGGCGCATTTCTCAGTCCAAATGGCATCTTTAAATATACATAAGTTCCCCAAGGTGTAATGCATGCAGTTTTCTCTCGATCCTCAGGGTGGATGGATATTTGATTATATCCACTGAATCCATCCATGAAGCTGTAAAGAGTATGCCGAGCTACTTCTTCTATGACCTGTTCAGCAAATGGCATTGGAAATCCATCTGGGATGGTGACCTTTTTCAATGCTCTAAAGTCCATATAGATTCTGATCTTGTATTGCATTTGCTAGGCCCCTATATTTAGCTTCACTTGATGATAATGCCACAATTGATTATTTCTTTCATGACCATGAGATCAACATAGATCCTGCAAAATGTAAGTAGCCATAGGTGCTTTTCCTATTATCTTTTGAGCTAGCCCAATCTGCATTAGAGTATAGCTTGATATCCAAGTTAGATGTAAATGGATAAAATAGCCCTTCATTAATGGTACTGTTCAAGTACTTTAAGATCCTTTTGGCAGCTTCCATGTGGGGTTTTCTTGGTGTATACATGAATTGACTCAATGTACTCACCCCATAGCATATATCTACTCTTGTTAGGGTTGCATAATTGAGAGACACAACAAGACTTTGATAACCTTTAATGTCTTCAAGAATCTCTCTCTTGAGGGGTGAGCAATAGGAAGTTAAAGTGGTTAGTCAGAATTTTGCTAACTTTGATGTTGCTAACTAAGAGTTTGTTGAATTTGTATTTCTGGTCAATCAGATATTTAAAAAGAAATATTTATAAGTTAGTTAAGGGGAATGTCATGTGATATGATCATTGTAATCTTGTTCACGAGAAGAGGTAAAGGTAGAGGAAGCATCTTGTGAGAGGAACAAAAAACGAGAGAAGTGAGACATTCTTTGTTCTTGTAATTGCGCAAGCTGAAAGTGATCAAACCTGACGAGTTCAATTAAGTAGAAGTCGTATTGCTCTCCTGTCAGTCTAACTTTCTGTATTTCAAAGACATTCATGAAGTATTTCTTTCTCATTCATCTTGTGCAAGCGTGTACTATTTCCTCTTTTGAACATAAACATTCTATACTTGCATTATAGTTATATGAGTGTGGTAAAACTAAAAACTGATACCTGAGTAATTGAGTTGTATGTGAGAAGGTTTTGCGCTAGGACTTTTCATGAGAGTAAATTGTTTGGGTCAATAGCTATGTGTTGATGAACCCCGACACATTTGGTGATCCTATTGTGTTTGCTAAAGAAGCAACTTAGATGCATGATGGGAAGAAGATGAAGATTTGGTAAACTTTACTACACAAGAGCACAAGCACAAGTGGGTAACGTGGATTCATCTTCCGAACTTTATGATTGGTACAAAGAACAAGAGGATTCTAATCTAGAATTTGAAGAGGAGGAAGGAGAAACAGGTGCAGCAAAAGCAACGCTGATGGATGAAATACCAGGAGCATTGATCTTGACAGAAGCAGTTGTAGGAGTTAGAAGATGACCCCAATTTGATCCACTTGGAGGGTAGAGAGGGAAAAGATAACATGATTAGGAAGTGCATGGAAGAAGAAGAAGTGAGAGGAGTCCTTAGATTTGCACATGAAGGAACAGGTGGTGGGCACCTTTGAGGACACATTATGAGTCAAAGGATCCTTGATGCTGGTTTATGTTGGCCTTCATTATTCAAAGATGTAGATGAATGGGGAAAAACATGTGATGTTTGTCAGAGGTGTGGACCAAGCCAACAAAGCAGAGGCACAACCCCTTGATTATTTCCACTTTTTGGCAACCATTTGAGAAGTGGGGGCTAGATTTTGTAGGGCCTATCTACCCTCCGTCGATTCCAAAAAGAGAGAAGTATCTATTGATCGCCATAGACTATGCGACAAAGTGGGCTGAAGCTATTGCCTCCCCTGACTCCACTGCTCAAACTGTTGCAGATTTCATTTATAGTAGCATCATGTGCAGGTTTAGTTGTCCACTTGAAATTTGTACAGACCAAGGTACTCACTTTGTGAATAAGGTGCTACAGGAAATTTTCAACAGGTACAAAATTCTACATAGGACCTCTTGTGCCTATTATCCAAGAGCGAACGGACAGACATAATCCACTAATAAGGTATTAATTGCCATGTTAAGGAAAGAATGTATGTTACAGCCCACTTCTTGGGGCATTGCTTATCAAGGTACCCTATGGGCATACAGGTTACTTACAAAGAGGCTACTGCCTACTCTCCATTCCAACTGGTTTATGGGATATTGCCTATTGAACCCTTTGAATTTCTACATGGATCACCAAAAGTAGCATTCATGCAGGGAAAGAAAGAGTGTGGTGTCTCTCAGAGGCTTGAAGCACTACATAAAGTGGAGGAGATACGTCCACATGAAGCAACACAGTTGATAGAGACTCAGATGAAGAGGAAGGAGGCATATGATCGGAATCTATGGAACAACAAGATAGAGCCAAGCATGTTAGTTCTTCTCCATAGACCTCAAATCCAAACACAAGTCAGAGGAAAATGGCTTCCACACTGGGAAGGACCTTATCGAGTTAAAACAATGCTGAATTGGGGTGCTGTGGAGTTAGAGACGCTAAAAGGAGAGGCCTTGCCACTAGTCAATATATCAAGGGTTAAGACCTATCATCAATACTACTGAAGATTTATGGATCACCTGGAACCTACAAAATCTGTCTAGGTTGTACATAGCCTTCTCATGTTATTTTTGTTCACGTTTTAGTAGTTTTTATCCTTTTTTTCATGCTTGTTCCTTGAGTTTTTAGCACATGTAGAAACCATTTCATAGCCTTTGCGTAAGCGCAATTTTTGGAATTTTTTTGGGAATTTTTTAAGCATTTTTAGATTTTTTCTAGTTTTTTTATCATTTTCAAATGTCGTTTTCTTGCCAAATTGGAGGAATAAAGGAAGCTCTCTGTGGTTTTGAGGTTGGCCTAAACCTGTAGGAATTTTTCTAAGAATTTTTTGAGAATTCTTTTGGATTTTTTTGCATTTTTTTGAATTTTTTCCAGATTTTTTTTATTTTTTGGATATTAAAAAAAAGGGCCCCATGGAATTTATTTTTCCAAAAAAAAAACAAAAAGGGGGCAGCAAAAAAAACGAAAACCCCCCCCTCTCTCCCCCCCCCCCTGCTCGCCCCCCCATTTTTATTTTATTTTATTTTTTTATATATTTATAATTGGTTTTTATTTTTTATTTATTTTAATGTTCTTTTATTTTATATTATTTTTATTTTTTTATTTTTAGCTTGGCAAATCCATGCGTGTTCAAACAAAAAAAAACAGGAGAAATATTTTCGTTTCTATTCATATATAATTAAAAATATATTTTTTTATTTTTCATGGTTCAAACCTTTTGGCTTTGGATCGCGCCTCAGATGGCCACTTTTTTCAAATTTGGGGTGATCTTCATGTATTTTGGCACCTCTTGACTCATTTTTTGCTTTGTTTTTCCAAAATCCTAACTTTTCTCTGACTTTTGGTCACAACCCACATGTTTTGCACACATTTATCACATGTTTTTATTTTACCACATGGTCCACATGGTCTATTCTAACTTTGTTTTCCCTTATGTTTCACAATTTCCCATATGCACCCTCTGTAGCTTTCCTGTTTTCTCACTCCGCCCTCTCTAGACCCCATACTCCTACTCCCTCACCCTCCCTTTACCCTTCTGCCCAGCCCCATCCTTACCCCTCCCTGCCCTTATATATGTGAAATTCCTATTTATGTAGATTTACCAAGAAACCATACTAGAATTTGATGTTTTTTTATCTAATTTTGACCAAAATCGTGTTTCTGCCTTAAATCACAATTTTGTTATTTTTATAATGTTCTTGTGATGAAATTACAATTTCTTTCCAATATATTATATATTCTATGGAGTTTGAATTATTTTTCTCAATGTTGAGCCCATAAAGTCATAATGCTCAAAGTCAACTATAGTCAAAGTCAAAAGGTCAAAGTCAAATTGGTCAAAGTCAACAAGGTCAAGGCCAAAGTCAACATGGGAAAAGTCAAAGTGTTCGAAGTGTAGGTGTCAAGGTGCACAGGTAGTGCACAAATAATTGGTTAACAAAGGGTAAATTGGAGAAAGTTGGTCGCAGGTTGTAGAGGTATTTCTGTAATTTCTCTAATGTTCAAAGTGTTTTTAAAGTGTTTTGGAAGGTTCAGGTGAACCCTCTCTTAGGTGCACAAGTGAAGAATTAAAAGGCAAAATGTGAAGGTATGTGAAGCTGGAGCATACGCAGAAGTGAAAGTATGGCCCCCCAATTAAAATTTTTGTTTTAGTCTAAAGTCACTACAGGACAAAACAGGGATTCGTTGGCTGCCCACTTTTGGAGACAATCTTGGGACATCAAAGTGAGCACCAAGATACTCTTGCAGTTAGGAGCATATGTGAATCGACACTCAAAACAAGGCAAGGACTATTCTTGGAGAAGTAAGCACGTGTAAGCAAGGTGAGCATAGTCTAAGCTAGGGAAGAGAGAAAAGTGCAAGAGACACACAGTGTGCGACGCAGAGAAGTGAAGTGCAAGGTGTGCATGAAGAGTGACTAAGGAAGTGTGCAGAGAAGAGCTAACCTAGTTCCCCAAGGATCCCAAGGTCCCATTGAAGTGTGTGCGTGCCGACAGAAGGTGTCCATCCCTCCCCCTTATTGGAAGCTTGGTGCACAAGTACAAGCTTGGAGAAGGTGGAGGTCTGGTGCAGAGGAGGCCGTTAGCAACAAGACCGTGGGTATTTGGTATTTTGTAATTGAGCACTCTGTGGGATTTTGCATAGAAGCATTGGATTGTATTGTGCATCACCATCGTATTTGTCTTATCATAATCAATCGATAGAGGCTTCTAGTGTGTATCTTTCTTCTTGTCTTTCCCTTTTTTCCTACAAACACTCAAATCCCTTCTTGTCCAAGAATCCCCCAACACTCAAGAAGCTCCTATAGAAAATGAATTTCCTTATCAGATTGCACCAAAATCGTGTTTTACTAAAAATCACGATTTGGGTGATTTGTGTATTGACCAAGGTTTTTATTTCACAAACTATATACTTGTAACACCTCAGACTTACTCAGAGTATACACCTTATTTCTTTTAAGTAAAAAATAAGGTTTTGTCAAAATCATGATTTTCTGATGAAAAACGTGATTTTCTGATCAAAGTCGTGTTTTTCTTGATTTGCAAAAAATTTTAATTTTAGTGTGTTTTGGCGGTGGTCAGGGCAATCAAGGACTTACAAGACAAGGGATCCAATGAGAAGGGCCAAGCAAGTAAAGCAGTCAAAGAAGATCTGGCAAATAGGCCATCATTTTTCTTGAATTAATATTTCCCAAATAGTGATTTTAGTCACTCCACACCATTGTAAATACCATTCCATCTTTTTGTAACTCCATTTTGTGCAAGCCAAGGAGTCCTTGAGCTTGAGGATCATTAGAAGACCTACCTATCAATTTTCATAATTTTCTGAGCTCGTTGAGCCTCCAAACTAGCCTAGGAACGTGATTTTTAACTAGGCCAGACACTAGGTCTGGACAGGGCCAAAGCTAGTCAAAAACTATAAAAAGAGCTAGAGAGCTCATTTTTGAGGTTAGCTTGTTGTAGAATTGAACTTTTATGAGAACTCTATTGCAATAGAAGTTACACCATTGTCTCTCTCTTTGTTCTTGCCTTGTGTGCGCGTGTGTGTGTATGTGTATGTATGTTTGTGTGGTTCTCACTCACACACTTGTGCCATCACTTGTTCGAGGTCTTCATACCATCCTCATGTCTTCTCAGATTGAAATTAAAGGAGGTGCTACTCATCACTGAGCTACACCAAATTTTGGCACCGTTGCCGGGGATCAAGCTTTGAGGACGAGCGTGTGATGGTAAGACGTAGAGTTGTGATGTTGGAGTAGTAGGTAATTTCTTTACTTTTTCTTACTTTTCTCTTTGTTACTTCATCATCATCATCACCATCATCATCTTCACCATCTCCCATCTCCATCTCCATCTCCATCATCGCGCAAAATTTCAGTTTTTGATCATATCTCCTCTTCCCTTCCATTTCCGTCATTTCACTTGTGAGAGAGAGCGAGAGAGCAAATTGTGTGCACTGCTTTTGCATGTTTTTTGAGTTTCCTTGCAAGTTTTTGCTGTATCATCATCTCCAGCAGGCTGTGCAGGTACGGAAAAGCTCGGCCCTCTCTCTGTGTCGCAAACCTCTGTTGATCGCGATCGACAGAAAAATCGCTCCTTTGGTAAAACAAAACACACCACAATGACACACATGAGGAGCACGTTCCAAATCAATACTTAAAATTAAAAAATTCCGTGTTTCTCTATCAATCACGATCGACACTGTCGATCGTGATTGACAGCCACGATCGACAGACTGTATCAATCACAACTGACAGGCTCTGTCAATCGTGACTGACAGACCCGGCGGTCTGCCACGTAGGACTCAGTCCATCGCGATCGACGACCGACTGAAATTTCACGATTGACACTAGTATTCGCGTGTACACGTGTCCCTCGCGACGGATAGAGCCGCGATTGATTGAAATTATGACAAAAATTGCAGAAAAAGTGTCGATCTCGATTGACACCATCGATCGCGATTGACACCATCGATCGCGATTGACACCATCGATCGCGATTGACAGGACCCACGACCAACTTTGTCGATCTGACATGTCGATCGTGACTGACAGGCCCGACGGACACCTCTGTCAATCACGATTGACAGACCTGTTGATCGCGATTGACAGGCATTTTCGGCCAAATTTCTAGGGTTTTTTATTCCAAGTTTTTGGGGTAAACTTTAGGCATACTTATCAAGCAATTAGTGATTTGTGAGGTCCCTGCACTAGTAAATTGA
Source organism: Ceratopteris richardii (assembly GCA_020310875.1). NCBI lineage: Eukaryota > Viridiplantae > Streptophyta > Polypodiopsida > Polypodiales > Pteridaceae > Ceratopteris > Ceratopteris richardii. The sequence goes on from CM035407.1 coordinate 148,813,336, forward strand.
GAAAAATCTTGTTTATCTAATAGCCTGTTTGGGCCCTGTTTTAACCCTAGAACCCTGAACTGTCATAACTTCCTCATAGGAAATCCGTTTGGGGTTATCTTAGGCTCGTTGGAAAGCTCGTGGGGATATAGTAATTTTAAGTGGACCATAACCAGGGGGAACCAAACTAAGGGATCTCTAGAATTGTTTTCCATAAAGACACGGTGCAAATTGATACCTGAATTACATAAATGAAAGTGATTTGTTCTATCATTTGAATTTAAGTCTTGAGCTAACTTTGGGACTTTTACAGGTCCATTGAGCGCACTAGAAGGCATCCAAAGCAAGGGAATTCTGCAAGCTTGAGAATGGGATTCTTAAGCACTAAAGAGCAAGGGATCAGCAAGTGAGGTTGGAATATTCTCAACTTCCTTTGTCAATTTCGAGCTTAGGTTAAGTGCATGTAGTGCTAGAAGTAAGTCAGGGCGACGATAGGCATCTATAAAGTTGAAGACTACCTAAATACTCAAGTTCAAGCTAAAACATAATCTCTGTGCGATCGATAACTTTAAAGGAAAAGAATTTAATGTGATACGAATAACTTAAAGTGCGGAAAGTCACTCAAGTATTCTTGACGGCGTGATATCAGACAAGATCATAAACATGATAATCAACTAAAAAAGAACCAAGTAACTGATACAAATTGAGCTGGAACGAGGTTGTACTTTGGGTAAAAATTTGGGCAACTCGATTAGGCTTATGAACCTTAGATCAAGACAACACCTAGGGAGAGATAGATAGAGTCTCAGATCTTCAGAGGCTAGTGTCAATCATACTGCTAGGTCTTGGGCCCAACAGTTGAGCCATTATTCACACTACCCTAGCTCTGAAACTAGCGAGTTAGAGATGTCTCATGGTATGGAGAGACCCACGCGAAGTTTAGGCGTACCATACTTACAAAGGGTCGAAGACCCTTACAAGACACAACTCGAATACCTTAGGACCAACCGATTAGGTGCTTGCATCTATGAGGACCGCCTAGGAAGATCTGTCATCCAAATCAAGAACCCAGATCAACCCATTGGACTAGAACATCTAGTAGTCAAGTTTGAAAATGGAGCATACCTGGACAAAGAAGGAACAATATATGTGGTCACTAGTCACCCAGAAAGGACAGATGAATTTGGGAATGTGATTCCAGAGCCGGACATAGGCGACCTAGAGCAAGGGAACATAAGTGGAGAGCCTAAAACCCCTCGAGGAAAATCAGTCCTCACTAGGATTATCACACCGGAATGGGTTCCCCAGGATAATAAGAGCATAGATCTGCTCTTAACCGAGAGACTGATGAAGCCTTTTGGAGGTACAAGCCTAGTCAGCCTAATGAGGTTGGAGCTCTCACTATCTACGAGTTTAAAGATCCGGATAGTCCAGGCAAAGTGACCTATTTAGACAATACTTCAGAAAGAATCTTTGTAGTCACCGAGCATGGTAGGCATGCCTACACTTGGAAGGGTGAATTTTTTTTCCCCCAACCAAGATCTAATGTCTCTTATGGCCACCTAGGAGCGGGAACATCCCAAGCTCATGGAGCTCAAAGGGACAGAAGTAGAGATAGGCCAGAAGTGAGTTTTGCCAACCCGTTGGGAAGAGAAAGAATGAGAATGGAAATGGATAGAGTGGAACCTGAGGGACTCAGAGCTCCAAGAAATCCAAGAAATGTAGATGAATTCCCTCTGCCAAGACCTAGAGAGCACACGAGGACTTTAAGACCTACAGAGCTAGTTAAGTCCATGAAGAACTACTTTGATGGCACTGGAGACCCATATGATCATGTGGCTGAGTTCAGACAAGTCTTGAGAGTTGAACAAGTTGAGGACTTGTTCACGCAATACAATTCTTTTGGTCTAACCCTTAGGAACACTGCACTTACGTGGATTCAACCATTAAATGAGAGACACTTCAGGAACATAGACCAACTTATGGAGGCATTCATTATTGAATTCTCTAAGAGTGGCATAAGGAATAATACTTCCTCACTGATTCATAGCTTCAAGCAGACACCTCAAGAGACCGTGAGACTTGCAGGAAGAAGGTTTAGGCAGTACTTAGAGAGATGCCCTATTCCTGAGTTACCCACACCATCCAAACAAGTGGCTTTATTCCTAGATGGATTGCTAAGCACCAAATTGAGATCATATGTGTACTTAAAGGACCCTAGGACCATAGAAGAGTGTGTACGCATGTGCATAGACATCGAGGATAGCCTAGGGGAGGAATTGGAGCTTTCAAAAATCTACAAAGATTTAGATAGTTCTACTAGCCTCTCTTCCACGCAATCCATATCTATTGAGGAACTTGCCGAGAAAGTAGCTTAGAAATTAGGAGTATTAAGCAAACAAATACCAAGGTTTGCCCTAGTGAAAAGATGCTATACTTGTGGAGGTGACCATATGGCGAACGTATGCCCCATTATGGTTCAACCCCAAGTGAATCCTAGTAGCCAGTAGTGCACCATAGAACGGAGATACACTAATCACATTGTGCAAGATTGCCCATACAATACGCAAGCGGTTAGACAAACCTACCCTCAGCCCTATCCACAACAGGGAAGATACCAAAATAGTACCCACCACAGCAGTATGCACGGCCTCAACAACCCTACCAACCGCAATATCAGTCCCAGTAGAGACCTCAGCCTCTGTTAGCCCAACAACCTCTAGCTCCATCCAATGTGATTCCCGTAAAGTATGCAACTGCAGAAGAAAATTTGAATAGAGCCATAGTCCCAGTAACTCCGTTGCTTTCAGAAAGTGACCCGAGTGATCATAGTTTTGATTCTACTCACATAGATAGTCCACAGGCTTACTACATGCAATCTCCTAAACATGGGGAGTCCTACTATAGTGAAGAACCGAGTGAATCTAGTTGGGATCCAGAGTATGCAAACATCATCTACACCAATCCCAACCCTAGACCTCAACCTAGGCAAGTAAGACCCCCATTCCCTAGAGGACCATGCTATAGATGTCAGGGAGATCACCTCATTCGTGATTGCCCCATGTCTGCACCCACACAACCCCAGTCAGTAATAATCCAGGGCTTTTGTCAAGATTGCGAAAAGGAGCATTTCTTATGAGATTTCCCAAAGAATCCCAATAATATGCCAAAAATCACTCCTATCAATGTTATTGGGTTAGTAGTAGACTCTACAGGAAATGTAGCTTCCACTGCACCAGTGCAAGTGGTCATTAGAGCCCAAGATTTGCAGCAGAATCAAGGATTAGGCCAAAAAAAGATTTCTGAGGTTAGCAAAACCGAGAGCATAACCACGAAGAGGACTAGAGCCTAGAAGGATAGCCGCGAGAGAATGAAAAGACAATGGGCAAAGAAAATGAGTGCACTCGAAGAAAGCCTAAGAGAAACTAGAGCCAAGATAACTAAACTCACATCTCAAACTCCCTCTCACACTATCCTACCACCACCATCACAACCATACGACTATCCCACCACCACCGTCACAACCATTTCCACCCCCATCCAATTCACCACTATCCAACCCACCTCATACGACCCCACCATCACCTAGAGTAGGATCAGTACTAGCAGATCTCACTCCTGAGGACCTAAATATGATGCTTAAAGCATATCAGGTCAGAATCCAAGAAGGGCCAAACGTAACAAATCATGAAAAATGTTACCCTAAAACGGAACTAGAGCTTGAACGAACTAAAATTTGCACCAAGATGGTGGAATTGGCTCAAACCATGTTTGAAGCCAGTCGCCTCTTTAACATCTCTAGTTCAGCTAAGACGCAGTTGCACTTTGATGGACTGCTAGAAAGATTGGAAAGGCTTATTGCACAATCAGAAAAGGAACCTGTTGGGGATGTAAGGGTCATGTGACCTTACCCCCATATTCATATATATACATCATATATAGAGTATTGCCTCAAGAGAGATCATTATGTGGGTTTCGAGGCTCCCACGCATGTCCGCACGTCGTTCCTCTCTTCTCTCTCCCTCCATCTCCTCCTTCCTCCTCTTGTTCTACACACCAAAGCCCTTCATTGGTATCAAAGCATGCTGAAGGCTTGTGTGCAAGAAGCTTCAATGGAAGCTTAGGTCAGAAGGAGTAGAAGTGCAAGTCGGTATCTCTCAATAACAGTTCAGTATTTCGACCATAACGCAAGCTAAGAAGGTCGGATTGATGCGTTTTAAAATTCTGTGCGTAGCTAACATAGAGGCCTACAACTTCACAAAAGGGCGCAGAACCTGATTTGGACTTTTAAAGTGCCAAAAATTCGAAAAACGCAGACTGTTGTACAAAGTGAATCTACATTCAATAGGATAGCAGGTCAATTTTTGGATCATAACTTGAGTTCTACAGCTCGGAATGCGATGATTCAACTTGCTGTACGTAACTTTTAAAGATAACTACAACTTTATAGACGAACTCAGATCCAGATTCTAAGTTTTAGGTTGTCGAAATTACCGAATACAGAGCAGTACTCTTGCAAGTGAAATTGAAATTGACAGCAGGTGCTTGTTTTGAGCATATCTTCAGCTACGCACCTCCGATGGAGGTGTTCTTTATCTCGTTACGTAGCCAAGAATTAGATCTTGAAGTTTGCTGAAGAGCAAAAATTCAGATTCAGAGGTTATCACCTCTGAAACAGCAAAACACAGAGCAGCACATTTATGCTATAAGAACCCTAATTGCACTTGGAGGTTGAATTTGCTTTGGAACTTCTTCGAGAGAGAATTTATGGTGTGCAAGCTCTTATTTTCAGAGCTTCAAAGCATTGTACATGTATGATCATTGTGGTAGCTCCTCCATATGAGAGTAGAGCATGATCTTGTCACGTGTTTGGCATGTAAGATGACATTGTGGTATACTCTTTTCTGAGGTTTATGTTATCATGAGTTCGATCATGGATGTATAGTGGCATTGTGGTTTATATCTTGCTTATGCCACTTGGTTACGAATTTACTTACCGATTGCACATCTTTTATGAGAGATTGTTTGGATCTAGATTGGTACTTGTATCTTTGTTTTCTTTGCAGGTACAGGATCCAGATTGGAGCCTCAGTTACACGTTTGTTTGTCACCATTATTAGCATTTGGTCATTGATTGATATCTATTTGCCAGTGTGATTCTTGGCATATGTGGATGGTGATTCCCACATGGTTATTTTGGTTCTAGAGTCCATTTTACAGAGGAGATGTTGCCAAAATTTCATCCGCTTTTATGCTAGAAAGGAGCTCTAGTGGATCTTGAAGCTTATGCGATAGCTTTGGATCATTGTTTATCTCCATTCATTTGGACTTGGTCACAGGTTATTTGTGATAGGTTGGACCATCTTGCAGGATTCATTTTTGAGTGGGAGGTGCATCACAATTGTATTGGCATGTATTGCTATCACTTTTTTGGCATATGTAGTTGCCATTATCTTTGGTTGGATCAGTGACAGGTGGTGACATGTTACTTATTGTTCTTTGGTTATTGGTTATCTTGTTTGATTGCTCAGTTTACAAGGGATACTCTGTCGAAATTTTCCCAGGATTCTTTCACATCTATTTGGTCACTTTGGAGACTTGGTGAGCAGGCTTATGCTCATGGTTTTATGTGCATGCTAGATGCATGGTTATGTGACAGGTGGTTCACATGGTTTTCTTCTCCACAGAGACATATGTGATGTGAGTTATGCATATGGATATGCATGTGTGATCCTATTGAGGATAGAGTATTGTTCGAGTCTCTTGTTACATTGCTAGTCTTGGATTGCCAGCATGGTGTCTTCTCGATTTGATGGCACTGACTTTCCGAGATGGAAAGCTCAGATGTGGCATATATTGGTTCGTGTAGGGTTACACATGTATGTGCATAGAGATGCACAGAGGCCTCGTGACATGCCCAACCATGTATGGATGGATATGGATGCATTGGCCAGCTCCACTATCCGATTACAACTTGTAGATTCTATATATGAGTCTGTTATGTATGAGGAGACGAGTAGTGCATTATGGCAGAGACTACATGATATGTATGCGAGTCCATTGACTCATGTGAGACATAGATCACATTGACGACTTCGATGTTGGCATTGTGGTCATGAGGGCCATATTCGACGATGTTGCTTCAGGCGGATGCAATGACGATGTCAGAGATATGCACGTGATGCAGATCAGGTAGTGATTTCAGGAGAGTCTATGGCTATTGATTATGCTAGTGATGGTGATATCACTTTTTCCTATGGTTCATCTCAGGATTCCTCTTGTTCATTGGATAGCACGCATATGGCTTGGTTGCTTGATGCATTAGCTACTTTTCATGTTACTCCACATCGTGAGTGGTTTTGTTGATTCTCATGTGAGAGTTGTGGATGTGTGCACATGCCTGATGGTATGACATATGACATTGAGGGTGCAGGAGATGTATGCCTTATGCTACCTAGTGGAGCATCACTTATTCTCAGACATGTACGTTATGTACCTTCATTCCCCATGATCTTGATTTCAGTTAGCCAGTTACATGAGAGCAGATGTTATGCATTCCTTGGCGAGCATCATTTTCAGTTGCAATTGGGACAGCTTACGCTTGTCAGAGGTGCCAGGGTTAGGCACAGGTATCCACTGCAGGTACTTCATCAGAGAGACAGTCTCGTCTCAGTGGGAGGTCAGCCTTATGTGCGGTGTGAGACTCGTCATGTCTCATTTTGTCTACCTACAGATAGGTCTATTGACATTCATGATGCACATGTATGGTAGCATTCAGATGCTCAGATGGATGCACATATAGATCGTGTTTTGGATGCTCATAATGCTTATGTAGAGCATGGTTTGGTTGATCATGTGGATGCTCTTATGGAGCACACTTTGGATGATCAGTTGGATGCTTTAGAGCATGATGTGGATGCTCATGTAGAGCATTATGATGATACTCATTTGGAGTGTGATCATCAGTTTGATCTTGGTGTTGATGTTGTGTACTTCGCTCATGTGGAGCATGATGATACACTTGGTGTGGTAGAGCAGGATAGCTCTTGTGATACACAGTGTATGCCAGAGCATACTAGCTCTCAGGATGGACAACTAGATACATCCTTGGTTGCGAGCATGGCTGATTTAGATGCTGAGGAGTCAGCAGTCATGCAGTCATTCTTGGATTCGCTTATGCCAGATGTTGACACAGATATGTCAGGACATGTTGGTCTTGATGATGGTGCTTTGGATGCCTTGGATACAGGCATGGTTGACATACTTAGGTTAGCCATGGTAGCACATGTTTCGTCAGCATTCGGGAGTCTGATGTACGAGTTGTTATGCTCGAGACCAGACATTGCAGTTGCTATTGGATCATTTGCACTTGGAGTTGTCAGTCGTTCGATGATTGACATAGGCATAGAGCGAGTGGGAGCTTTGCAGGAACTTCATGAGTTCTTGCATCAGTCATATGTGAGCTCGACTCTTGTTGATATGAGTCTAGAGCGGTTTGAGGTGCATGGATACACCTTGTTTGAGGCAGTTGGTGTAAGCTGATCTGGTATGGGTAGAGATCCGGACTCTTCCTGTACATTAGTGTATAGTCCTACATCATTCTTTGTATGTGTTACCACTTATGGTCACATTGACCCTTAAGTGGGAGATTGTTGGGGATGTAAGGGTCATGTGACCTTACACCCATATTCATATATATACATCATATATAGAGTATTGCCTCAAGAGAGATCATTATGTGGGTTTCGAGGCTCTCACGCATGTCCGCGCGTCGTTCCTCTCTTCTCTCTCCCTCCATCTCCTCCTTCCTCCTCTTGTTCTGCACACCAAAGCCCTTCAGAACCCACCCCTTCAAATAAGGGCAAGGCAAGTGAAAGGGTAAGCCTTCCTGCCCAGGAAGCCTATGCGCCTAACTCCACAGAACTAGACACATCTTCTTCTATGAATCGGTACACACCCGAGTTCTTGCGAGAGATCAAAGAAGAGAAATGGGCTAAAAAAAGTGAAGTCCCTCCTCCCATTGAACTTGTGGATGACGCACATGACCAATTCCCACAAGATATTCCTTCCATTTATGAGGAGCAAGAGTGTACCCAATCTCAAGAGAGATTAGACTTCGAGTCTAACTCCTTACAGGAGCTACCCCATTTCACAGGCCCATGGGAAGCTAAGTCTACATATATGAGAACACCCACAATCATGGTAAGAAATGAAGACTCAATCATACCTAAGAATACAGAGGTAGTAAAAAGCACTAAAGTGTAGTGCACTCTCACCTTGGAAGAGCTACTCAAGGTTAGGCTAGAACTATGGAAGCATGTAGCCAATCAAGTGCCTGAAGTAGCAAAACCTCGTTCCCAAGTAGGTTCTCATGGAACAATGCCAGAAATACCTCTAGACAAGATAGGAGATATGAGTGAAGGAGAAGAAGGAAATACCTATCTTCCCATTACCCATCAAGGATACACAACCAAGGCAATTTTAGACTCGGGTGCAAGAGTGGCAATTGCTACCACTTCCCTATGGAAGCATTGGGGCAAGCCAGCACTCAGGCCAAATGAGAATGAAATTGCAGATGGCTGATGATCACATAGAAAGATCCTTAGGATTGCTAGAAGGAATCACTCTCACTACATGTGGTGTAGAGTTTGAGCATACTTTTGCTATATGTGACTTTAGCAAGAATCACGCCTATGAGATGATTCTGGGAAGACCATTTATGCGACAGTTGCAAGTAGTGTAGGATTGGGGAACCAATTCCTTGTACTTGCAACACTTAGGTGTGACGACCAAGGTTAATCTCAAGGATTACTCTCATAGAGATGTACCCCCCATCGAATGGAACCCCATCCATAGAGCCAAAGATGATACGTAGTTGGTGCATTCCATAGGATCAGGATCCTCATGGATGCATGAAGACACTCACTTATGGATGTGTAAAGTAGCACTAGAAGAAGAGAAGAGAGAAAAAGACAGAGAGGTAGGTGCGAAAGAAACCCATAGATCAGTTCACAACCCATTCTATGCACCTATAGTATTTCCTGACAAAGAATTTGAACCTCAGGGATGGGCAAAAATTCTAGCAACAATGGATTTGATGAAGAACAATGGACACCCCAGTGTGACGAGGATGGCTATGACATTTCAGTTTTCTGAGTAGAGCCAATCATGGGAGATTCGGTTCTTGAAGAATGTGAACCTAGCACTGATGCATTCGAGGATGCAAGTGACTCCGATCTAGAGTCGATTATTATGGACCCACCTTTTGCATCAGATGAAGAATATTTCTATGAAGTAGAAGCTTACCCTCAGAGACACGGGGAAATTACGAATGATGTGAGGTTAACCACACAAATGACCACCAAGAGTGAAGGCAAGAAGAGGAAGAAGAGAGAAGTCACACCAGAGAAGGAAGAATCCTTGTTTGAAGTCCCTGAGAACTTTAAGAAGTACGGGATAGATGATAGGAGAGTATGGTAAGAATGCCTAAACACGAGGCACAAGCAGGAGAGGCCTATGACAACAAAGAAACCACCAAGAAAATAGTTTTAGCCATAGAAGAAGGAGAGGAGAGATGCACTTACATAGGACATGACCTGACAGAAGAAGAAGAGCACGAGTTGATAACCTTGCTAAGAGAATATAGAGATGTATTCGCTTGGAGCTATAAGGATTTGAAGGTTGTAGACCCTGACATATGCTCACACACTATCCCCATGACCTCAGATGCCAGACCCTCTAAACAAAAGCCATATACATACAACGATAATTATGCTGCTAAGATCAAGGAAGAGATAGATCGCTTGGTTTTTTTTTACTGATCATCAAGCACTGTTATACTTGGTAAACAAGCCATGCAATACAGGCAGACTAGTAAGATGGTTCCTCTTACTGATGGAATATGAATTTCAGGTTGTGGTGAGGAAAGGGAAGACTCATATGAGAGCAGATCATCTCTCTAGGCTCAAATCAAGAGAGGCCCCACAAGGAGTATCAGATGATCTTCCTGATGTCTACTTGTATAATTTGGAAGTGGTACCTCAGTGGGCTAAGCCATTAGTTCCAGTATTGACATACGGGCCTAACCACCGAGTAGTAAACACATAGGATAGGGAGATAGTAAAATCTCAAAAGTACAATATCATGGTAGGAAGTATGTACAAGCATACAGATCAAGGGATATTAGCCTGTTGTGTGGAAGAGGATGAGTACGAAAAATGGTTGCCATTAGCACATGTAGGTGCATTAGAGCAACATTACTCAAGGCAACGAACCCTACAGACACTAAGGAGACTCGGAGTGCATTGGCCTACTATGGAAGCTGATGTACATAAGATGTGTAAAGAATGCCCAGTCTGTCGTATTAGACCACCTGTGGAGCATGCCACACTATACCAAGTGTCCCTAATACCAGATTGGAGTGAAGCACTAGTAGCCTTCCTGAGAACGAAAACATTCCCACAAGACATGACTTTGGCCAGGAAAAGAAGTTTCGAACAAGAAGCCCTAGATTACTCACTCACAATCTATACAAGCGTGGTAAAGATGGTTACCTCAGATTATGTGTCCATTAGAGCGAATACCTCAAGATATTGGAAACTGCTCACCAGGGTGTAGCAGAAGAACATTTTGGACCAGAGCGGGTGATCAAGGCTATACTATTTGTCGGTCTTTGGTGGCCGACCCTTCACATGGATGCACATGCCTATGTGAAGAGGTGTGCTGTCTGTCAATGAACTCGGTATCCTATATGCAAAGTGGGGAATAGACTTTGTAGGCCCTCCCCCTGTCAAGAGTTCACATGCCGAATACATCATCGTGGCCACATACTATCTAACCAAATGGGTGGAGGTAAAAGCTACGACCAAGAACGATGCCCTTACGACAGCTAAGTTTCTCTTTGAGAATGTATTCACAAGGTACCGGCTACCTATAGAGTTAGTAAGTGATAGAGGCATTCACTTCTTGAATGAATTATTGAAAATCTCCTCCATGAATTCTTGGTAGTACACAAGAAGTCTGCCCCCTATCACCCACAAGCTAATGGGCAAGCAGAAAGCACAAATAAGATTCTATGCAATGTGTTGACTAAATTGGTGAATAATAAACGCTCTGATTGGGACAAACAGCTACACCACGCTGTTTGGGCATACCGAGTTGCCTATAAAACGGTACTCTAGGCCACTCCCTTTCAAATGGTATTTGGCCAAAATGCAGTGCTACCTTTGCACTTCTTGATACCTACACTGAGAGTAGCACAGGAGCATGAGTGGAGGGGTCATGAACTCTCTTCGAGAATCTTTGACCTTGAGCGACTAGGTGAAATGAGATTAAGAGCTGCAACGGGAATTTATGCAGCTAAGAAAAGACAGAAGGCATATTTTGATGCCCATGTGAAGGACAAGGGCTTGAAAGTAGGAGACCTAGTCTTAGTCTACACTTTAAAGCAGCACGCCCGAAAACTAGAGAAGAGAGGTTATGGAGCTATGATCATAAATAGGATTTCAACTAGTGGGGTAGTACAACTAGCCACTTTAGAAGGCGATATTCTCCCTAGCTACATAAGTGGATGCAGAGTCAAACTATATCAAGAACCCCTCACTCAGGAAATGCTCAATCAACTCAACACTACTAAGAAACGTAAAGAAGAGGAAAATTGAATCCAAGAAGAAGCGCAGGCAGAAGCCTTGGAATGCATCCGAAGAATGAAATTGAGAAGACAGGGTAGAGAACAGCCTAGGACAGATGCGTACGCAGATCCAGGGTATCATATGGCTATGTGTGAAGTTTCAGGTATTAACTCTCATAGAATAATTGATCGACGTCCTTTTGTAACCTTAGAGATAGGACAAGGAAAGAGTGCAAGGACTGTACGGGCCTTGATTGACTCCGGTGCAGTCACTAGTGCTGTTAAACTTTCTTACTGTCGAGAATTAAACTTAAATGTCAATCTTGTAGTAGCATATCTCATAGGATTGGGAGGCGTGGAAACCCCTTTCATGGGTGAGGTGGAACTTCCCCTCTACATTCAAGATGTTTTAATGACAGTTAAAGTACTAGTGTGTGAAGATGAGGATCTCACTGAGCCTCTTATCTTGAGCCAAGACTGGATCTATGATCATGTAGTCAACCTAAACATAAGAAGTGGACTTCTTCAGGTTTGGGTAAATCAGAGCCAAATTACAATTGAGTTAGAAAATGAGGCACTCAAAGAACTAGGAAAGGCACAAACTCCTGGTCCTTCCAGGAGTACACATGAAGATGACCATGCTATTCTTGTCCAAAACTATGTGATGCAGAGGGATGATTATCTCAACAAAGAAGTCAAGGATACGATGGAACTCCCTTCTTTTCCAAAAGCCACAGGGATGCAGCAACCAAAGGTGGATCAAATGCAGAAGAAGCAGACGACTTATGCTCGAAGCCAAAAGAAAATACGAAGCACGATGTCTCAACCATCAAAACAAGTGTGGGTGCGGAAAGGTGACCAACCTGGTGTAGTCCAGTCACAATCACTAGCTCAACTTCATATTAGTGGACAATTACATGACACTAATAAGAAGTGTTTCAAAAATTCTCCTACGAAAGTAAAGTATATCTGGGTACCCAAGAAGTCGATAAAGGTTGACCCACAATCAAGACAAATTTGGGTGCCTAAGGCTTGCTTGTGGGCTCAAATAGCTACACAGAGATCACACCCTGTACAACACGGTTCACTCACTCGAACAGCTCACACCCACTCTTATACATCACGCACGAACACATATTCACCCATGAGCACGAGTAGAATCACTTGTAAATGGGTCCCTAAAAAGCCTCATTTCCAATCAGACACTCTCACAAAGCCCCCGAGAGTCTCCACAAAACCAAAACCGAAAGCCATCCACAGTGTTTGGCTGCCCAAAGACTGTAATACACCCTCCGACCCCACTTGTAAATTCACCTCCACCTACTAACTGCATCATTCTCACACTGCATCTTTCCATTTAGCTCATAGGACAATTCATCCACTAACTACACCCACAATCACCGAGCACTCATTGACTATCTAACTTATCACTAAAAAATCATGTTAATGTTGTAACGGGGACACATGACATCTTGGTGTCCATTTGCAATGTTAACATTCATTTGTATATTCTCATAGAACCGGTGATGAGTTCCTTCAATATGGTCGAGGCTGCAGGAACAAGCTCCCAGGCAGGCACCAGTCCTCAGATCATAGACATTGAAAGTATCCCGATTGAGGAGGAGTCGATATGAAAGGTATGCATATCCCCACAGAAAAAGAGACAATGGTCCCAGACAACATGAAGAACAGGAACCTAACTAAAATGAAGGACATGGTGGCAGTGACACCAACTATTGCCATTCACCTTCGAATGTGCATGCAACATTTCACGTTCCCTGCTCAAGAGAGATTCACGATGCCACCCAAGAAGATCTGGTGCAGTTTATACTTAGCAGACGCCTTCAATTTGACAATCAACATGCCTCATTGGATTATTGACGAAATACACTTGGCACATCAACGATGGTATAAGAAGCAAAAGTCAGTACTTTATGGATGTTGTGCTCTTACAAGGATTGTTTACCGATGCTTGGCATATGATGTGCCAATTCAAAGGGCACTTGTCTGGACCAGGGTGCAAGAATTTCAACAAAGACTATCAACCGCAAGGCCTCCATCCAAGAAAATGAGGGGAGCAGTTCAGATGCCCTGTGCACAGGCCCACAGTGCTACACTGACACTAGAGACAACTCCACGACTTCCAAGGCGAGTGCAACCTTTCACTATGATATTACCAAGGCATAGCACGGAAGGACCGAATCTAGTGTTCCCACCGATACCCACTGATTTGGAGTTCCCTCATGGCTTCACGCTAGAGGATCTAACGAATGAGGAGGTAGCAAGAGTAATTAATGCTACTAATTTGGAAGTTGAGGCAGAGCAGGCAAGCGGACAACAAACTGTCATGGACCAACCCCATCCAAGTCAACCAGACATAGTCGAAGTAGATGAAGATGAAGAGGAGACTGCAGAAGAGGAGCAAGAGGATGAACAAGAAGGACCATCCGACGAAGGAGAGCATGAATATGAACAAGAATTCATACCAGAGCTTGAAGGCATTCCTGCCTATACGAAGCAATTAAAACGACTATATGATACCATCAACCGGGTTCAGGAACAATACAAACTATCCCTGGCAGCAGGAAAGGCCCTAATGAACCAGATCTTGGAGGACGAAGGTGTGGACGAGCAATACAAGGCAACCCTTGACATGATTGCTGATGCATTGGGGTAGCTGAGACAGTGCATACCGTGTGGACGAGCAATACAGGGCAACCCTTGATATGATTGTTGATGCATTGGGGTACCTGAGATAGTGCATACCGCTCTCGCACACTCACAAAGATCGGAGCGACAATACGACAGACGTCCCCCTAGACCAGGAAAACAAATGAATGTCATGGTATCAGAACCACAGGGCACCACATGCACCACCACGGGCACAGCTCATACCATTCATCACACTAATGAAGCCCATACCTCAAGTGCACCCCCGTCACCCCTTTTTCCACCCTCCCCTCCCATTCCACCACCTTCACCTCCTACCACCACTGCCACCACCATCGTCACAACCACAGATTCCACTTCCCATATCGAAGCACAGACTGTGAGTCAACCCTCACAATCCACCACCGCTATTGTAAATGCTACCACTGACATGATAATTCTAACTACAGCCCTTGAAAACCCCATTCCCCCCATCACACTTCCTGGTGGTTCATTTTCACAATTGCACACACCACTTTACACCTTCATGACCATCACCACACCGACAATTCCCATGTTCACAATCACTCCCACGACCGCATCCACATATGACTTCATGGACATATCACCCACTTCTCCACCTCTCCCTCCCCCCATATTCCCACAATCTCCCATTACTCCACCACCCACTTCACCCTTCTCAAGCACAACATACACACTCCCCTTCCCTTTTCCCTACCCTCCAGCATTCAACACCTTCCCAGCATCCACTCCTATTAATAATGTATTTAATACATTGTACCATTGTATGTCTCAATTACAATAGCATTACCAGCACCTAGATGCTCAACATACGAGCCTGTTCAGAAACCATGAAACGCTACAAGAAAGATTCATTAATTTAGAGAAGGAGAAGAGGCTATTACAACAGCAGTTTAATACCTTACAGGCACAACATGATCAGTTAGTAGCCAATCCACCCCAGCCAGATACCGAAGAAAAACAACAACTCGATGATATGTTACACGCCCAGATAATAGACAATCTCAAGCTTCAACGTAACCTCGCCTTACTATGAAAGCACATGTCCGTAGCCCTCGAAGAAAATAAACAACTACAGAAATAGAACGAAGAAAACCTGGAAGCAGCAATGGAGGGTTCACTGCAAGAAATCGACCTAGAGCATTTCAAGGCCATCCCATCTGAAAATATGCGAATCGTAGTGGAAACACACGCCGATCTCCTGGAAGCACACGCAGCCTTAGAAAAAGAGAGGGATAACCTACTAAAGCAACTGGCAGCTCAGCAAGAGTCACCAAAAGAAGTCACAGCCGCCGCAGACACATCTGAAAAAGTCGCAGAACTCAGAGCATAACTGGCAGAACTTCAAAATAAAGTTCTTCAATATGAGCGTCAACCCTCTCCCCTTGTGGAGCCAGAACCTGAGGACTTAGTTCCAATTGAAGTTTAGGAGACTTTTGAAGACCCGTACGTACCCATACCTGCACCACGGGGTAAGCAAACAGAGGAAGGAATGGACACAATTGAGATCAAAGCTCTTGAATGGATGCAAAAGTTAGAGAAGATTGGTGCAACCTATGATGAGAGAGTGGCAGTACAAATACAGTCTATGTCCCGATTGGAAGAAGTCATCATCAAATCGAATTACTTCAGAAACCTCTCCCATCATCGGTGGATTGGCACGTTTGATGATTTGTATGTTCCATTCTGCATATTAATGGGAGATTATAATGCTGAAATAAAGCAGCGCACAACAAAAGAACCAACCTCGGCAACACAGTTTGCACCAGATGACATTCCTGCAAGCGCCACACACGGGAATATATTTCAACCTACCTAGAGGATACATCTGCTTGAAACATACCCTGAGATGGTACGCACTTGGAATAACATGCCTTTATACATCAAGTATAACCCATGCTAGTGCCCTGTCATTCGAAGAAGGTCTTGGCCAGAGTACACCAAAACAGTTTTGACAGTTAAAGGATGTGAAAAGTGGCTAAACTATGTGTACTTAGCACTCCCTCATGACCAACCCAAGATCGGCTACATGATTTCAACCATCCGACATTGGGCAATCAGATTCAAAAATGTACTAGATATCATGGCATAGATGTGCCTCAAAATATTTGAGTTAATGCTGATCACATTCAGAACCTTTAGAAATGTCAAAGACACTCACCTTTCGGCTCTTGGATTCAATGAAGGCAACCAGGATCTCACCTACGATATGAGCACAACACCACCCATCAACGTTGTCTATGCGTGGCATGCTCGTATCAAGTATCTACCAGCCTGCTTCAAGCAAACATTTGAGGAAATGTTTATCACAGGGTTCTGGGAATATCATTCAGAGATATTCATACCCAAACCATCTCACCTATTACAGCTATTTGTGGTTGAACAGGCTCTACACTCAGAATAGCTACGCATGCCACATCCAGAGGTACCCGGGCCAGTAGACTGGGATGCCCTACTCACTGATTTGGCAAAAGGATTGAGGTTAGCAGAGCATCATCTGGCCACAAATGTTGTGAATTACTACATCCAACGATCCACTCAACAAGGGTCTGTCAGAGACGATAGATGCGAGAGAGGGGGGAGTGTTGGCAGTGGTCAGGGCGGCCAAGGACTTACAAGACAAGGGAGCCAACGAGAAGGGCCAAGCAGGCAAAGCAGTCAAAGAAGATTTGGCAAATAGGCCATCATTTTTCCTGAATTAATATTTCCCAAATAGTAATTTTAGTCACTCCACACCATTGTAAATACCATTCCATCTTTTTGTAACTCCATTTTGTGTAAGCCAAGGAGTCCTTGAGCTTGAGGAGGATTAGAAGTACCTACCTATCAATTTTCATAATTTTCTGAGCTCGTTTGAGCCTCCAAACTAGCCTAGGAACGTGATTTTTAACTAGGCCGGACACTAGGTCTGGACAGGGCCAAAGCTAGTCAAAAACTATAAAAAGAGCTAGAGAGCTCATTTTTGAGGTTAGCTTGTTGTAGAATTGAACTTGTATGAGAACTCTTTTGCAATAGAAGTTACTCCATTGTCTCTCTCTTTGTTCTTGCCTTGTGTGCACGTGTGTGTATGTGTGTGCATGTTTGTGTGCTTCTCACTCACACACTTGTGCCATCACTTGTTCGAGGTCTTCATACCATCCTCATGTCTTCCCGGATTGACATTAAAGGAGGTGCTACTCATCACTGAGCTACAGTGTGTCAATGAGGTGTTAACTTTTGTTATTACTCAAAATCGTGTTTCCCACAATTTGATTCCAAAATTGTATTTTTCATGACTTTGGTTGAGAAACGTGATTTTCACAATTCTAGTCCAAAATCGTGTTTTTCACCATTTTAGACAAGAAGAGTTACTCACTCTCTCTCACTCACAATCACTCAAATGAAATTTTTAAATGAAAATTCTGTTTTTATAGTATGCTAAAAATCGTGATTCGAAATGAATTCAATGATTTGAACTTCAAAATTTTGACATTAACATAGCCATGCATATTCATTAACAATTTCATGCCACATCAACCACTTTTAATCAAATTCCCATATTCACCTCTCAAGATGAAAATCGCGATTCTATTGTTAGTTGTTAAAATTTGTCAATTTTCAATCCATGAAGGCTCAAACTAACTTTTTTCAATTTGCATGTATTTCAATTCATTTTATTAACTCACCTGGATGCCCAAAAGCATAATTGAAGCAAATTTACCATTTTACAGAAAATTGTGATTCTAATATGAAAATTGTGATTTGAGATTCTTTGTGCAAATAGTATTTTTGCTTGCTTTTCCAACTTGGTCTTTCTAATTTGTTTCAACAACTCTTATTCCAAGTGTCACCTGCAAAACATAAAAAAATCATATATTTTTTAAAGAAAATTCAAGAAAACAAACAATTTTGACTTTTGATGGAATATCTCTGATTTTTTCTCCTTCACATTTCTCTCATTCATCCCACTTCACACACCGCATCTCTCACTTCATTACAAAAAAGAAATTTTTTGCAATTTTAATCCAATTTTTATGATTTTTTTTGTTTTTTTTTGCCATAAATAAAATGAAACCAATTTACCTAGGGTTTTCTTTTGAAGATCCACTGGTCTTGGGAAATGAAATTGGCTCACAAACTGTGCTCATAGTTTGACTATGGAAAAGAGTTCTTCAAGAAACTTGTATAATGGCAAATGCAACTATCGATTTGTGCAAAGCTATACCCATATACTTTTCTTCAAGTATCAAAAGCAATCTTTCTAAAATATTAATAATTCACCTAGGACAAGTAAATGGCACAGTTGATTTGCATATAGCTACTTAACTTGACTTTCCTTTTAGCAAATAAAGTTGTCTTTCTTAAAGACCAAAAAAATTTCTTAGTACTTGTTCAAAAAGCAATCTAAATATGCAAAGATAAACGCATTTAACACTAGTGTTGTACTTGGACACTTTAGTGTCCTTGGACACTTTAGTGTCCTTGGACACTTTAGTGTCCTGAAAAAGAGTCAATGTTTGATGAATTTTTTAGATTACTAGAAGAAACCATTTATAAATGTAATTATGCAACATGTTGGCATAAGGGTTGAATATTTTTAGAAAAATATAGTTTTTATTAAAGGATATAAAAATTAATATTTATTCACTAATTTTATGATGCTAATTTCAATACTGGCGCAGAAATTACAATGTTGTAAGTTAGAGGTTTTTTTTATTAAAATCATGATCTTGTTATTTTCATTGGTCTAAATGCAATAAAATCTTTTATTTTAAATATGCCAACATGTTTCTATCGATAATTAGAGATTTGTAATGAATTTTACTAGGTTTATGGCATAAAATGAAGCTCATTTGTGATATGACAGTCTTATCATCTATGAATTATTTTGCAAAGTGATGGTATGAACATGCATCATTTTTTGTTATCAAAATACTATTTGATATTATTACAACTAGAAATATTTTTTTGACAACCTTAGGAGTCGAATTTCTATGTCGTTTCTTCAAGTTAAACAATACCACTATTTTTCTGCACTAAGAAAAGGTCATTTTATGAGGAAATATTGCATATGCTACATGATTAAAGTTAACATGCTAGTTTTTTCTATATAAAATAGTTTATAATGCTTATAGAATTATTTTGATTCATAATATATACCTTATATTATTTAGAAAACCTAAATTTTTAGGATGAATTTTTGTTCTCGGTAGAGAGGATTATGGCCATTCAATGAAATATTGAGATTCTTAGTGGTATGTGAGATACATACAAAATTATTGGTTCAAAACATGTAGCATATCTTTATTCTACTATATGATGGTTTTTGAGATAAAACACAAACCATTTTAGTGTTTTTATGAATCAATATCATATAGAAGGCTGCGAAAGTGTATAACTATATAATGAGCACCCTATATTGAACTAATTTTTTTATTATAAAAATGATTTTTCTAGTTCCCAAGAATTGTCGTAAATGATTATATGACAATAAATTAACATTAGAAAAATGATTCCAATAGGTGGAAAAATATTTTTATGGAGATATTTCTTGCTTCTCATATATAAGCTTACAGAAAAATAGTTTTTCTCAACCATATTCAATCATTTGTATATTTTGAGTTATCAAAAAGGGTTATTTTCTAAAATATATATTTTTTATAGAGCATCTAGGTATAGATCTTTATGGGGCTTTAAGGTTTTTTCAAAATTTTATTTGATTAATATGTGTGATTTTTTTTATTTATTAGAAAAAAGGACACTATAGTGTCCTGTTTTGGTACAACACTACTTTCCATTCAGAAAATCAAGGCATCTTTTTCCAAAAGGCCTGCACTATACTTATGAAAAACATGAGCAACCATCCATTTGCACAAAGATAAACACTCATTCCTCTTAAAAGGTAAATTTAAGCCTTCTTTTCCCAAAAGAACAGCTTATTACCTACTTTTCCAAGTTCACATGAGAGATATTAGAGGAGTACCTTTTCCAAAAGTGTTTATTTACCATCAACAATGGAAGATCCAACAAGGTCCAAAACTTCAATGGAAGCTTTGCTAACTTCCCCGGCAACGGTGCCAAAAAGATGTTTGTTATCATTTGGAGTTGTCATATCCAATCATCATAGCATAAAGGATTAACTTTCACATCTTAAATCTGTCAATCCGGGAAGTATACTAAGACCATAGCCCCTTCTAGTTAATGGAATCCAAGAAAATGTAAAAGCAATTCTGATTTTTGAGAAGAACTTGAAAAAGGAGTAGGAAAACTAGGGTTTCTTGTATCTAGAGCTAAACAATAGCTTTTTCAATGATTCTTGTAACTAAAGTGTGGAATTTTTCCTATAGATCAAAATATGAACTCAGAAATAAATTTCAGTACTTGTATCACCCAGACGAGACAATCGTGATTCTAATAAAACTAAGAATGTCCATTTCTAGCAATGATCTCATGCATCTAATCACTAAATATATTGATAATCACCTCTCCTTACAAACTCCACTCAGTAATACACAAGTTATACCAGCAAATTCCATGGATAACACATGAAGAAGACTCAAGAATCAATCATAAACACTCAAAGAAAAGAGAGAAACTATTTTCAAACTGAAACTCTCCATTCACATGTCATATGTGGTCCTTTTAACTTCTAATAAAAAAATATGTGCTTGAAGAGCTTCTAAAAATTTTCTTAAAAATACATATGGTTTCTCTACACATGAGGAAGACTCTTCCTCTATTTTACATCATTTTGATAAATATTTTACAAGATAATGGGTTTCTCACAAAAAAACCTATTCTAACAGTTGGGTATCCCATTTTCTCAATGGTTGACTTGTATTTAGGTTATGATTAGTTTCAATTAGCAAATGAGAGGCCATGATATCATCATAATGAAAAGTCCATTAGGCTTTGTGTGCATGTGTACTTTGTCATAGGGAGTGACAAACTTTGCTTCTCATTTGATGAATGACATGAATCTGGTCTTACATGACTTCACACCTAGGATGACTATGCCTTTTATTGACAACATTCGGATAAAAGGTTGTGAGGAAAGAGTGAAAGATGGTTTGATAGACTCATCTAGATGTAGGAAGTTTGTCAATGACCATATTTCAGATTCTGAGAAGCTTTTTGAGAGATTTGAGGAGGTTGGTTTGAGTTTTTCTCTAGAGAAATTTGTTTTTAGTATCAACAAAGTTTTGATTCAAGGACATCTATGTGCTAACTATGATCAAAATCCATATTGAAAAACATTTGAGCCAATCAAGAAGATTTTTGGGGCATGTCATAGTATAACTAAAGTAAGGATATTTATAGGAGTATGTGTCTTGTACATTATTTGGATCCTTCACTTTGTTCATGTTGCAAACCCATTGAATGATATACTAGGGAAGAAGAAAAATATTATTTGGACTAAGAGATATTTTTGGAGAATGAGTTCTCCTATGCACAACGAAAACATGTAGTGAACCCCTGCATGTCCAACACTTGTACAAACAGCTGCACATTAGATAGCTTGCTGCTCTCAATAAAAATATCAAATGGAGTTCTGCCATTACTCAATCAAACTAGACCAGGAGAGCTTTCTAACAAGCTATAGATAACTTAATTTGGAGAATTTTTTATTAGGAAACGCAACTGACAAAGATAAAATACCTGTCCACACAAGTATGCTAAAGAATTGAACTTCACTTTGGGATTGATAAATCCCTAAATATATATCCTTTGAGGAAGATATTTGAGATAAACAAAGTGCACACAAATAGCTTTCCAAAAACATAAAAATGAAGTAATTTGGATGAGTTTGGTTAGGAAATTCAAGCTACCAAAATAGACCACCTATGCACACAAGTATACTGAAAAACTAGACTTCACTCTCTGATAGATATCTCACATAATATAAATTCTTTCAATGACATATTTGGCACAAAGAACATACACGCAAAGAGCTTCCCAACAAGATAAAAACAAAGAAATTTAGATATGTTTTGGTTGGGAAACTTAATTGACCAAAATAGACTACCTATCTACACAAGTATGCTAGAAAACTAGACTTCACTCTTTGACTGATATCTCACAGAATGTATAAAATTTGAAGGAAACATTTGAAATAGAGAATGTATACATAAGATAAGATTTTTAATGAGTGTTTAAACACAAGTAATGGTTACATATACATTGAGATATGAGCTTCACAAAAGAGCTGTAAACAAAATGATGTGCGGCTGGAAGGAGTCTATGGGAAGACAAAATTACAAAATGACCAGATCCGACTATTGGGAGATCTTTCCTCTTTCTCTCCTTTTTTATAACGTGCTCCCACTCCACTTTAATAACCAATGAGCATGTGAAGAAGTTTGTGCCTCCTTCTTAACTCACCACTTTCATTTGATTTCCCACTAGATGCCACTTACTACAAGGTAGATATTGTATCTTTTACTCATCATGAATTTTGACTAGACTTTTTTTCTCTTTTTTTCTTTTCTCTTGTTTTCCTTTATCTTTATATTTGGTAAATTTGTTCAAGCATAGCTCATGTGAAAATGATCTTGTACATTTATCTTCAACACTCCCCGTCAAGGTCATTTGGGACTTATCTTCAACCATGTCCTGCAAATTTTATCACATTCTTGAACCTTTGAGTTTAGAAGCATCCAAAAACTTTGTAAACATATTTGCAACTTGCTCTTTGGTTCTGATGAACTTTATCTCCACATCTTTGCTCAATACCTTCTCCCTTACATAATGGTAGTGGACCTGTATATGCTTGCACCTTGCATGAAACATAGGATTGCTTGCCAAGTAAATACTTGACATGTTATCACCGTATATGGGGATGGTCCCAACTTGCACTTCAAGATCAGCCAAAAGCTTTTTAATCCACCTTGCTTCACATGTGGCAAATGCTAATCCTCTATGTTCAGCCCCCATGGATCAATGTTCTATGGCTTGTTGGAATTAGCTATAAGTTTACTACTTGCGAAAAAATTTTGAAGACATTCCATTCAGTGGATTGGGAGAAAAGTGCCTCGAAGTGGTCACTGGTCATTCTCTACAGAGGTCTTAAAAAATCGGGGGTAATGCTACACCTGCTAAATTGATTGCTCTGTGTATAGTCAATCATTTTAAGTGATTTGACTTGGAATCATTAGCTCTTTAAGCTAATTTGATATCTCCAAAAGGAATTTTTCTAATTCTTACTATGCTGGGAGCATTGAGCTTAACACATAGCACGTGTATGAACCAAAAAAGAAAGTTTTTGATGATTTGTGAGTGAAGTTATCTGTTTTGGATCAGTCATTACAAGGATCATCTCCAAAGTACATAGGCACTTATTTTGTGTCATTGGAAAGCTAAAAGGGCCTAGAAATCAAGTCTGAAGTGAAAGAGGGCTGGTACAGAGCAAGGATTAGCAATACCAACTCATTTCTTGGAGTGTCCATCCATCTTTCCCAACAGTGGTATCAGAGCAAAGCTAAGGTAAAATCGGAGATGGTTTTCCTTCTTTCATTGAGAAACTGGACAGGAACAACTACCAAGCATGGTGCAAGGAAGGAGTCTCTATGGATACATCTCAGGAGATGAGGAGATGCCCATTTTTAGAAGCAAAGGACAATCTAGAAGAGAGGAGCATGAAAGACTCAATTCATGGTGTGCTAAAGATGCATTAGCAAGGTCATACTTACTTAACTCTATCTCTGAATTTCTTCTTCCACACATTAGGAGCTGTAAGACATCCCAATAGACTTGGGAGACATTGTCATCATATTTTTCTTCCAACACAAGGGCTAGGAAGAACCAATTGTGGATTGAGTTTACCACTCAAAGAAACCAACCCAAGCAATGCATCTCAGAGTATGTGACCAAAGTCAAGGATTTTGCTTACCAATTAGCAAGCATAGGAGAGGAGATTGAAAAGGAGCAAATTGTGAGACAAGTAATCAATGGTATTAAGGCAAACGAAAAATGGCATAGCTTCACAACTGCCATGAACTTGTACATGGACATGCAGATTCCAGACCTTACCACAATCATGGGGCAAATCTTTACCCATGAAGCCAAGCCCAACAAAAATGGAGATTCATCAAGAGGTAATAACTCTTCTGCTCTATATACAGATAAAGGCAAGTCTAAAGAGAAAGGGAAAAGCAAAAAGATTGAGGATGAAGGTACAACCTCTCAAGCTAATTATGCAATGAGAGGTAGAAACTCAAGAGGTAGGGGCAGAGGAGGTAAGCAAGGTAGGGGGAGAACTTTCAACTCTTCCCCATGTAATATTTTTGGTTTATCAAATCACACTACAGACACATGAACTTCAAGAATAAGAGAGGTAGAGGTTTCCAAAGAGGTGGCTACACACAATCAAGAGGAAGATTCAACCATCATCAAGGCTACAATAACAATTACAACAACAATTACAATACCACTACCAAGGAGGTTACAAATCAAGGAAAGATTACAACAATTATATAGAGGAACAAGAGGATTCCCTTTCTGATTATGAATATGACTTCAAAGCAAGGTATGAATGATGACCATCTCTTCTACATTGACTCAGGATGTTCAAACCATGTGGCAAGCAATGTATCTCTTCTCTTTGAACTTGAGGAACCTAAGGGAAAGCATCAAGTACAAATAGGTGATGACACCAAGCATTCAATGGTCAAGGTAGGAAATGTTAAAACCTTTCATGGAAATAGAAATCTGTTGAGTAGGGTTCTATATGTACCTACAATCACCAAGAATTTGATGAGTGTTGAGCAGATTGTGGAAAACGGTTTGCAGTTCAGGTTCAACAAATATGTAGCATTTGTGGAGGATCCCCAACATGGATTCAAGAGAATTGCCAAGGGAGAGAAGAAAGGTAGGTTATTTACATTTGAACTTGAAGATACAAAGAATATTGCACCTTATAGCTACAAAGATCAAACATTGTGAGAGCTTGAAATTTGGCATAAGAGATTAGGGCATATTGGTGAGAGAACCTTAAAGCAAATATGTAGAGATCAATGTGTGCTTGGGATACCTAATGTATCCAAGCAACACATGATCTATAAATGTGGTGCTTGTCAGTTTGGAAAATTTCACAGGTTACCCTTCTCAAAGAAAGGCTACATGCATGAGGACTACTTGGAGCTTGTCCATACAGATATATGGGGACCAAGTAAGGATCCCTCAATTTTTGGATCAAGGTATTATATATCTTTCATTAATGATTTCAGTAGATGGACTATCTTATATTTGATGAAGCACAAAGATGAAGTATTCAGTTGATTTATGATGTATCTTGCACTTGTGGAAAACCAGACATGAAGAAGCCTAAAGAGACTAAGGTAAGATGGATGAAGTGAGTACTTCTCAAATGAGTTTGATGCATTCTTGCAGGATAGAGGAATCAAAAGGGAAATCACAAGGTATACCCCTGAGCAAAATGGGGTGGCAGAGAGGAGAAATAGATTAATTGGTGAAATAGCTAGGTCAATGCTAAATGAGAAAAAATTACCTAAATATTTGTGGGCAAAGAGTGTATGTACTGCCACTTATCTTGTAAACAAATTGCCATCAGAATCTCTTGATGGGATGACCCCATATGAAGCATGGCATGGTAGAAGTCCTTCACTTGATCATTGCAGGATCTTTGAATGTGTTGCTTATGTGCATATCCCATCTCAAATCAGAGGTAAGCTAGACCCTAAGGTAGAGAAGTGCATCTTTATAGGGTATGACTTGAATTGAGAAGATACAGGTTTTATAATCCATCCAACAAAGGGTCTATGGTCAGTAGGTATGTTGTGTTTGATGAGAATGATTCTTGGTTTGAAAGTGAATGCACAAAAATTAAGTTGCCATATGACTTGGAAGAGGAGTTCCCAAGACTCACCAAGGAGGAGCCAAATCAGATTGGAGACATCAAATCAGATGATGAGGACATCATCAACCTAGAAGAATTCAAGGCATGGAAATCAAAAGGCAAAACCAAGATGAAGAAGTTGGAGGACATACCTGAATCATCCAACCAAGCAGTCAGAAGATCACAAAGGAAGAGCAAGAAGCCAATCGGATATGGGTATGAAACTTCTTTAGTTACTAAGCATTCTATTTATCTTGCCAAATACTTATCACTTGAAGAGCCATCATCATATGAAGAGGCAAAGACCAAGGCAGAATGGAAGGAAGCTATGGATGAAGAAATTGAAGCACTCAAGGAGAATGATACTTGGGAGCTAGTGCCAAAGAAGGATTCTATGAAGGTAATTGGTTCTAGATGGATCTATAAGATCAAGAGAAATTCAGATGGATCAATTAGCAAGTACAAAGCTAGACTTGTGGCTAAGGCTTTTTCACAAACCCAAGGAGTAGACTATGAAGAAACCTTCTCACCTGTGGCCAAAATGCCAACCATCAGGGTATTGGTAAATGTGGTTGCATCAAAGAATTGGAATATGTACCAATTGGATGTAAAAAATGCATTTCGTAATGGATGGATTCCATAGGAGGTTTACATGGCTCAACCTCTTGGCTATGAGGACCCAAACAAGGTAAACCATGTGTGTAAACTGAACAAAGCTCTTTATGGATTGAAGTAGGCACCTAGGGCATGGAACCATAGGTTGACTACATACCTTCAAGATCAAGGATTCATCATGAGTAAAGCAGACACTTCTCTGTTTGTTAAGAGAAGTAATTCAGAGGTGATATACCTATGTGTGTATGTTGATGATATCATACTTAGAGGTATTGATGCTAATGTCATCAAACAGATCAAGAATCAAATGATGGAGGAGTTCAAAATTAGTCTAAAGTATTTTCTTGGACTTGAGTTAGTCTATACTAACTCTCGAATTTATATCACTCAAAGAAAGTATGTGCATGATATGTTGAAGAAGTTTCACTTGGAGGATGCCAAGATAGCAAGCACTCCTATGGAGGTAAACCAAAAATTAAGTGCTCGTGAAGGTGATGTGCTTGAAAATATTGTAGGATACCAAAGCATAGTGGGAAGCCTAAACTCTGCTACACTAACAAGGATTGATATTGCTTATGGAGTAAGTGTCTCAAGTCAATTTATGCACAAACCTAGAGCACCTCACTTGGAAGCTGCCAAGAGGATTTTGAAGTACCTTAAGGGCACTCAAAATCAAGGTTTATACTTTCCTTATACTTAAGATTTGGATATTAAGATATACTCAGATCTAGATTGGGCAGGTTGCAAGGATGACAGGAGGAGTACTTCAGGTTTTCTCTCTTTTGTAGGTGACAAAACTATATCATGGTCTTCCAAGAAGCAACCTACTGTTGCTTTATCTTCAATAGAGGTTGAATATAGAGGACTAGCAAATGCTACTCAAGAAGCAATATGGATTAGATTTTTATATGCATATTTGGGATTACATGTTATCTCTCCAATGATTTTTGGAGATAATACAAGTTCTTTACATCTTGCAACAAACCCTATCTATCATGCTAGGACCAAGCAAATACAGGCCCACTATCATTATTGGAGAGAGAAGCTATTGAGCAAGGAAATTTAGTTCTCATATGTAGCAACTAATATGCAATGTGCAGACTTATTGACCAAAGCACTTGATGGTACTAAACTTTGCAAGTTTAAAGCTATGATTGGATTGCAGGACATTCAAGAGGATTGATGAAGAAGACCAAGACAAGATTTTTGGCTTGATGTGGAGCTTTTGGTGCAAGTGCCAAGCCTGCACACTTGGCTAGGCATGAGAATTCTTTATGTGCAAATGATTGAAGACCCATGAGAACCATTGCCTATGGATTTTAATCTTTAACCATTTGTTAAAGTCAATTGACTTGGAAGATTCTTGTAAATCCACTAAACTCATGGAGTTAGATAGAATGAAAAGCTACGAATTCATTTAGAGAGAATATATCCTAGATTAGGGGATCATGTTTCTAGAGAGAGCCAAATTTGAATTCAAATTCAAATTTGAAGAAAATCATTATAAAAGAACACTTCAAAACTCACAGCTAGATGCCCCCATTACTGAGCTTAGAGTTTGTCATTTGATGTAATAGAGAGGCTCATAAAATAGCCTACATTTCTCACTATCATTGGGCATTGGTTATCATGCCAATGATCATGTAAAACATTCATGTAATACAAAAGATAATTGCTTATATCTATTGATCTCTTTGTCATTGTCACTCAGAACAATGTTCTTGCCTTGCTCATATCTCAGTCATTACTCCACCATCTTCAAATTTCTATGGTGTGTTGGAATCAGCTCTGACTCTACTACATGCTTACAAATTTTGAAGACATTACATTCATTGGATTGGGAGATAAGTGCCTCTAAGTGGTCACTAGTCATTCTCTGCAGAGGTCCTTAAAAATCGGGGGTAATGCTAAACTTGCTAAATTGATTGCTCTGTGTATAGTCAATCCTTTTAAGTGATTATGCTTGAAATCATTAGCTATTTAAGCTAATTTGATATCTCTAGAAGGAATTTTTCTAATTCCTACTGTGCTAGGAGCACTTAGCCTAACAAGCAGCATGTGTATGAACCAAAATAGAAAGTTTTTGATGATTTATGAATTGTGAAGTCATCTATTTTGGATCAATCAGTAGAAGGATCATCTCCAAAGTACATAGGCACTTATTTAGTGTCATTGGAAAGCTAAAAGGGCCTACAACGCAACTCTAAAGTGAAAGAGGGCTGGTACAAAGCAAGGATTAGTAGTACCAACTCATTTCTTAGAGTGCCCATCCATCTTTCCCAATAGGTTGATCTCTTATCTTCCTTGAACGTGCCTAATCAACATCGCTAAAGCCTTTGACCTGCAATTCTTCATCAAACTTGTAAAAAAAAGCATGATTGACTATATGCTTTATGTATCTCAACAAACTCTTGGCGGAATTTAAATATTCACTTGTTGGGGCTTGCATAAACCCAGAAAGTACACCAACAACATAAGATAAATCAGCTCTTGTAATGTTTGCATAGATTAATGATCCTATAATGCTTTTTTATGTCATTACATCTTCCAATAGTTCTCCATCATTTGAGAAAATCTTTGTACTTGTGTCCATGGGTTGAGTGAGTGGTTTGCATTCACTCATTCCAAATCTGAAAAGCACATCCAACAAGTACTTCCTTTGCATCAAGTAGATGCCACTTTTTCCATAAACAACTTCAATTCCTAAAAAATATTTCAACTCTCCAAGATCTAAAATTTTAAACTCCTTACCAAGCTTCCTTTTGATATCTTTAATCCCTGTAACATCATTTCTTGTTATGATGAGGTCATCGATGTATATGCAAATACATACCTCTCTATTTTCTTCCTTCTTCATGTACAATGAAGGATCTTAGTTAGATATTCTACCAATCTCTGATTCCATGCTCTTGGTGCTTGCTTCAAGCCATAAAGTGCCTTTTTCAACCTACAAACAAATTCTAGATGGTTTTCATTTTCAAATCCAACCGGTTGACTCATGTATACCTCTTCTTGTAGTTCTCCATTGAGAAAAGCATTTTTGATGTCGAGTTGATATAATGGCCATCTCCTTGAAGCACCAATTGTTATTAATGTTCTCATTGTTCCCATCTTTGCAATAGGGTTGAAAACTTCATCATAATCTATGCCTTGTTTTTGTTTAAATCCTTTGGCAACTAATCTAGCTTTATATCTAGTTAGTGAACCATCAACATTCCTCTTTACTTTAAACACCCACTTGTTTGGAACAATATTCATACCTTCTTTCTTTGGCACTAGCTCCCGTGTGTGATTATCTTTAAGAGCTTTGATATCCTCTTTCATAGCTTGCTTCCATTCCTTTTGTGTGCAAGCTTCTTCATATGTCTCAGGCTCTTTATCTTTGATAACCTGCATCATGTAAAAATGTTTCCCCATGAAACTATCATAACTCAGCCTTTGAGTTGGATACCTTGTCCTTGAAGATCTTCTTTCATTGCCTTTAGAAAGTTGCTTCTTTCACGTATTCATCTTTACCTTCAGAGTGATTACCTCTTCATATTCTTCTTTACTTGCATCTATCTCACTGTTTGTAGTAGCAATTACCCCTTCAGCTCTACTATGAGCTGAATTTGGAGACAAAGAATGACTCCCCCTCCATGTTGAACATTCTTCATTTGATGTAGATGCCTCTAAACCTGAACTTTTTGGAATATACCTCCTCTAGATTCAAGTGATGTATTCTCGATGTTGTGCACCAATTCATCAATTAAGTGGTGTTTGTGGTAGCTTCATCCCAATAGTACAATGGTACCTTCATCTCATTGACCCTGCATCTTGCAATTTCAGAAATTTGCTTATTTTTCCTCTCAGCTACTCCATTTTGTTGTGGTGTATACCTACAAGTAAACTGCCTTTTGATCCCATTCTCTTGTACAAAATCTAAAAATTCTTTGGAGAAGTATTCTCCTCCACCATCGGACCTTAAGGTTTTGATATACCTTCCTGTTTCTTTTTCAACTTCAACTTTGAATCTTTTGAATATAGAAAACACCTTTGATTTTTACTTCATACAAAACAACCATATCTCATCAATGAAGGTGACAAAGAATCTATTACCAGCCATTGATGGCTCTTGGGTTGGTCCCCATACATCCGTATGTATCAAGTCCAAGCCATTTGGGGCCACATATTGCTCCTCTTGAATGGCTACCTCGTTTTCTTTCCTGGTTGACAAGCTTCACATAACTTATGTAGTCCAATGCTATTAAATTTTGGAAGGCCTCTTACCAGTTCATGTTTGCTCATGTCCTTCAACTTTGGAATATTGATGTGTCATATTCTTTTGTGCCATAAGTCAAGCTCTGAAATCTTCTTGTTCCCACATTGAATGTACATGACCTTTCCATGTGGATGTTGGACTTCCAAAGTGAACATCCTTCCTTCTCTTCTACCTTGAGCAACGACCTTGAAACCTTCCTTTTGGTTCTTTATGAAGCCCCCATTCTCATTGAATATGACATCCCTTCTCTACCATTTGTCCTACTGAAATCAAGTTCTTTGAAATCGTAGGAACACGAAGAACATTAGATAGTACCTTTGCTCTACTTGTATCTCCAAGCCTTATATCTCCAATATGTTCATCATGTGTTGAGTATCATCACCTATTTCAACACATCCTTTTCCACTTGGTACCTATAGATTAGTGAACAAACTTCCTTGGCATGAAATATGGTTACTACAACCTGAATCAATGTACCATTTTTTGTCATCTTCACAAGAGCTTCTATACTCATGTCTCATTGCAAGTAGTGTGTCCTTGCTTCCTTCAGTTGAGGTGCTTGCATAGTTGCTTTGGCTCCTTTGATTGCCTCCATTTGGTCTTCCATTCATCAGCCAAAAATCACTAGCATAGTGTCCTACTTTACCACAATGATAGCATGTTATACCTTTATGAGAATTGTAGGAGTTTCAAGCCTCTTCCTCTACTTCTACCTCGACCTTGTCCTTGTGTGTTGGCATTTGATGCATCCTTGTTGTTGTTGTGACCTCTTCCTTTCCCTCTTGAGCCTCCTCTTGAGTTCCTTTCTTTACCTCGACCTGCCTATAACATTTGGTTGTGGCTGTCCTTTCCTTTGGGGCCACCAAAGCTAAGCTCTTCTGTGACAAGATGATGGATTAGTTGTTCAAAACCTGGATATGCATCTTTCAAGTTAATGGAAGTTATAAAAGGCTTCCATCTTTCATCTTCTCTCAATCCATAGAGACTATAACACACAAGGTCTTCATCTTCAACCGTTGTGCCAATAGAAGCTAAAGCATCTCTTAGCTCCTTAATTTTCAAAGTATATTTAGCTATGGATTGACTCGAACGTTTCTTGATTGTGTTCAACTCATTCTTGAGTTGAAGTTTCTTAGCTTTAGTATTTGTTGAATACATCCTTTCAAGAGCTTCCCAAGCATCCTTAGCCTTCTCTAGATGTTGAATATGCCCTACCATGGCATTAGTAATGACGTGTGAAATGAGGAACATGCGTCTCTTATTCCTCTCTTCCCATTCTTTTGCTTGCCTCCTTTGGACTTTGGTGGCCAAAGCTTGATTGATTTGAGGTTGAGCATCATTGCCGCTCACAATATCCCACAAGCCTTTGCCCCTTAGGTAGTTGATCATTCTAAACTTCTTCACGGGATAGTTATCCTTATCCAATTTCTCTACTTGTTGACCCAAGTCAGCCATTGAAGACTATCCAAAAACTTTGAGAGTTACCTCGAATAGTTATATTGTCCTTTACTCTTGCGTTTGTGAAGCTCCTCCTTGTTTTGTAGCTCCTTTTTTTCTTTGCTTTAACTCCAGCTCTATTGATGAAGCTTCAGCACCAAGTTTTCTTTGATACCAACTCTGGAGAATGAGTTCTCCTATGCGCAACAAAAACGTGTAGTGAACCCTTGTATGTCCAACACTTAGAAAAATAGTTGCACCTTAGATAGCTTTTTGCTCTCAATACAAAACTCAAATGGACCTTTACCTTTAGTCAATCAAAGTAGACAAAGAGAGCTTTCTCAAAAGCTATAAATAACTTAATTTTGACAAGTTTTGATTAAGAAACGCAACTAACAAAGATGAGCTACCTGTCCACACAAGTATGCTGAAGAATTGAACTTCACTCTTAAATTAATAACTCCCTAAATATATATCCTTTGAGGAAGATATTTGAGATGAAATAACTTTCCAAAAAGCTAAAAATCAACTAATTTGGATGAGTTTTGGTTAGGAAACTCAACTGACCAAAATAGACCACCTATGCACACAAGGATACTTAAAACTAGACTTCACTCTCTGATAGATATCTCATAGAATATAAATACTTTGAATGAAATATTTGGGAAAGAGAGATAAAGTGGAAAGATCTTTCTAACAAGCTAAAAAACAAGCAACTTGGATATGTTTTGGTTAGGAAACATAACCGACCAAAATAGACTACATGTCTACACACATATGCTGAAATACTGGACTTCACTCTTTGATTGATATCTCACAGAATATATAAGCTTTCAAGGGAATATTTGGAGAAGAAAACGTATCATGAGATAATCTTTCCAATGTTTAAATGGTTACATATACACTTGATGGAGAATGTTAATCTCCAAAAGAACAA
Source organism: Ceratopteris richardii (assembly GCA_020310875.1). Lineage (NCBI taxonomy): Eukaryota > Viridiplantae > Streptophyta > Polypodiopsida > Polypodiales > Pteridaceae > Ceratopteris > Ceratopteris richardii. The sequence continues at coordinate 148,846,718 of CM035407.1, forward strand.
CTTATTCTTGTGATTAGAGCACCTCTATACCAAGAATAAGTCAAAACCTTCCACACATTTAGAGGATCAACTTCTAATTATCAAAAGATGAACAAATCTGTGAAGAAGGTGATACACAGAAAAGTCTGCTACACTATTTCCTTATATTGACTTATCAAACGTATAAAGTTTTTGATGAAACTTTGTACGAATCATCTCCTAGAGATTGCGCAACTATTCCAAGTTGAATTACTCCAAAAGATTAAGTGTAGCTTGAGAAATCAACTTCTCAAGTTACCTATGTCAGAAACTGTACTTCTGAGAAGTCGATTCAGACACCCCTAACTTCTTAACTTTGATTCTCACAATATCTAACCCGTTTTGCCAAATGCTTTTAGCCACGAGTAGATCACCTTCCAACTTAAAGATTAAGTGCTTGCTTGCACAAAACTTTAAACTATGGAGTAAGCACTGACCAAAAGATTAAACACGAAATTTGCGCCTGTTTCAGAGAACTGTAGACATTCAACACATATGAATGTTCCTATTCACAATTCTCCTAGCCTGTTTACAATTGGACTCTGAAATTCAGGTCACAGGCTTATTAACTAACAACTTAGATATCCTCAAAAGGATTTTGCTAATGATCAAACACAGAAGGAGCAGACACGAAAAGATCGGGCGCAATATTTCTTCATTAACTCAAAAAATTACAACTGAGTGATGAGAGCAAACACAAATTCACTTTCCACTATCTCATAGCTTCTATCTCCCTAATTCTTGACTTGTAACTATTGTCACATATGCTCTCATACATGCCCCGACTTTTCTCAAGGTATTTATAGATAATTTGTACATACTTCTTACTGAACAAAAGATCTAAGTCATCTATGACTATGCTAATGTACATATGTGTACAAGACAACATTCTGACTTCTTCTTAATTTTGCAAATGTCTTCCTTTACTTCATTCTGACCATAAGCATTTTCCAAGATCTGTATAATCACCAATTTGTGATTGGTTTGCTCCAACAGCTCCCCCTCAATCACTAATTGTGATTATTCCATTCTTCTTCACTCCTGCCATCTCCTTGAATCTCTGTAACTTAGGTCCATCCAAGCTTTTTGTCATCATATCTGCCACTTGTTCTTTTGTTGGAGTGTACATCACTTCAATCTCTTTATCAAGTACCTTTTCCCTCAAGAAATGATACTGTATCTCTATATGCTTAGTCCTGGCATGAAAAACAGGGTTAGCTGCCAAATACAAAGAACTCATATTGTCTCCAAAAATTATTGGAGTACTATGATCAGTCTCAAAACTTTTCATCAAGGTCTTTAACCATATAACTTCTTTTGCAGCTTCTACCATTCCCTTATACTCAGCCTCTGTGGATGATAAAGCAACTGTGTGTTGCTTCTTTGAACACCAAGACACTAACTTGTCTCCAACATAACATAGATATCCATGAGTAGATCTTCTATCATCTGAGTCACCTGCCCAATCTGCATCACTAAACACTTTGATTCTTGTGTCAGAAGTGAAACCATAATACAAACCTTCACTTAGGGTTCCTTTGATATATCTGAGTACCCTTTGGGCTGCAATCCAATGAGTCTTCTTTGGACAATGCATAAATTGTGACAACACACCTACTGCATATGATAGGTCTGGCCTTGTCAAGGTAGCATAGATTAGACTACCTACCAAACTCTGATATTTCTTCATGTCATTGAACTCCTCACCTCCATACCTGCTTAATTTATGATTTACCTCCAATGGAGTAGTTGAGGTCTTGCAATCTTCCATGTTAAACTTGATCAAAAGATTCTTCAAGTATCTCTCTTGTGAAACATATACTCCATGTTGAGTATACACAATCTGCATACCTAGAAAATAAGATAAGTTTCCCAAGTCACTTATCTTAAACTCTTTCTCTATTTGCTTCTTGAGTTCATTGATTCCTTGAGCATCTGTTCCTGTAACAATAATATCATCAACATAAATGCACATGTAAATATATCCATTTTCACTTGCCTTCACTAGCAAGCTACTATCTGCCTTTGATGCTTGAAATCCACATTCATTCAAGAACTTGACCAATCTGTAATTCCAAGCTCTTGGGGCTTGCTTCAACCCATATAAAGCTCTCTTGAGCTTACACACATAATCTGATCCAATTGACTCCATGAAGCCTTCTGGTTGCTCCATATATACTTCATCTGCAATGTAACCATTAAGAAATGCATTCTTCACATCCAATTGTGATAATTTCCATCCTTTGCAAGCAGCAATAGCAATCAATGTCCTAATTGTAGACATCTTAGCAACAGGACTAAAGGTTTCATCATAATCTACCCCATAAGTTTGGGCATAACCTTTAACCACAAGTCTAGCCTTATATCTAGACACCTTACCATCTGCAAACCTCTTTGTTTTGTATACCCACTTGCATCCAATGACTTTCTGATTCTTTGGTCTTGGTACTAATTCCCAAGTTTCATTTTCAAGTAGAGCATCATACTCTTCTTGCATTGCCTTCTCCCAATTCTGTTTACCTTTGGCTTCTTCATAAGTGGTTGGATCTTCTTCTGTTTTCACAATGTAAGCATAATCTCTTGTTGTTAGGAAAGATGTATCATAACTATACCTTATAGGCTCTTTCCTTTCTCTTGTAGATCTTCTGATTTCTGCACTTCTTGAAGTTTCAGCCTCATTTGATTATGGATCAAATCTTGGCCCTTCTTCTACATGATCCTGCACTCTACATCTAGAGTCAACTTCATCAACAATTTCTTCACATACCTTTACCTTTGCCTTTCCTTTCCTTTGAATTTCTTCAACACCTGCATACTCATTTGGTGATCCTGTATACCACATGTTTTGCTCATCAAATGTTACATCTTTAGTAACAAGAAATTGCTTTGTGGATGGACTCCACAACCTGTAACCCATTTGTCTATCATCATATCCAATAAACACATACTTCTCTGCTTTTGGTTCTAGCTTATGTCTTAATTGTGAAGGAACATAAGCATATGCAATACATCCAAATACTTTACAATGATCAAGACTAGGCTTCTTACCCCACCATGCTTCATAAGGGGTTCCTCCATCCAAAGCTTTACAAGGCAACCTATTCACAAGGTATGTTGCAGTGTTAATGGCCTCTGCCCATAAGTAATTTGGACAATTCTTTTCCTTCATCATGGCTCTTGCAAACTCTACAAGAGTCCTATTCCTCCTTTCTGCTACTCCATTCTGTTGAGGGGAGTACCTGCAAGTTACTTCTCTTTTGATACCTGCATTCCACAAATAATCATCAAACTCTTTTGAGAAATACTCTCCCCCTCCATCTGATCTTAACCTCTTTAGTTTTTGTCCTGTGATCCTTTCTGCATAAGCATGGAAATGTTTGAATGTCTTGAAGACTTCTGATTTGTCCTTGATTACATACAAAGTAATCCACCTGGTTGCATCATCAACAAACAACACATAATATCTGGATCCATTTATGCTATAGTCCCTTGAGGGACCCCATACATCTGTATGAACCAATTCAAGCATATTTGAATACTTGTACCCTGATTTGTTATAAGAACTTTTATGTGCTTTACCTAATTGACAAGCTTCACACTTGTACACCATATGTTGCCCTTCAATGTTTGGCAATCCAAGCACTATCTGATTCTTTGACATCTCCTTTATAGCTCTCTCATTGAAATGACCTAGCCTTTTATGCCATAGGTCTAATTCAGATACCTTTTGACCTCCATAGGTAAACAATGCATGTCCTACATTACCTTGGACTTTGAGAGTGAACAATCTTCCCTCCTTTTTACCTGCAATTATGGTTCTATATCCCTGATTTGGATCTTGTACATAGACACCATCATTTGTAAATCTTACCTCATATCCTTTCTCCACAATTTGCCCTACACTTATCAAATTTTTAGGAATAGTAGGAACATAAAGTACCTTGCTCAGAAGTGTACTTCCACTCTTTGTCTTCACTGATCCAATGCTCTCCACTTTATGTTTAGTATTGTCACCTGTTTGAACTGTATGTCCATTCACCCTTGCTTCCATATCAGTCATCAAGGATAGGTTTCCACTCAGATGGTTACTACACCCAGAGTCAATATAAAACACTCTTTGATCTTCTCCCATTAATTCATGAGTTGCATTCAAGATAAGAGTCATGTCATCCTTCTGATCTGATGCATAATTGTAATAATTATTGTTGTAGGACTGAGATTGGAAGTTTCTTCCACCTCCTCTACCATATGATGTCCTACCACCTCTTCCTCTGAAATTGCCTCTTTGATTTCTGCCTCCTCTACCTCTTTGACTATAATTCTGATTGCTGTATCCACCACTTTGATTGTTATACCAACAATCATTTGCCAAATGATTTGTTCTGCCACAAATCCAACAAGCTTTAGCATTATCTTTGTTCTTACCTCCTCTTCCTTTACCTCTGAAATTTGTCTTCCCTTTTGTGAAGTTGGCTTGATTTGAGTTCCCTTCATCCTCATTTGATTGCTTTCCCTTGCCATTCTTTTTCTTATCTTTGGAGTACATAGCTTGACTTGTACTTCTATCATTGTCTCCTTTAAGATCCTGCTCAAAGGTTAGCATGTGTCCTAGCAATTGATTAAGATCAGGAGTAAAGTGATCAAGTGACAATTCTATGGACAAGATAAAAGGCTTCCACTTCTCATCACCTCTTAGACCTGTAAGTATTTGTCTTACCAACTTTTCTTCTTCAATATCTTCATCCACTGCTCCCAAGCTATCTGCAATATCTTTCATCCTTGCCACATAATCTGAAATTGATTGTGAGCTCTTCTTCTTGAAAGTTGTGAACTCAGCCCATAGTGAGGACTTCCTTGACTTAGTTGTATTTTGGAAATGCTCTTCCAAGGCATTCCAAACATCTGTAGCACTTTCTAAACCTCTGATGTGAGGTAGAAGGTAATCATTTACAGCCATGTAGATGATACTCCTTGCTTGAGCATCCTTTCTCATCCAAGTCTTCAACATTGCAAGTTCTTCCCTAGTAGGAATACTTGGATCTGCAAATTCTGGTTTTTCTTCATCTCCTGTAATGAATGATATAAGATCTTTGCTCATGAGGTGTGCTTCCATCCTCATGGACCATGCTGGATAGTTCTCCCTATCTAGCTTATCAATCTGCAAGCTTTCTCCCATCTTGTATCCACCTGTGTATTGAAATCTTCAAGTTTTACAAACAATGTATGTACCTTTACTTCGAATTGAACTCCTTTTGCCTTTCTTGATGTCAATTTGTCTTCTCCTTGAGCTTTGACTCCAAGCTTTCACTTCCTGATCCTTCAAATGTTGAATCTCTTGAATCTGCAGCAGTCGAGATCCTCCTTTTCTTCAAATTGATGTCTCCTGCTCTGATACCACTGATGGAGAATGTTAATCTCCAAAAGAACAACTTATTCTTGTGATTAGAGCACCTCTATACCAAGAATAAGTCAAAACCTTCCACACATTTAGAGGATCAACTTCTAATTATCAAAAGATGAACAAATCTGTGAAGAAGGTGATACACAGAAAAGTCTGCTGCACTATTTCCTTATATTGACTTATCAAACGTATAAAGTTTTTGATGAAACTTTGTACGAATCATCTCCTAGAGATTGCGCAACTATTCCAAGTTGAATTACTCCAAAAGATTAAGTGTAGCTTGAGAAATCAACTTCTCAAGTTACCTATGTCAGAAACTGTACTTCTGAGAAGTCGATTCAGACACCCCTAACTTCTTAACTTTGATTCTCACAATATCTAACCCGTTTTGCCAAATGCTTTTAGCCACGAGTAGATCACCTTCCAACTTAAAGATTAAGTGCTTGCTTGCACAAAACTTTAAACTATGGAGTAAGCACTGACCAAAAGATTAAACACGAAATTTGCGCCTGTTTCAGAGAACTGTAGACATTCAACACATATGAATGTTCCTATTCACAATTCTCCTAGCCTGTTTACAATTGGACTCTGAAATTCAGGTCACAGGCTTATTAACTAACAACTTAGATATCCTCAAAAGGATTTTGCTAATGATCAAACACAGAAGGAGCAGACACGAAAAGATCGGGCGCAATATTTCTTCATTAACTCAGAAAATTACAACTGAGTGATGAGAGCAAACACAAATTCACTTTCCACTATCTCATAGCTTCTATCTCCCTAATTCTTGACTTGTAACTATTGTCACATATGCTCTCATACATGCCCCGACTTTTCTCAAGGTATTTATAGATAATTTGTACATACTTCTTACTGAACAAAAGATCTAAGTCATCTATGACTATGCTAATGTACATATGTGTACAAGACAACATTCTGACTTCTTCTTAATTTTGCAAATGTCTTCCTTTACTTCATTCTGACCATAAGCATTTTCCAAGATCTGTATAATCACCAATTTGTGATTGGTTTGCTCCAACAACACTGAGATATGAGCTTCACAATAGAGCTGTGTACAAAATGAAGTGTGGCTGGAAGGAGTCTACTGGAAGACAAAATGACAAAATGACTAGATCTGACTATTGGGTGCTCTTGCCTCTTTCTCTCCTTTTTTAGAATGTGCTCCCACTCCACTTTTATAACCAATGAGCATGTGAAGAAGTTTGTGCCTCCTTCTCAACTCACCACTTTCATTTGATTGCCCACTACATGCCACTTACTACAAGGCAGATATTGTATCTTTTACTCATCATGAATTTTGACTAGAATTTTTTTTCTTTTTTTCTTTTCTCTTCTTTTCCTTTATCTTTATATTTGGTAAATTTATCCAAGCATAGCTCATGTGAAAATGAGCTTGTACATTTATCTTCAACAACATTTGGGAGCAATGAGAAAATTAAATCAAATCTTAATGAAAGCTCCTATCTAAAATGTGTGTACTATTCGGGACAAAGAGCTATTATTTTGATTATTGATACTAGTCGTATTGGTATAGGCTAGGTCATAGGTTACTATGATGTTAGGGGGAGAAGATATGTAGTTCATTTTGGTGCAAAGATCTTACATGACACTCAAATGAACTATCATTAAATAAAAAGAGAGCCATAGGGATTAGTAAATAAACTAAATGAGAGAAAGAATATTTTATCGGAGCAAATGTGATTATGGAAATTAGTTTTCTTCCATCGATTTGTATGGTAGCCAATCGCTCATCTCTAGATATTGTGATGATTTGGTGGATTTCATTTGTCAAATTCATAAATCCAACTTTTGTGCATATGGTCGGATAGTTCAATATTGTTGTGAATACTCTCTCACAAGCAAAATTTGAGGAGGATTCAGATGAGGAATCAATATAATGAGATATAAATATGATGCATTATGATCCACAAGTATATTTGTAAGTCCAAAAGTACATCAAGAACATCATAAAAAATGCTTACAACTCTTTCATGAAGAATGGATTTATTTGAAAACATGTTAAAGAAAAAGTGAAAAATCCCCAACAAGTATCAGGAAAGAAAAGTCATCAAGTTGAAGTTATGAAAGATATGCACGAGAACTTATGGGCAAGTCACAAGGGATTTGTGGCAACAAATGAAATGATTAGGGAAGCCTAATCATGGCCTAGAATTTAAGTGAATGTTTAGAACTTTGTAAGCTTATGTGTCACATGTCAAGTACATTCCTCTAAGGCATAGATACCTTTTACATCAAGCTTACCCTTGTTGTATTCATTATAAGTGGTTAGTTGATCTTGTCACCATGCCTAAAGGAATTTATAAAATTAGATATATTGTTTTGACTAGAGAGGACTTGATGAATCATGTGGAAGTTCAAGCACCCTATTGTTATACTATTTATAGTGTATGTAGACTTCTTTTAGAAGAAGTGATTTCAAGATTTGGATATATGCAAAAGTAGTAGCAGATTGGGGTGAATTGGATCCTAGAGAGACAAGAGAAATATTTGATTGTCATAGAGATTTAATCATATCTGAGTGCACATAGCTCCAACGACCACAAAAATTTGTAGGCAAACTCAAAAGAGCTTTATCTTCATGATGCAATTGACAAACAATACAATGAGACCATATGCTCACTTATATAACTTAGAGAAGATGATAGACTCAAAGAAGTGTATTGCTAAAGTGAAGAGTGACTAGAATTGATGATCAAACTTGAAGTTTATGTATTGATATGTGAAGTATAGTACATGGAGGTTTTGGAGGATTGTGATAGCTGTTAGGTAAGTAAAATGCACAATACAATGTGTGATATGTCATATGATATCTTCCAACCAAGTAGATAGTGTATGTGTACACTTCTCAAAAATGATTATTAGAAAGATCTACCTAATATTCATCCATAATTTTAGGAGTTTCATTCGAATTTTGAATTGAAATGAATTCATGGGATTAGGTTGTCAATAGATCCATAATATTGTCTAAGTTTCAGTTTACTTTTGGAGAAATAACAACCTGTTTTAATTTGAGAAGTAATTAGATAATGCATGTCTATACATATGTCTTTAGCTCAAGGCTCAATGAATTCCATAACTAATGGTGAAGCCCTTAGGCTTGACTTATGTGCTAATAATGATCAACAATGGATTGGGGTTCCTAGGGGGCTAGAGGTGTCCCTAGAAAGGGGTCCTAGGGGGTCGAGCGGTTCGCTTGGTGGGGGTTCCGGGGCAAGGTCCTTGTTGTGATGGTATAGAAAATATTTCATGGATTATTTCCTATAGAAGTCAAGAATCATTAATATTTGTTCGGTCATTTCATTTGCCCTTATCCATGTATTGGGATTATGGAGGTAGCGTTGCCCATGTTGTATCACCCATGTCAAATGATTTGCAGAAGGCATAACTCTTCATTAACCTATATATACATGACGTCTACATTTCCCAAGACATCAAATTGATCCATCATACCTCTACCTTGTAAATCCCTTTCTAGACTTGTCTAAATCACTATTTAAGCTCTACCTTGAGAGCACATGGGTGGAAAACACCATCATCTTTGTACTTGTTGTTAGTAGTGAATTTTTGAATATGTATTATTGCTATTATCTTCTCTCATATTGCACCCATGTTCTCTTGCATTTCTAGTTTCATACATGGTATCAAAGTTTTTAAATATCTATTATTAGAGAGGAGTATTTTTTGAACTTGCAAGCATATTCTATTATTAGCATAGTGAATGAGTGATGGATTGATCTTCTCTTGTTGGTGCATCTGCTAATGTTATTATTCTAGTAATTCACATTCTTTCACCCCATTCACTAAAGGAAAGCTTGATGGAAGAAATTACAAACTCTCAACGTTTAAAATTTCTACGAACTCGGAGTCGTATAAGTTGGTGGATAATTTCATGGGACCAAGGCCTCAACTAGAGCCAATTTTGATGGAAGATCCATCCTTGAAAGAGGTAGAATTTAGATGTTTTATGTGCCATTGTTATGGGTGTAAGTGATTATGTGCTTACTCTAGTGAAACACACTAGTAGATCATATGAGTCTTGGGTCATATTGGGTTGTCAATGAGACCAATAATCACACTTGGATTTCAAAACTTAGGAATCATTAAGAAAATGAGAAGCACTCAGAGTTTAAGAAGTTTGAAGACTTCATCAAGTGAATAAAACATTTACATGATCAACTAGCTCCTGTTGGTGCTTTGATAGCACCTCAAGGACTAGCTCATAGGTTTGTTTGAATTCTTCTTTCAAAATATGATGAGCTTGTAAATTCCTTTAACATTGAGACTAGACCCTCCCTTCTTACTATTGAAGAGTTTTTTGCAATGCTTTTGGAAGAAGAAATGCATTTGAAGAATAGGCAAGGTTCAAAGGATATAGCATTTTTAACAAATGTAAAGGGCAAAGGCTCTTTTAATAGTTAAAAGAAGAAGCCAAACAAGAAGAAGTTCAAAAAAAGCTATTTCCATTGCAAACAAAAAGGTCATCTCATTAAGGGTTGCAAGAAGAAGCAAAGTGATAAGAAAAATGATACCCAAAAATCCACATGGAACAGTAACAAATGGGCAAATAGCACATAATTTGAACTATGGAATGCCATAGAGGAGGTATGTACATCTGTCCAAAAACAATTGATGGCCTTGGGTAGTAGATAGTGGAGCATATTGCCACATGAGGAGTAGGGACTACTATAGTTCCTTAATGCCTTTATAGGAACCATTGAATATACTGGTTGGAAATGAATCCAAATGTCAAGCTCAAGGAAAAATAACCATCTCTTTTATTGTTCTAAAAATAAAGTTATGATTAGTTTTGGCCATAATAGATTGTGGTCCTAAAGTATATTTCAAACTGATGGTGCAAAATCTTTTGATGGAAAAGGTAATACTGTAGGAAAAAGAGTGAAGAAAAATACTTTTTTGACTTAAGCACCCTCTCTATTGTAGAAGAGAAAGATACAAGTTGAATAAAACATTTTGGGCATCTTTGTTTTGCCCTTCTCAAAGAGATGCAAAGAAAAGGGTAGGTAGCACATCTACCTACATTTTTAGATTTATGGGAACCATGTGAGGCTTGCATGATGAGCAAGCAACAAAGGTAGACATTTCCAAAAGAGAGCAGCAATGGAGATCAAGCTCCTCTAGATTCAGTACATGTGGTCCCTTTGGTAAAATATATAGTCCTACTTTGGGAGGATCTCTCTACTTTTTTCTTGATATCTGATTATTATAGTACAAAGATGTGGGTGTATTTTATTTTGGAGAAGGCTAATGTAGTTGATAAATTTAAAATGTGGCACAAGATTGAGAATGAAACATGTCAGAAAACTAAAGAAGTCTTCTACTTATCAAGGAGAAGAATTCTTATCAATAAAATTCAACAATTGTTACAATGCTCATGGAGTCATAAGATAGTCTAACACAAACCACACACCTCAAGAAAATGGTGTTTTTGAGAGATGAGTAGGACAATAGTTTAAATGGATGGCTGCATGTAGAAATCTCAAGATATGCCTAGTTCATTTTGGGAAAAAGTAGTTAATATGGCTATGAAGATTTTAAATAGATTCCACACAAAGGCAATGCATGGAATTACTCCTCAAGAAGCATACTCTTGAAGAATTCCTTCAAATATGCATTTTGAAATTGATGGATGTTTTTTTTATGCACATATATTTAAATCAAAAAGATCTAATTTAGGTTCAAAAAGTAAAAAATGTGTCCTCTTAGGACATAGTGAAGAGCCTAAGCCTGGATGTGGTATTTGATGAGCAACCACACCTAGTGGATAACAAATGTAAATCAATTATCTCATTAACTAAAGAAATAAGTCACCTTGTGCCTTCCCATAGATAGGTCAAGGTCGATGATAAAGAGACATCAAATAATGATGTTCCTTGACCAAAAAATCGACCAGTTGTTGCCACATAGTGTACATGACTACCAAAGTGGGCATAACATCTCTTTGGTGATCATAACCCTACATTTGATGTTCTAGAGTCATCTTTTGATGGGCTGCATAGATCAAAGAGGATTGAGGAGCAACAACGAGCCTCACATAATAGTTTCAATAGCTTTTATGGTTGAAATGATAGAATCAATAAAAGAACCCACAAGTATAGATGAATCACTCAAAGATCCCCGATTGGAGAGCAATAATGAAGGCTAACATATTGTTTACCTCGATTTCCTCCATCCAGTTAAGGATAGGAGTAGGTCAACTAAGGGTGCTTGGGTGGGAGAATTTAGATTACTCTAAATGTCTTAGTTTCTCCATTGCCTTCTATTTTGATACTACAAATCTCCCATACTATACTTCTAGACTAGAGAGAGTATACCCAACTCTAATCTATGCTGATTATTGCTGCACTTAATAATACTCAACACAACAAATCGAACAGACTAATATAGTATGGAATCATCAATAACAATAAATTAACTATTCTAGGTAGTACTTTCCTTACACAGACTTCCAAATTATACAGATACTTAACACCCAAGTATACTTATCTTCAATACATAGATTAATACCAAACATAATAGATAAACAAATTAGTTACTTAGAATAGGTGCATGTAGCACCATGGGCTAACATTCTAGCGTAGTCCCAACCATCTGCTCTAGCCATCTATTTCATAAAGCCTCAAATAACACTATTCCATTGATTAGGCAAAGAGTTACATTCTAAAATATTGCCTTTTTTGGTCAAGATTGTTTGCCAAATTACATAAGTAGGCTGAAATAGACACTAAATATTATAAGAAGTTGTCCCCCAGGACCTAACACTAGCATGCACGGAGGACCTGAACCCAAAATTTATTCTTCTTTTTCCCGCTCAACATCAAAAAGGGTATGTACATTAGTAGTAAAAGAATCTTTGGCCTTTTTAAAAGTGTGCTAAATTTTCTAGACCACTATCTTTAATAGTTTCTAGACTTTGTGTGGGTCCAACAAAATAGTTCCTTTGGAATCTTTGCTCGAGGAGGTAGGAGTAGAGACCACAGCTTGACTCTGAGCTTCGGCTAACTAGAGCTTGAATTCTCCATGCAGGTAGAAGTCTCACTTTAAAAATGTGTCTCTTGCATTTTTGCTATGCATGGGCTTAGGTTGTAGTGCTTGTGTCTTCTCTACCTCCGCTTGCTCTAATTGTTGTTGCAGATTTTTCAATTTTCCATGATGACGTGCTATAGCCACATGGAGTCGGGAAATCTTTGCAAAAAGTTGAGCATTGATCTCCTACAGGATCTCAACAATCTAGTGTAGTAATTTTGTCCTATGTAGTCTACTTTAGGGTAAAGTCTGCCTCATGGAGAGTAGCCTTTTGAACCATGGTTTTGTGCTCTAACTCTTGAGTACACCAGAGGTGACATGTGTCTGCCTCCTACAAATTGGTGGCTTTCTTGATGTGATTATTCTACAAGCTAGTAAGAATCCTCTATTCGAGAAGCAAGAAATCAATTCTTACATATGCACAAGTTATGTACTCAAGCATGAAGATTCATGAAGTCCATATTGACGGTTGATGCTGAAGGATTAGAACTCTTCATGGGGGTAGGAAGCACAGGAAGATTACGGATCTCATTGTGTCTAGCCACATTCTAGGGATAATCAGGGGAATTCGTAAGTGAAGAGCTGGGACTTTGTGGAGGAGGAGTACCCAGGGGTGAGTAGTTATGAGAGGAGGGTGTTTTACCTTTGGGGGATGAGGAAGGGGTCAGGATGGGATCTGTGTTTGTTGCAATAGGTTGGGGATGAGAAGAGGGTGGTAGGGAAGGTACTCCAGCCTACATCAGATGGTCCAGTGGGGGGAGAGGGGTGGTCGGTAGAGGAGGTGTGGGTCATTTTTGGGTAGAGTGTGAAGGGGAATGGAAGGAATCTTTAGAGGAGGATTGATGGATGACTTTGGTAGTGGTGCATCATGTTTTTGCTACCTGCAGGACTTAAGATGAAGGTCCAACCATCATGCTATCAACAATGTGTTCTCCCTCTAAGAAGCTAGAATTCCACACCTAGTGGGGTCATTTAGGACGTTGGAATATCTGGCTGACACTCTCCTCATCTTCAATAGCCGATGAGGCACAAGGAGAAAAAAATGTGTGGAATCACTAAAACTCCAATGTAAACAAGGAATTCATCAGGGTAAAGGATGGAAAGAAGATATGGGAGGTAGGAATGTGTGGCATTGGTTTGCTATAACTATCGAATAGTTTGTGGGCATTCCCTATGAATGGGGTTAAAAAGAAGTACTGCCCAATTAACTAGTTGAGAGCCGGAGGCAGCAGTCAGGGAATAAAATTGTTTTGAAATTTTGGAGGTGCAATGTTGCAAATTCATCATGACCACTAGGAACTGCCTTTCTTGAACTTTGCATTGCATCCAAAGCTTTGGTGAACATTTTAGCACATTTTTCCTTGGTTCTTATATGTTGTACTTGAACTTCTTCAGCCAACACCTTCTCTCTGATGTAATGATCGTGCACCTCTATGTGTTTACTTCTAGCATGGAACATGGCATGGGTAGATAGCTACACACTACTCATATTGTCACACATGATTGAAAATTTATTAACTTGTATGTTCAACTCAAGAATTAGCTTCTTGAGTCACATAAGCTCACACTTCAATTGGGCTAATACCCTGTATTCAACTTCAATAGATGGTTGCTTCTTCACCATCCAAGAAATGACCTTCCTGCCAAGCAACATTGGATATCTGCTCATGCTTCTTCTATGCTCTTTGGATCCAACCCAATCTGCATCTATATAAGCTTTCACCTGCAATTCATCTTCTAAAGGATAAAAAAAACTTCATTGAGTGTACCCTTAAGATAGTTGAGTACTCTCTTAGCTCCAAGTAGATGTGGGACTCCAGATATGTGTACGAATCGAGAGACCAAACCAACTTTATATGATAGATCTAGTCTAGTAATAGTTTCATAGTTCGACGATCCGACTATAGACCTGTATAACACTAGATCCTCAACTTCATTACCTTCCATTGAAGTCAATTTTATATTCATCTCCATAGTATTGCTCAATGGTTTACATCTTGTAGGTCCACACTTCTTTAAAACATAAAAGTACCATAGATCTGCAAGGTTTGAGATGTTAACATCCTTTCTAAGCTTCCTTTTGATGTCCTTGATACCTTCTTCATGATTTCTCCTAATAATGAGATCATCTACATATATAGATAAGTAGATAGATAGATCACCTTCCTTCTTGTAAAACAATGACGGATTTGCTTTGCTTTGATTGTATCCACTAGTGATTCCACAAGTGTTTGATTCCAAGCCCATGGGGATTTCTTGAGACCATATAATGCTTTGTTCAACCTGCAAACATAGCCATCCTTGACTTTTTCTTCAAACCCTAATGGTTGATCCATATACACAACTTCCTCTAGCTCTCCATTGAGAAATGCATTCTTCACATCAAGTTGATACATCTTCCACCTCTTCCTTGTTGCGATTGCAATGATAGCTTTGATGGTAGTCATTTTATCCATGGGGCTAAAGGTCTCCTCATAGCCCAATCCATAAGTATGAGCAAATTCTTTGGCTACAAGCCTCACTATATAGCAGTGTTTCCATCTAAATGTTTCTTAACCTTATAAACTCACTTATTTCCAATTACCTTTGTATCTTTGTTCCTTGGTACAAGAGTCTAAGTTTTTTTTCTTCCAAAGCCTTGATCTCCTCTTGCATAGCTTCTTTCCACTCCTTCCATGCGTTAACTTCTTCAAAACGTGTGGTCTCTTCAATAACCTTTGCTTATATGACCATAATGTCTAGCCATTAATGCATCGTAGGTAAATCTTTCAATTGGATACCTTACCGTATCAGATTTCCTTATCTCACCATTCCATTTATTTGGATATTTTTTGTTGGTCTTTGACCTCTTCCCATGATAATCTAAGTTGAGCTCAACCCATAGATCTTCATCTTCTTCTATTTTTCTGATTTTGGCTTTACCTTTGCTTCTTGCATCACTTATTTGAATTGATGTAGGGTTGCTTTTATCCCATGATACCTAAGAGCTTGAATCTTTGGGTCCACTAAGAACCATTCCCTTTTGTTCATCCCTTGTTTTCTTCCTTCTTCAACTTCATTACCCTGCATAGATACATTCAAGGCACATCAAGGAAACAATTCATCAAATCTCCCATCCCTTGATACTTTTCTTTCTTTATAGAGTTAGAGCACTTATAACTCTTTTGCTCTCCTTCATATCCTATAAAGACACACCTTTTTTTATCTATCATCAATCATGGTCCTTAATTCATTTGGAATTATTACATAGCACGTACAACCAAAGATGCTCAAATGTGAAACATCTAGATTTCTATTATATCAAGCTTCATAAGGTGTAGTAGCATGTATACCTAATGTGTGGAGCTCTATTAATGATGTAAATAGCTTTGGTTGCTGATCAATAGATAAAAATTAGGCATACTCCTCTCCTTCATCATTGCCATAGCACATTCTATAATATACTTATTTTTTCTTTCTGCTACACCATTTGTTGTGGTGTATACCTACATGTGATTTGCCTTTTAATACCATTAGTTTTGAAAAAAATCAAAGAATCAATTTCCCTTTGCATTTAAACCTCGAATATTGGTTTCCTTAGTGATCATCAAGGCCGCCAAGTGCTCAAATTTGGAAGAGTATCTTTGACCCATATAGATGTTGTAAACGCCTTCCACTTATCTCTAAGACCATTTAAGGTATATGCAACTAGGCAATCATCAACTATGTGACAACCTATAGAGACTAATGCATCACTTACTTCTTTGATCTTAAATACATATTCATCTCTCTCATGTTTCCCATACTCTTGTGGAAGTACCTAAGTCTTGTATATGCCCAATCATGGCATTGTTAATGTGCTAAGAAAGTATGAATATGACTCCCTTATCCCTTTCATTCCACTCTTTAAAGATCCTTAATTGATTAGGACTTGTATTCTCTCCTAATCCAGGCCTCACGTATGTGCCGCTCATGAGGCCCTAGAATCCTTTTCCCATATGATAACTAGAGATCCTGTCACATAATCCTAGTAGGAGATGGTTGAACCATGCCTTAAGAGAGAGGATTAGGAAGTAATCTTCAACCATGCCTTTTGGGGAAAGTGATTAGCCCATCACACTCCTAACCAGGAGGTCATGAGTTCAATTCCCAACATTGGTATCACAGCCTAGTTGAGAAATTGGGTGAGATGGAGGTTCGCGCCTCATTCGTGGGCACTTGGAAAAATCACTTATCTGTGGTGGGTGTGAAACTGGCCTTGGATGAAGACGCATGGGAATTTGGGCACCCACGGAGGGTGGGATAGGTCCAAATTTGGTCCATGTGCTGGAGTTTGAGGTGGGTGGAGGCACTCATGCATGGAAAGTGGGTCTGAGAGTTAGAAGGGTCCACAAGTGAGCATTGAGGACAATACTCAGTCTAAGGGGGAAAGAATGTCACATAATCCTAGTAGGAGATGGTTGAACCATGTCTTAAGAGAGAGGATTAGGAAGTAATCCTCAACCATGGCTTTTGGGGCAAGTGGTTAGCCCATCGCACTCCTAATCGGGAGGTCGTGAGTTCAACTCCCAACAGATCCTAAACTTCCATGGCTAATAAATATTTTTGTCCAATTTCTCAATTTGAGTGCTATACTCTGACATGATGAGCTCTAGCACTCTCCTTGATCCCTTTGATGTAGAGGAGTTGAATAATAACAAAAGGTTTATCTCTAATCTTGAAGATGTGTCCTCTTGAATGCTTAGAATGTGTTGAATAGCTCTAATACCATTATTAGGAGAATTCGCAACTTTCCTATGCAACCTTGAAGCTATGGCATCCTCACAAGCAACTTCACAGAACCTCTTATAAATCAAATGATTGAATATCTAAGAACATGAAGATTGAGTCCAAGACCTTTTGCACACATAAACTAGACTTTGACGCCTTGCAAATGAAAGCTATTTCACTTAAAATGATTACTCCTACTAGGAGAACCAATACCTCCAAGACATAATAATTTTTCTCTTCATTAGGTGCACACAGATAGACACCTATTCACTCTTGAATCTAGTTCTCTCAGAATATGCAAAGAATTGATCGAAGACTCTAAAAAAATGTAGATAACTTGATTAGCTTTCTAAAAAACCAAAGATTTCAAGAATTGAGTGAGATATGATTAATGAATAATGCACAACACTCATAGCAATGCAGACTGCTCACATAGAATTGCTACACAAAACCATATTCAAAATCACCCAAGCAATTAACGAGGAGGCTATCTTAGCTTAGGGGCCTACTTACTTGCTTCCAAACTATCTAGAAACACACACATATGGAGGATCTCTCTAATTTGAGGCTTAGTGTTTGTATATATAGAGATGAAAAGATTCCCTCTAAGTTAAGAATCACGTTTCCTA
This sequence comes from Ceratopteris richardii, assembly GCA_020310875.1. Classification (NCBI taxonomy): domain Eukaryota; kingdom Viridiplantae; phylum Streptophyta; class Polypodiopsida; order Polypodiales; family Pteridaceae; genus Ceratopteris; species Ceratopteris richardii. The sequence continues at coordinate 148,864,601 of CM035407.1, forward strand.
GTTTATAGGAAACTAGTCACACCTAAGCGTGATTGAAATTTTGGTTATTGAGGGGAGGATTAAAATTCAAATTTGATTTGTGATATTTTGTGCTTGAAGTCTTGCTCCATGAGGCTCCAAACGGCATCCATCCAATGGTCACATTGATACTAAGCTTGAAGCTTGTATTTCAACAACCTTCTTTCTCTACACTTCTTGACGTGTCTACCTCATTATGCTCTAGATCAAATCTTAGTCTATCTTCATCTCCAATCTGCATTTCATTTCTTTTTCTTTCATCATCACTTTCATCTTCATACACCTGCATCTTTGTTTTTCCTTGCTTTCATGATTTCTTTGAAAATCTCATGAGAATTATTTGAACCTCTATACCATGTACTTTGTTCATCAAATGTCACATATTTAGAAAAAAGAAATTGTTTAGTGGATGGACTCCACAACCTGTAACACATTTGTTTATCATCATATCCTATGAAGGCATACTTTTCTCCCTTACATACTAGCTTATGTTCAATTGAGAGGAACAGAAGCATATGCCAAACATCCAAATATTTTGCAATGTTCTAGGGTAGGTTTGTTACCCCACCATGCTTCATAAGGGGTAATACCATCCAAATCTTTGCAAGGTAACCTATTCACAAGATAGGTTTTAGTGCTAACAACGTTTGCCCACAAGTAATTAGGACAATTCTTTTCTTTTGCCACAGATCTAGCAAACTCCACAAGAGTTATATCCTTGTTTTTGCAAAACCATTTTGTTGTGGAGAGTAACTCCATTTTACTTCTCTTTTCATACATGTATTCCACAAGTAATCATCAGAATCTTTGGAGAAATACTCTCCCCCTCCATCTAATCTCAATTTCTTGAGCTTTTGACATGTAATCCTTTCCGTATAAGCATGGTAATTTTTGAATGTATTTAACACCATATTTATCCTTGATCACCTCCATCTTGTAGCACCATCTACAAACAAAACATAGAATCTAGAGCCATTGATGTGATAGTCCTTTGAAGGACCACACACATGATGGAGAGTGTTAATCTCCAAAAGAACAACCTACTATTGAATTTAGAACACCTCTATATCAAGAGTAAGTCAAAACCTTCACCAATTTAAGTTATCAATGACCAAATACCAATTCTTGACTAAACTGTGAAGAAGGAATTTCCTCAGAAAGTCTGCTGCATAGATCTTGCTCATTGACTGAGTAAATATGTAACTTTTTTGATGAAACTTTACACAAGGTGTCGCCTAAAGATTGCGCACCTTCTCCAAGTTAAAATACTTCAAAAGGTTCAGTAGATCTTGAGAAATCTACTTACTAAGTCAGCTATGTCTAAATCTGCACTTCTGAGAAGTCGATTTGGACACCCCTAACTTCTTAACTTTAGTTCTCACAATGTTGAACCCGTCTTATCAAATCCTTTTGGCTGTAGATAGCTTATCTCTCAACTTAGATTTTGAGCTATCATATGTGTAAAACTTTACACTGTGCACTGAGCACTACTCATTTCATTGAACTCGAAATCTGCGCCTGTTTCAGAAGACTGTGAACATTCTTTACATATGAATGTTCCTACACACAATTCTCTTAGCCTGATTACAATTGGAAGCTAAAACTTTATACAGAGATCTATCCACTCTAGACTTAGACTTGTATAAAAGCATTCCATAAAAGCTTTACCACAGAAGGAGAAGACACGAAAACTTCGGGCGCAAAAATTCTGTCATTTCTGAAGAAGACTACAATTGAATGAGAGAAAGACTTCACTTACTTCTCATGTGTCTAATGACATTTTCAATCACTTATTTCTCTATTACTATGCTCATACATAGTCTCTCCTTGTCTTCTCTCTATGCCTCGACATTTTTCCAAAGTATATATAGGCAATTATATACAAACTTATATCAAAACATAAGTATAAGTAACCTATGTCTTAACTAATGTACATATGTGTACATATCTTGCATTCTGTGAATGTATCCATCTTCTATGCTTCAAAACTTGATTTCATCTCCATCCTTTGTCCTCCAATCTTCAATTGTTGATTGGTCTGCACCAACAGCTCCCCCTCAATCATCAATTGAGGTTTCTCTTATCTTCTTTATACCTGCCATGTCTTTAAACTTCTGTAGCTTTGGTCCATCCAAGCTCTTTGTAAGCATATCAGCTATCTGATCTTTTGTTGAAGTATGTATGACTTCAATCTCCTTATCCATCACCTTCTCTCTTAGAAAGTGATACTGTATCTCAATGTGTTTAGTCCTGGCATGAAAAACAGGATTAGCAGCTAGATATAATGAACTCATGTTATCACCATAAATGATAGGTGTGTTCTGTATAGTGTCAAAACTCTTCATGAGAGTCTTAAGCCATATCACTTCTTTTGCAGCTTCAACCATGCCTTTGTACTCTGCTTCTGTAGATGACAAAGCAACTGTATGTTGCTTCTTTGAGCACCAAGAGATTAACTTATCTCCCACATAACACATGTATCTATAGGTTGATCTTCTATCATCTGGATTACCTGCCCAATCTACATCACTATAGATCTTGATGTTTGTATCTGATGTGAACCCATAATACAAACCTTCTTTGAGTGTACCCTTAATGTACCTCAACACTCTTTGACCTGCAATCCAATGCTCTTTCCTAGGACAATGCATAAATTGAGACAAAACCCCAACAGCATATGATAAATCAGGTCTAGTTAAAGTAGCATAGATAAGACTACCAACCAAACTCTGATATTGTCTCATGTCCTTGAATTCTTCACCTCCAAATTTACTCAATTTGTGATTCACCTCCATTGGTGTAGGTGCTACCCTGCAATCATCCATTTTAAACTTGATTAACAAGTTCTTCAAATACCTTTCTTGGGTCACAAATACTCCATGTTGAGTATATGTAATCTCCATGCCCAAGAAATATGACAAGTCTCCCAAGTCACTTATTTTGAACTCCTTTTCCATTTGCTTCTTTAGTCTTTGTATTCCTTCCTCATCTGTACCTGTAAGAATTATATCATCAACATATATGCACATGTATATGAAACCATTATCACTTGCTTTGACAAGCAAGCTACTATCTGCTTTAGACACCTGAAATCCAAGTTCTTTCAAGAACTTGACAAGTCTATAGTTCCATGCCCTTGGGGCATGCTTCAAGCCATACAAAGCTCTCTTGAGCTTGCACACATGATCTGGATACCTTTTATCTCTGAACCCTTGAGGTTGCTCCATGAATACATCATCTGAAATATAACCATTCAAAAAAGCATTTTTTACATCAAGTTGACATAACTTCCAACCTTTACATGCAGCAATAGCTATAAGTGTCCTGATGGTTGTCATCTTTGCCACAGGACTATAAGTCTCATCATAGTCAACACCATATGTCTGAGCAAACCCTTTAACAACAAGTCTAGCTTTGTACCTAGACACACTTCCATCTGCAAATCTTTTTGTCTTATAAACCCACTTACATCCAATGATCTTCTGGCTATTTGGATTTGGAACCAAATCCCATGTTTGATTCTCCAACAATGCATCAAATTCTTCCTGCATAGCTTTCTCCCAATTTTCTTTACCTTTTGCCTCTTCATATGTAGAAGGGTCTTCATCTGTTTTCATCATATAAGCATAATCTTTTGTGGCCAAAAAAGAAGTATCATAACTATACCTTGTAGGTTGCCACCTATTTCTTGATGATCTTCTGAGTTCTCCACTTCTTGAGGTTTCTGGTTCTTCATATTCAGGATCAAATCTTGGTGTTTCTTCCACTTCAACCTGCACTTCATTATTCTCTTCTTCATCAATTATTTGAACCTTTGACTTACCTTTCCTTTGGCTCACAATCTCTTCATCATCTGTATTAAGATTGATAGTACCTGCATACCAAGTACCTTGCTCATCAAATGTAACATCTTTTGATACAAGAAAATGTTTTGTGGATGGATTCCACAACCTGTATCCCATCTGCTTATCATCATAACCAATAAACACATATTTTTCAGCTTTAGGTTCCAATTTGTGCCTTAATTGTGATGGCACATATGCATAGGCCAAACATCCAAATACTTTGCAATGGTCTAGTGTAGGTCTCTTACCCCACCATGCCTCATAAGGTGTCATTCCCTACAAAGCTTTACATGGTAACCTATTGACCAAATAAGTAGCTGTATTTACAGCCTCAGCCCACAAATAATTAGGGCAATTTTTCTCCTTCATCATGGACCTTGCAAACTCAACAAGAGTTCTATTTCTCCTTTCTGCTACACCATTTTGTTGAGGAGAGTACCTGCAAGTAACTTCCCTTTTTATACCTGCATCCCACAAGTAATCACTGAACTCATTAGAAAAATACTCTCCCCCTCCATCTGACCTTAGTCTTTTCAACTTATGACCTGTAATTCTTTCTGCATATGCATGATAGTGTTTAAATGTATTAAACACTTCTGACTTATCTTTGATCACATAAATAGTGATCCATCTAGTAGCATCATCAACATAAATCACATAATACCTTGACCCATTTATACTGAAATCCTTTGATGGTCCCCGCACATCTGTATGTACCAACTCAAGCTTCTCTGAGTACATAAAACCATGCTTGGAATAGGAATGCTTATGAGCCTTACCTAATTGACATGCCTCACATCTGTATGTCATATGTTGACCTGCAACATTAGGCAAACCAAGCACTGAACCATTGTTAATCATGTCTTTAATACCTCTTTCATTGAAATGTCCAAGCCTCTTGTGCCAAAGATCTAACTCAGAGATCTTATGTCCTCCATATGTGAACATGGCATGACCAATATTACCTTGAATCTTCAATGTGAACAATCTTCCTTCTTTCTTTCCTGAAACAATTTGTTTATACCCATTGCTAGGGTCTTCCACAAACACTCCTTCATTAGTGAACCTTACTTCATAACCTTTTTCCACAATTTGTCCTACACTTATCAAATTCTTAGGACTTGTAGGAACATACAAGACCTTACTCAATAAGGTGCTACCATCCTTGGCCTTCACTGATCCAATTGACTTCACATTGTGCTTTGTGTTGTCACCTGTTTGAACAACATGATTAGATACCTTATTCTCCAAATCAGTCATCAAGGCTATATTACCACTCAGGTGATTACTACACCCTGAATCAATGTAGAAGACTCTTTGATCTTCACTCTGCCTTTCACAAGTTGCATTCATTATCAATGTTGAATCTTCCTTTTGATCTGAAGCATAATTGTAGTAGGTGTTGTTATATTGTTGACTTTGGAAACCTCTATCTGCATTTCTTCCAAAGTAACCCCTACTACCTCTGCCTCTAAAATTACCTCTTTGATTTCTACCACCTCTTCCTCTTGAGTTATAATTTTGATTGTATCCACCATTACTCTAAGTATTATGCCAACAATCATTAGCTAAGTGATTTGTCTTACCACAAATCCAACAAGCTTTGCCTCCATCTTTGTTGTTTCTGCCTCTTCCTCTACCTTTGCCACCTCCTCTACCTCTTAGGAAGTTGGCTTGACTAGTTGTGTCTTCTTCTTCACCTGATTGTTGCTTTCCTTTGTTAGCTTTCTTCTTGTCCTTTGAGTACATTGCATGACCTGTACTTTTGTCACCATCTCCTTTAACATCCTGCTCAAATGTTAGCATATGACCTAGCAACTGATTTAAATCAGGAGTGAAATGATCAAGTGATAATTCTGTAGATAAAATGAATGGCTTCCATTTGTCATCACCTCTTAAACCTGTAAGGATTTGCCTTACCAATTTATCCTCCTCAATGTCTTCATCAACAGCTCCTAAAGCATCTGCAATGTCTTTCATCCTTGTTACATAGCCTAAAATAGATTGAGAGGCCTTCTTCTTGAAGGTTGTAAATTCTGCCCATAAAGATGCCTTTCTTGACTTAGTGGTATTCTAGAAATGCTCCTCCAAAGCATTCCAAATATCAGTTGCACTTTCAAGACCTCGAATATGAGGTAACAAGTAATCATTGACTGCCATATATATAATGCTCCTAGCTTGAGCATCTTTCTTCATCCAATTTTTCAAATCTGCTAACTCTTCCCTAGTTGGAACACTAGGATCTCTGAACTGTGGCTTCTCTTCTTCTCCTGTGATATAAGCTATTAAATCTTTGCTCATAAGATGAGCTTCCATCCTCATTGACCATGCAGGATAGTTTTCCCTATCCAATTTCTCTATCTGTAGAGAATCTCCCATCTTGTGTCCACCTGTGTATTGAAATCTTCAAGCTTTATGAACAATATATGTACCTTTACTTCAAATTAGAGTCCTTTTGTCTTTCTTGATGTCGTATGGTCTCCTCCTCAAGCTTTGCCTTCAAGCTTTCACCTTTTAGTTCTTCAATTGTTGAATTTCTTGTATCTGCAGCAGTCGGGATCCTCCTTTCCTTGATTTTGATGTTTCCTGCTCTAATACCACTGATAGAGAGTGTTAATATCCAAAAGAACAACCTACTATTGAATTTAGAACACCTCTATATCAAGAGTAAGTCAAAACCTTCACCAATTTAAGTTATCAATGACCAAATACCAAATTCTTGACTAAAATGTGAAGAAGGAATTTCCTCAGAAAGTCTGCTGCATAGATCTTGCTCATTGATTGAGTAAATATGTAAAGTTTTTTATGAAACTTTACACAAGGTGTCGCCTAAAGATTGCGCACCTTCTCCAAGTTAAAATACTTCAAAAGGTTCAGTAGATCTTGAGAAATCTACTTACTAAGTCAGCTATGTCTAAATCTGCACTTCTGAGAAGTCGATTTGGACACCCCTAACTTCTTAACTTTAGTTCTCACAATGTCGAACCCGTTTTATCAAATCCTTTTGGCTGTAGATAGCTTATCTCTCAACTTAGATTTTGAGCTATCATATGTGTAAAACTTTACACTCTGCACTGAGCACTACTCATTTCATTGAACTCGAAATCTGCGCCTGTTTCAAAAGACTGTGAACATTCTTTACATATGAATGTTCCTACACACAATTCTCTTAGCCTGATTACAATTGGAAGCTAAAACTTTATACAGAGATCTATCCACTCTAGACTTAGACTTGTATAAAAGCATTCCATAAAAGCTTTACCACAGAAGGAGAAGACACGAAAACTTCGGGCGCAAAAATTCTGTCATTTCTGAAGAAGACTACAACTGAATGAGAGAAAGACTTCACTTACTTCTCATGTGTCTAATGACATTTTCAATCACTTATTTCTCTATTCCTATGCTCATAAATAGTCTCTCCTTGTCTTCTCTCTATGCCCCGACATTTTTCCAAAGTATATATAGGCAATTATATACAAACTTATATCAAAACATAAGTATAAGTAACCTATGTCTTAACTAATGTACATATGTGTACATATCTTGCATTCTGTGAATGTATCCATCTTCTATGCTTCAAAACTTGATTTCATCTCCATCCTTTGTCCTCCAATCTTCAATTGTTGATTGGTCTGCACCAACAACACATCTGTGTATATTAATTCAAGTATGCTTGTATACACGAATCCCTACTTGTTATATGATTTTTTGTTAACTTTACCTAATTGACAAGCCTCACACTTCTATGTCATGTGTTGACTTTGAATATTGGGTAAGACTAGCATTGATCAATTCTTTGCTATATTTTTTATACCTCTTTCATTAAAATGTCATATCCTTTTGTCCCATAGGTCCGATTCAATCATCTTTTGACTTCCATAAGTAAATAAGGCATGCCCTACATTAGATCACATCTTGAGAGTAAATAATTTTCCTTCTTTTTTACTTGCAACAATAGGTTCATATCCTTGATTTGGATCTTCCACATAAACTCCATCATTAGTGAATATAACTTCATATCCTTTCTCAACAATTTCTCCTACATTGATTAAATTATTTGGAATTTTGGGAACATAGAGTACCTTACTTAATAACTTAAGCTCATTATTTTCCATCATTGATCCAATGCTCTCCACTTTGTGTCTGGTGTTATCTCCAATTTGAACTATGTGTCCATGCACCTTTTCTTCCATGTTATTCATCATGGCAATGTTTCTACTAAGGTGATTCCTACACCCTGACTCAATGTAGAATACTCTTTAGTCTTCACTTGTTACTGCATGAGTAGCATTCATGATCAGAGTATAATCTTCCTTTAAATATGATGTATAAGCCTATAGTATCTATTGTGATGGAAATTTTAATCTCAAGAATAGCTAGTTTAGGAAGAGTGTTTGCAATAACATTTTAATAGAGATTGATAATTGATTACTACACATCAATAATGATATTGATTATTAATAAGGATAACATCACTTAGAAAATTGAGTACACTAACACATCTTATAAATCAGAACCCATCTAATTTACTAATTGAATAATCCTAAATGAGCAAGTAATGAACATGATCTAAAAAAAGGAAATTTCATTTCACATAATATCTTGGAAAAAATAATAAATCTAGATCATAATTGTACATCATAACATTACATGAATAAGGAATTTACAACGGATCATCACATAAACAAAAGCACTATTCACCTTCATTTATAGGTAAGAACATCAAGTAGGATGTGAATGAATGGGTTTTTGCAAGGTCCTGTTTAAAACCTCCTTTTTTCCTCTTGCATGAAGTGTGCCAACATTTTGCTTCATACATTCATTGCTTGAGAGTCTTACTCTGGTCCAATGTTCTACCAAGTTTAAATCTAGGAGAAGAAGCAACTCAAATTGTTGATCATTCAACATGGATGTTGTCAGTCATATCAAATTGAGGACCACTATCATTATCAGAGTGACTAATATGGAATGCCTAAAACCTGATAGGTTAAGGAGATCCTCAATGCAATTATCAAACTCGTTTATACAATAACCTTGGAGAAATTTTACATCATTCCTATCAACAACAGAAGAAGGATTTTCTATGAAATCTAGGACATACAATCCATATTGGTCACAATAGTTATGCAATATGAAAAAAAAAATATTGGAATGCCTTTACTTTCAAACCTAGTTCTATGATCCATAATTTGAGAAGACATCTCAATAGGTAGAAAGTCATGATTATCAATGGAAGCCTCCAATGGCTAGGTCATACCTACCAAAAAAAATTACACCATTAATTATGAACATTGCTCCATTGCTATAGATAATACACTATGACTTTTAGCTTATTGAACAATAACTAATAGTAGATATGTATTTTCTTTTCTACTAGTACCTAATAGTTAAGGAAATAATAGGTAATAATCATAAATTAGATAAGTTGTATGAAAGAGATATTATTTAGCGAGTCATTTGCTAGCTTGTTGATGTTGTAGCATCACAACTCATACTTGTCAAACTGAGGAGCATCTCATGAGACCCAAATGTCATGTAGAAGCATTCAACAGACGTAATGGTGCTTCATTAGCACGAGATTAATGACTAACCATGTGTGAAATAAAAAGAAAGCATTGTTAATGGTACACACACTTAATCACACGCATAATCACATCATTAATCAACAAGTAACGCATCACAAGCATGAGGCAAGAAAGGAACAAGCACACAAGCACATCATAACGACAACAAGAGCTCTCGAAGCATTCCACAAACTAGCATGATCTCATTATCTCCAAGAATGCTCTCCAAAATGAGAGGTAGTGACCTCTTTATATTCAAAATGGGCAAAACCCATGCTATGTGGGATCTCTCAACTAAAAGGAGAATAAATCTCACTTATTCACTAGTGTGGCACACACTTATACAAGAGGGCTTCTTAAACTCAATCAAAAGTGAAAAAAGGTACAAATGATGATGAATAAGAGTGGAACCAAGAAATATATCATGTCGTCAGCACTTCCCCCCTCCTTGACTTTGTCATCCTCGACAAAGCAGTTGCAAGTGTGGAGATTCTTTGAGAAGTGTGCTTTGAAGTCATTCTGAGTCCTTGGTCCTTTGTTTGGAGTTCTTCCTTCTTGCTCTTTACTTTAAGTTTGCTTTTGTTCTTGTGTTGGAGTTGGCTACCCTTCCTATGTTCTTTTTTTACTCTTTTGTTGGAGTTAGACGTCTGCGGAAGCACGCGAACAACACAAGGAAGAAGAAGAAGAAGTTTGGAGCACAACACAAAATACTTAATGTATTACAACTAGAATGTACAAAGATAAGTAACCCATTAGGGCTATAGGCCTATATACAAGCTGGAGAAAAAAAAAACTCCTAAAGAGGGAAAAAAGTGCCCTGATGGTCCTAGTGTGTTTACACACATCACTACCTAAATATATCAACAAATCCCCCTGGGAGTGATGCAGTGAAGAAGGAGCTGGCACTCATGTATAAGGAAGTGACAAGCTATGTGGAAGCAATCCACAAAAGGAATTAAGCCCAAAGCTTTGTGGAAAGCTTCAAACTTCTCTCTAGGAAGAGCCTTCGTGAAAAGGTCTGCAATGTTCTCCTACGTGGTCACATATGCCAAGCTAATCTCTCGAATAGAGAACCTCTACCTCACATTATGATAATGCACCTCAATGTGCTTAGTTCGAGCATGGAACAGAGGGTTCCTTGCAACTACCAATGCGCTCTGACTATCAATGAATATGGTGGTGGAAAAAGACTGACCAACACCCAAATCAACCATAAGGCATGTGAGCCACACACAATCAATAGTCACTGTGAAAGCTACCCTATACTCAACCTCACAACTGGAAGTGGTTAGTGGGCTACTTCTTACTCAACCAAGATATGCATGAGCTACCAAGCATGAATCAAAAACCACTAGTGGACACATGAGTGTCATAGCAACCAACCCAGTCAAAGTCAGAAAAAGCATGTGAATCTCACCATAGTGATCCCTCCTTGGGATAAAGCAACCCAAATAGCTGGGTACCACTCAAGTAGTGAAAGATGCGCTTAACAACCTGTCAATGCCTAACACTTGGGCAATGCATAAACCTGCTCATCTTTAGGATAGAAAACGTAATATCTAGCCAGGTAATGCATAAGTAAATCAAGCATCCAATAGCCTGTTGATAAAGAACAACATCAAATGCATCTCTAGCGTCATGAAGACTCAATCATAGACCTATCCATAGGAGTGGCAATAGGTTTATAGTCTTCAAGGCCAAAATGCTACAATAATGTGTCAATATATTTTGTTTGACACAAAGCTATTCCACCATCAACTTGCATAAACTGAATGCCCAAATAATGATACAAATAACCCAAATAGACATCTCAAATGAGGCATGCAAATCAGCCTTGAAATCATCAATATGCTTCTCATCAGGACCATTGAGCAGCATGTCATCAACATACACAACAATGATTAGAAGCACATCATTACCGTGCTTAACATATAAGCTGCTTTCAATTGGATTGTTCTCAAAACCATGTGCAATCAGATAGGCATGTATCTTTTCATAACAAGCACGTGGTGCTTGCTTTAAACCATATAATGCCTTCTTTAATCTACACACCTGTTTTTCATGCCCTTTCTGCACAAAGCCACGGGGCTGAAAAACATACACCTCTTCATGCAAGTCACCATTCAAAAATGTTGTTTTAATGTCCAACTGATGTACATTCCAACCATGATGAGATACAAGTGCACAGATGCTACGAACAATAGTCATTCGGCATGTAGGTGCATGGCTGTGATGAGTCGATAGCGAGTTTTCCCTTTGGATGCATCATGCCATTCTCCTCCCGTGATCCCAAAGATGTGCCCTTTTGTATTCTTCCAATCCCTTATGTACATGTCACTTCGAAGAAATTTCCCCAGGGGTGAGCCCTTCCCTGTCATAGATCTTCACTTGTGTAGAGGCCATCACACAAAAACCGATCATCTCTAAGACTCCCACTAAGAGCATGCAATTGATGACCCAACCTTGTGCTAATGGTTTCCCACAACATCCTAGATAACTTGATGAGAATTTCTGTTTCCACACAACTGTCCAAGGTCTTGGAGAGTTCTTGCTTCACAATTTCCAGATCCATAGTAGTAAGTGCATTCACTAGAGAGTTTCTACAACCACCCTTTACAATGCCTATCTTTCCACGAGCTTTTTTGTCCAAAAAGATACAATGTCTAGTCATCCTTGAATTATTTGTTGTAATCTCCATCATGATTGCTTGAATATTTTTGTCAGGCTTACTATTGACATCTCATCAGACCTATTCGGAGAGCCAATAGATAGCTCCGATGTTTCTAATTCTACCCTTTCTTGTAGCCCAGAGGGCTTCTACATGCCCTACTAGTAAATGGGATTCCTTACTGCCATTCCTCTCCCTCCTTAGTTCCTCAACCCTATTTGCATTGAGTTCAGCAACAATAAGGGCATCCGTAGTCTGCCTTTGTGCATTCTTGTTCTCTTGCAATGCAATAGAGAGCACTTATTCAAGATGTAGTGGCTGCTTTTCTTTCTTCTAGATTTCATCTACTATGGATGTTTTAAATCCTCTACTTTTTGACCAAAGTTGATACATGTAAAAAACCATTATTGGCCAACCCATACTCTGTGTTCCACCTGCATCAATTCGATCCTTTTCCTTAAAGCCCTGCAAGTTCACTTGTACCCATGAAAACACTATAGCTAGATGTGAGTAGATGCCTTCTTGTCTGATCGACCCTATTTTTTGCACTCAAAAATGCTCTACAAACTAACCTTCTCATCCCTGTAGCAAAATAGATTACTTCCCAACAAGGGCAGCCATACCTCGAAGAACCTTGCTTTTCAAAAAGATCCAAGGCTTTCCCCACCTCTAGTGGGAATATGACCCATGTTTTCTACTACATATCCTCATGTTTTTTGCTACACCCATCTTCTCTATGGTGGCAACAGATTCACCACCACCAATGATAATTGTGCAATCTTTATCACCTCTACCAGTTCCTTTTCTTTCAAGAATCATGATATGCTAGTAGATATTTCTCCTATACCCATAGGTACAATAAATGCATCTAAATTACCACTTATCTAAGCCCAAATTTGTGAAGAAGTATGTTGATAATGTGTTCTAAAGTTGGCAAGTTTTTTCAAATTGATCAACAAGATAACCCCCTCTACAATGCTTATCAATTTCATTCTTTCCACTGAACTATACTCTATAAGCACGTTGTGCTGACTCTACTTTGTGCTTTGTAATGTTTACAAAGTGGTCCTTATGACTCATAGGTACAGGTCTCACTCTCTCCACAATAGCACCAAGGGCTCCTAGTGTAGTTTGTGACTTCTCAATTGTTGTATCACCTAGGATTACAATATAATATCTGCATCCATATGCACTTTCAAACCATTGCAAGTCCCATCCTTGTACTCCTAGCACTTCCTCCTCTAACAACACTATTGGAGGAGATGATGGACACCTTCTAGAGATGAGATGGTGTTGCAAATTCCTCCTTCACACCAGCCAAAAGCGAGTTGAGGACTCCAAAGTAGACCTCTTAAACTTTCTAGAAAGCTCAAATAATCACCCAAGTACTTTGGAAGATTATCCTCAATTCATTGGATCAAAATAGATAACTTGCGATTTCACTATGAACCAAACACTTGCTATTTTGGTCACTACATCTGCTCAAGAAAATGAACAGTAATGATAAACTATGCTCAAAGAATGATGCTTAGCAAATCCGAGATGCATCCTGACATTTTAGGAAGTTAGCAGTGTGTAGACTAGAGAGAAATGTTTTGCACTTTACTCAAGATTGGCTAAGGCAATAAGAATGAAACTTTGTAGCAAGAAAATAGAAAGTCCAATGAATCTATACTAACTTAAGTCACTACAAATGATCAAGAAAAATTTGAGAAATTGATCGGTGAAGTTCATTGTTTTGAGTGGTACAAGACAAAGTAGAAGATATGAGATATGAGAAAACTATATGTATTAATGCACATAAATTACATTAACATTGGCAATGAATGATTGTAAAATGTAAGAGCAACAGAAGAGCTATAACTTAAGCTCAATATGCAACACAAAATCCTATTAAATCTCTGTTGTTCCTGGATTTTTCACGTGACTAGATAGTCCTATTTTATAGCTTTTTTGTTGGAGCCGAGATTCAAGTTTGAATTTGGATCTTTACCTAAAAATGTTACAAAGTTTTAGGAATAGGTTTATCATAAATCCTCACCAAATAATTCATGGAAAGATTCTCCTAAGAAATCATAATTGGAAGTGATTCCATATATGCACTTTTATAAGGAGTAAAAATCAATCTTTTATAAGAGATCATTCATGTACTAATACATGAATTTTTATGATAACTGGTCAAGCATTTAGGCTTGAAGTAATTGCACCAACAGCTCCTCCTCAAGCCTAACATGCTTGGGCTTCAATTCTGTTTAATCTCCTGCAATCCAATCATCTTGAATCTATTCAATTTAGTTCCATCCAAAGATTTAGTTAGCATATCTACACATTGCAAGTTTGTTGATACATAGGACAATTGTATGTCCTTGCTAAGTAGATTTTCTCTCACATAATGATAATGCACTTCAATGTGCTTAGTCCTTGCATGATATACACGATTAGCAGCCAAATGTAGTGAGCTAGTATTATCTCCAAAGGTCATTGGAGTGTATGTATGTAGCCCCAAGTCTGAATAAAGTAGCTTTAACCACATTGCCTCTCTTGTTGCATTTTCTAGGCCCCTATATTCAGCTTCAGTTGATGACACTGGCATAGTTGGTTGTTTCTTTGATGATCATGAAATCAACTTAGATCCTGCAAAAGATAAGTAGCTAGAGGTGCTTCTCCTATCATCCTTTGATTTAGCCCAATCTGCATTAGAATATAGCTTGATATCCAAGTTAGATGTAAATGGATAAAATAGCCCTTCATTTATGGTACCCTTCAAGTACTTTAAGATCCTTTTGGCACCTTGCATGTGGGGTTTTCTTGATGTATGCATGAATTGACTCAATGTACTCACCCCATAGCATATATCTACTCTTTTTTGCATAATTGAGACTCAAAACAAGACTTTGATAACCAATAATTTCTTGAAGGAGCTCTCCTTCATGAGTACTAAGTTTGTGGTTCAATTCCATGGGTGTACCTGTAATTTTTTCATTTGCCATTTTGAGCTCAACTACTATATCATGAACGTACTTTCTTTGAGTAATGAAAATAGTAGAATCTGTATAGGCAATCTCTAAGAGAAGAAAATTTGTAAGCAATCCAAGATCATTGATCTTGAACTCCTCCTTCATCTGGGCTTTGATGTTCTTGATGCCATTGGCATCATTTCTTGTAATAATAATGTCATCTATATAAACACATAGATAATTAAACTCTTAATTAGTCTTCTTAATGAACAATTTTGTTGATATATTTAGGTAGTGATGTGTGTGAACACACTAGGACTGACGGGGCACTTTTTTCCCTCTTTAGGAGGTTTTTTTCCCCCAGCTTGTATATACGCCTATTGCCCTAATGGGCTACTTACCTTTGTACATTCTCTAGTAATACATTCAGTATTGTGTGTTGTGCTCCAAGCTTCTTCTTCTTCCTTGTGGTGTTTGCATGCTTCCGCAGATGTCTATCTCCAATTGGTATCAGAGTAGGTTGTCACTTCATCTAGGGTGCCATCGACACTCCTCCATTTGCAGTCTCAGAATCGCACTAATTTTGGTGAGCATACTCAACGTGTTTCACAGATCAAAACATCTTCGCTCTGTGGTGCCGAAATCGTGATTTGAGCTCGTTTTGGCCTCCGAACGCACTATCGCAGTGTTTGTGGAGGCTATTTTGTCTTTTTGTGCCAAAGGTATATACCAATTTCTGTTCACCAGTTTAAGCATCTCAAAGTCTGCTATAGGTCTAGCAGGACTCGTCTGGGCAGTTCCGTTCAACTTTTTGAGATACAGTCAATTTTCTGCATCAAGGTATTTTAGTCACCGGCCATGGCTGAAAGCAGTGATGTATTTCGTATGTTGGCTGTTGAGGATAAGTTGGATGGTACCAACTAGCCGTTGTGGGCTTATATGATGCGACATGTATTGGTTGCAAAAGGACTGTGGAACATTGTGTAGGGTGTTGAAAAACGTCATATCACACCTGCAACTGTTACAATAGCAGGTACAGAAGCTGATGCAGAAGGTGTCGAAGATGATGATATTCTGCATAATCCTATTCATACTGCGGTTTCTGCTACACCTACTATAGAGCAGATTCGTTGGGATGGCAGAGATGCCCTGGCACATGCATTGATAGCTTTGTCTGTCAAACGTGCCATTATTCCTCACATATGCTCTTGCAGAACAGCTAAGGATGCTTGGGATACACTTACCACATCGTACCAAGCTAGGAATGAGGCTCGTGTTGCTTACCTCCGAAAACAGTTGGAGAGTGAGCACATGAATGAAGGTGATTCTATGGACAATTTCCTAACGAAGATCAAAGACTTGAAGGAACAGTTGATTTCTGTTGATGAGGTTATACCAGATAGCTCACTTGTGCAGACCGTTCTGAATGGTCTTCCTGATTCATATTAGAGCTTTGCTTCTACTCTTCGGTTGATGATGAAAGGCAATCCAAATGCCTTGTCATTTGAGGAGTTAGTCTCTGTTCTGTTGCAGGAAGATCAGTCCAGGCAGAACAGGTCCATTATGCGTGTTGCAGATTAAGCTTTCTTGGCTAGTCAGAAGGGCAAAGGAAAATGGAGCTCTTCAATTAGTAAGCAGAAATCTGCTAATGCTGCACAATCGAAGAGGGAAGACAAAGATGAAAAGAAATAAGAAAAGAAGAAATTGTTTTGCAAGTGCTGTAAAGGAAATGATCATATCATAAAGAACTGTCCAAAATTGGCTGCTAAAGAGGCAAAGAAGAAAGAGGTTGGAATGGTTGTTGCAGAGGCCTCTACACCAAAAACAGAGTCTGCTAATCTTGTGCAGGAAGAAGAATGGGCATTTACTACTGTTTGCAGTTTTGACCTATCTTCTCATGAGCAGTGCATGTCTACAGTAGACTCAGATGTTTGGTACTTTGAAAGTGGGGCGACCAAATATATTACCTCTCAACACAGTTTCTTCTCTTCACTCGAGCCTGCCCCTACAGGGAATATTGTTACATGCACCAACAACTCCTCTTATCCTGTTATGGGAGTTGGTAAGACCATTTTGACTATTGATGATGGTAGTGATTTCACTTTGTCAGATGCTTTATTTGTGCCAGGGATCAAGAAGAACCTGTTATCAGTTTCTGCATTAGCCAAGATTGGCTTGGTTGTGAAATTTGTTGATGACAGGTGTACCGTGCATGATCTGTCAAATGGCGATGTGATTATTGCTTCTGGCATTTTATGTCATGGTATGTATAATCTCATAGACTATAAAAGATCTATAAATGATTTGGCATGTGCAGTAAATGGTTCTCAGGCTATGTCAGATGCAAAGCTTTGGCATGCACGCTTTGGTCATCTGAAATTTGCTAGTTTGCTATGCCTGTAGAAATCTGAAATGGTGTCCTCTTTGCCCAAACTTGAGACACCTGGAAAACATGTTTGCGAAGGCTATATTTTGGGCAAAATGCAGTGTTCATCCTTTCCAAAAGATGGTTCAGTTTGAGCTACTCAGAAATTGCAGCTAGTACATAGTGATGTCTATGGTCCTATGCAGACACCTTCTTTTGGGAATTATCTCTATTTTGTGACTTTCATCGATGATTTTTCCAGGCATGCATGGGTATATCCATTGAAGGCAAAGTCCGAAGTGTTCATGTGTTTCAAACAGTTTTTGGTTTTGGCTGAAAATTTGTCAGCATGTAAAATGGGCACCCTCCATTCTGATCGAGGGGGGAATATATGTCTTCTGATTTTAATGCATTTCTAGCTGAATGTGGGATAAAACACTAGTGTACAGTGCCGTATACACCTCAACAGAATGGAGTTTTTGAATGATGTTGGAGACCTCTAAATCTCCAAAGGTTTGATCTATACTGATTTAAGATCACATCTATATCAATTATGGATCAAACTTTACACAAATGTTATCTTCATTTACCAAAACTTTCAACTATCACTTCTCTGAGTGAAATTCTTCATCCTTCAATAGTCTGCTTCACTGATTGACTTCATTACTTGCATATGTCTTGAAATTTCTTCAAAACAATGATGCACATATCTCCACACTACCTTTGCACAATCATATCAACCATTAGTCCTTCAAATGAATCATAAAAACTTTAATTTGATCCTTAAGATCAAAGGTATGTCAGAAACTATCTTCCTAAACAAGCGACTTTGACATAGGTAACTTCTAAGGTTGATTTCTCACAGCACAGATCCCGTTTTGATAAATGCTTTTAGCCATAGCTTCCTTACCTTCTAACTTAGATTTTGAATGCTCAGTCATTAAAAACTTTACATTGTACACTAAGATCTAAGCAGAACATTGACACAAAAAAGTGTGTGACTCTGAGAGGTCTACCTGCAGACTTTACATACACATGTTCCTATTGATCATACTCACAACATGAAAGGAATTATACCATGAAACTTTTAACATAGCTTCATTAGCTTCTAAATTAGATGTGTACAAAAGGATTTCTGATCCACATGGTCAGGCTGAGAGAAATCTACGAAATACTCATCGCTATTTTCTGAAGATGACTCTCTTCACATCTATCTCTATGACACTTGTCTTCTAATGACTCTCTCATGTATTTCTTTACGTCATTGACTTATATACATATGGTTCTAGACTTATCCCATGTCTATTACATTACTCCTTATCATCCTAAGGATTATCTATACTCAAATTACAAGAATTTCCAACTGTAATGTACATATGTATACAAGCTTCACTTCTAAGATCTCTTCATTTTCTCAAATGGCTTCTTGAACTTCAACCTGATCATTGACATGCTTCAAGCTCTTTGTAATCATCAATTTTTTATTGTTTTGTTCCAACAGCTCCCCCTCAATCACTAATTGTGATTATTCCATTTCTCTTTACTCCTGTCATCTTTTTGAACCTCTGTAGCTTAGGTCCATCCAAGCTTTTTGTCAACATATCTGCAACTTGCTCTTTTGTTGGAGTATACAACACTTCAATCTCTTTATCAAGTACCTTTTCCCTCAAGAAATGATACTGAATCTCTATATGCTTAGTTCTGGCATGAAAAACAGGGTTAGCTGCCAAATACAATGAAATCATATTGTCTCCAAAAATAATTGGAGTACTCTGATCAGTTTCAAAACTCTTTAACGAAGTCTTTAACCATATCACTTCTTTTGCACTTTCTACCATTCCTTTATACTCAGCTTCTGTGGATGACAAAGCAACTGTATGTTGCTTCTTTGAGCACCAAGAAACTAGTTTATCTCCAATATAATAAAAGATACCCATGAGTAGACCTTCTATCATCTGAATCACCTGCCCAATCTCCATCACTAAACACTTTGATTCTTGTGTCCGAAGTAAATCCATAATACAAACCTTCACTAAGGGTTCCTTTGATATATCTGAGTACCCTTTGAGCTACAATCCAATGACTCTTCTTTAGACAATGCATAAATTGTGATAACACACCTACTGCATATGATAGATCTGGCCTTGTCAAGGTAGCATAGATTAGACTACCTACCAAGCTCTGATATTTCTTCATATCATTGAATTCTTCACCTCCATATCTGCTCAACTTATGATTTACCTCCAATGGTGTAGTTGAAGGCTTGAAATCCTCCATGTTGAACTTGACCAGAAGATTATTCAAGTATCTCTCTTGTGTAACATATACTCCATGTTGAGTATACACAATCTGCATTCCTAAGAAATAAGATAAGTTTCAAGCAGCAATAGCAATCAATGATCTAATTTTAGACATCTTAGCAACAGGAATAAAGGTTTCATCATAATCTACCCCATAAGTTTGGGCATAACCTTTGACCACAAGTCTAGCCTTGTATCTAGACACTTTACCATCTGCAAACCTTTTTGTTTTATACACCCACTTACATCCAATGACTTTCTGATTCTTTGGTCTTGGTACCAATTCCCATGTTTCATTTTCAAGTAGAGCATCATACTCTTCTTGCATTGCCTTCTGCCAATTTTGTTTATCTTTAGCTTCTTCATAAGTGATTGGATCCTCTTCTGTCTTCACAATGTAAGCATAATCTTTTGTTGTTAGGAAAGATGTATCATAGCTATACCTGATAGGCTCTTTCCTTTCTCTCAAGGATCTTCTGACCTCTCCACTTCTTGAAGTCTCAGCCACATTTGATTCTAGATCAAATCTTGGCCCATCTTCAACATTATCCTGCAATTTACTTTTATAATCATCATCATCAATATCTTCTTCATACACACTTACTTTTGTCTTGCCTTTCCTTTGTATTTCTTTGACATCTGCATAATCATTTGTTGACCCTATATACCATGTGCTTTGCTCATCAAATGTAACATCTTTGGTAACAAGAAATTGCTTTCTGGATGGACTCCATAATCTGTAACCCATCTATCTATCATCATACCCAATAAACACATACTTCTCTGCTTTGGGTTCTAGCTTATGTCTCAATTGTGAAGGAACATAAGCATATGCTAAACATCCAAATACCTTACAATGATCAAGAGTAGGTTTCTTACCCCACCATACTTCATAAGGAGTTCTTCCATCCAAAGCTTTACAAGGTAACCTATTCACAAGGTATGTTGCAGTGTTGATAGCTTCTGCCCATAGGTAGTTTGGACAATTCTTTTCCTTCATCATTGCTCTTGCAAACTCTACAAGAGTTCTATTTCTTCTTTCTGCAACTCCATTTTGTTGAGGAGAGTACCTTCAAGTTACTTCTCTCTTTATATCTGCATTCTACAAATAATCATCAAACTCTTTAGAGAAATCCTCTCCCCCTCCAACTGATCTCAACCTCTTGAGCTTTTGTCCTATAATCCTTTCTACATAAGCATGATAATGCTTGAATGTCTTGAACACTTCTGATTTGTCCTTGATTACATATAAAGTAATCCATCTGGTTGCATCATCAACAAACAACACATAATATCTAGATCCATTTATGTTATAGTCCCTTAAAGGACCCCACACATCTGTATGAACTAACTCAAGCATGTTTGAATACTTGTACCCTGATTTGTTGTATGAATTTTTGTGTGCTTTACCTAACTGACAAGCTTCACACTTGTACACCATATGTTGCCCTTCAATATTTGGCAAACCAAGCACCACATCATTCTTTGACATTTCCTTTAGGGCTCTCTCATTGAAATGACCTAACCTTTTATGCCATAGGTCTAATTCAGACATCTTTTGACTTCCATAAGTAAATAAAGCATGTCCCACATTACCTTGAACTTTGAGAGTAAACATCCTTCCTTCCTTTTTACCTGCAATGATATTTATATATCCCTGATTTGGATCTTGCACATAAACACCATCATTTGTGAATCTGACTTCATATCGCTTCTCCACAATTTGCCCTACACTTATCAAGTTTTTAGGGATAGTAGGAACATAAAGTACCTTGCTCAAGAGTGTACTTCCACTCTTTGTCTTTACTGATCCAATGCTCTCCACTTTATGCTTGGTGTTGTCTCCTGTTTGAACTGTACGTCCATTCACCTTTGCTTCCATATCAGTCATCAATGATATATTGCCACTCAGATGATTGCTACATCCTGAGTCAATATAGAACACCCTTTGTTCTTCTCCTACTGCTTCATGAGTTGCATTCAAGATGAGAGTCATGTCATCCTTCTGATCTGATGCATAATTATAATAATTGTTGTTGTAGGACTGAGATTGAAAACTTCTTCCACCTCCTCTAGCATATGATGTCCTACCACCTCTTCCTCTGAATTTGCCTCTTTGGTTTTTGCCTCCTCTACCTCTTTGATTGAAGCTCTGGTTATTACTTCCACCATTTTGATTGTTATACCAACAATCATTTGCTAAATGATTGGTTTTGCCACAAATCCAACAAGCTTTAGTATTGTCTTTGTACTTACCTCCTCTTCCTTTACCTCTGAAGTTTATCTTTCCTTTTGTAAAGTTAGCTTGACTTGAAGTTCCTTCATCATCAATTAACTGCTTCCCTTTGCCATTCTTTTTCTTGTCCTTGGAGTACATAGCTTGATTTGCACTCCTATCATTGTCTCCCTTAATGTCATCCTCAAAAGTTAGCATGTGTCCTAGCAATTGATTAAGATCAGGAGTAAAATGATCTAATGACAATTCTATGGACAATATGAAAGGCCTCCACTTCTCATCTCCTCTCAGACCTGTAAGTATTTGCCTTACCAACTTATCCTCTTCAATGTCTTCATCTACTGCTCCCAAGCTATCTGCAATATCCTTCATTCTTGCCACATAATCAGAAATTGATTGTGAGCTCTTCCTCTTGAAAGTTGTGAATTCTGCCCATAATGAGGACTTCCTTGACTTGGTTGTGTTTTGGAAATGCTCTTCCAAAGCACTCCACACATCTGTTGCACTTTCTAATCCTATGATGTGAGGTAGAAGATAATCATTTACAGCCATGTAAATGATGCTCCTAGCTTGAGCATCCTTTCTCATCCAATTCTTCAAACCTGCAAGTTCCTCCCTAGTTGGAACACTAGGATCTTCAAACTCAGGCTTTTCTTCTTCTCCTGTAATGAATGCCATCAAATCTTTGCTCATGAGGTGTGCCTCCATCCTCATGAACCAAGCTGGATAGTTCTCCCTATCTAGCTTATCAATCTGCAAGCTTTCTCCCATCTTTGATCTTCTGTGTCTGCAATTACTATGATTTATGATAATAGAGTGTACCTTTGATATGAAGCTTTAATCCTTCTTGATCCTTTGAACTCGTGGTTGGTTCTCCTTCAGGTTTTCTTTCAAACTTTGATCTTGTGCTCCTTCAATTTGAAAAGACTTCAATGTCTGCAACAGTCGGGACTTCCAATGCCTTTACTTCACTTGTGTTACACCTTCAGCTCTGATACCACTGTTGGAGACCTCTAAATCTCCAAAGGTTTGATCTATACTGATTTAAGATTACATCTATATCAGTTATGGATCAAACTTTACACAAATGTTATCTTCATTTACCAAAACTTTCAACTATCACTTCTCTGAGTGAAATTCTTCATCCTTCAATAGTCTGCTTCACTGATGACTTCATTACCTGCATATGTCTTGAAATTTCTTCAAACCAATGATGCACATATCTCCACACTACCTTTGTGCAATTATATCAACCATTAGTCCTTCAAATGAATCATTAAAAATTTAAACTAATCCTTAAGATCAAAGGTATGTCAGAAACTGTCTTCTTGAACAAGCGACTTTGACATAGGTAACTTCTAAGGTTGATTTCTCACAGCACAGATCCCATTTTGCTAAATGCTTTTAGCCATAGCTTCCTTACCTTCTAACTTAGATTTTGAATGTCAATCATTAAAAACTTTACACTGTACACTGAGATCTAAGCAAAACATTGACACAAAAAAGTGCGTGACTCTGAGAGGTGTACCTGCAGACTTTACATACACATGTTCCTATTGATCATACTCACAACATGAAAGGAATTAGACGATGAAACTTTTAACATAGCTTCATTAGCTTATAGATTAGATGTGTACAAAAGGATTTCTGATCCACGTGATCAGACTGAGAGAAATCTATGAAATACTCATCGCTATTTTCTGAAGATGACTCTCTTCACATCTATCTCTATGACACTTGTCTTCTAATGACTCTCTCATGTATTTCTTTACATCATTGACTTATATACATATGGTCTATACATATGGTTCTAGACTTATTCGGTGTCTATTACATTACTCCTTAGCATCCTAAGGATTATCTATACTCAAATTACAAGAATTTCCAACTGTAATGTACATATGTATACAAGCTTCACTTCTGAGATCTCTTCATTTTCTCAAATGACTTCTTGAACTTCAACCTGATCATTGACATGCTTCAAGCTCTTTGTAATCATCAATTTGTGATTGTTTTGTTCCAACAAACAAAAGAACATGTCACTCATGGAGATGGCGAGGTGTATGGTCAAGAGTTAGGCTTTACCGCATAGATTCTGGCTTGAGGCTGTCATGTGTCCAGCATATGTATTGAACAGGTATCTCACTAAAGCACTACAGTCTATCACTCCATATGAGGCTTGGCATGACCGCAAGCCATCTGTTGCTCATCTGCGTGTTTTTGGTTGTTTGGCATATGCATTAGTGTCTGAACAACATCACAGAAATTTGGATGATAAAGCTGTAAAATGTATTTTTGTTGTGTACAGTTCTGAAAGTAAAGGCTATTGTGTGTATCATCCATAGACTAAATGCATTCTGGTTAGCCGTGATGTTGTTTTTGTGGAAGATGCTATTCAGGCATTGCTTTCATGTACTAAGGAGACATCTATTAGCTCCAAAGACATGTATGATACTCTGCTGCCTCTTTTTACAGGTGGACATACTAGTGCTGGTCCTAATGAGACAACTTCTTAGCCTTTGCAGGTTTCATATGATGATGCAAATAATTCCATTTCTGATGCAGATGTACATGATGCACTTATTGATGAGAGAGTTGATATTGAGCAGGCAAGAACTATGCCAAAATGGCTGGTGCAGACCTTGCGTGACAGCAAATTAGATGCACCTCTATCATATCGTACTCGTTCAGGCTCTCATAGTGCCTCTTTTGCATCAGATTGCTATGCTATGGCTGCATCTAGTCTCTGTGATGAGAATGAGCCTGTTTCATTTGATGAAGCACAAAATTCAGAAAATTGGATGGTTGCTATGCAATCTAAATATGATGCTATAATGAAAAATGGTACCTGTTCTTTATGTGACTTGCCTCCTGGCAAGAAGGCCATTGGCACTAAGTGGGTATACAAGCTGAAGCATAAATCGGATGGTACAATTGATAGGTATAAGGCTAGGCTTGTTGCAAGGGATTATGCACAGGAAAGAGGCATTGATTTTGATGAGACCTTTGCACCTACATGGCGTATGACTACTGCGTGGAGCATCTGTGCACTTGCAACTCATCATGGTTGGAATGTACATCAGTTGGACATTAAAACAACATTTTTGAATGGTGACTTGCATGAAGAAGTGTATGTTTTTCAGCCCCGTGGCTTTGTGCAAAAAGGGCATAAAAACCAGGTGTGCAGGTTAAAGAAGGCATTATATGGTTTAAAGCAAGCACCACGTGCTTGGTATGAGAAGATACATGCCTATCTGATTGCACATGGTTTTGAGAACAGTCCAACTGAAAGCACCTTATATGTTAAGCATGCTAATATGTACTTCTGATCATTGTTGCCTATGTTGACGACATGGTGCTCACTAGTCCTATTGAGAAGCATATTGCTGATTTTAAGGATGATTTGCATGCCTCATTTGAGATGTCTGATTTGAGGCATTTGCATCACTATTTGGGCATTCAGTTTATGCACGTTGATGGTGGAATGGCTTTGTGTCAAACAAAATATATTGACACATTATTGCAGGGTTTTGGCCTTGAAGACTGTAAGCCTATTGCCACTCCTATGGAGACCGGTTTACGATTGAGTCTTCATGATGTTGGAGATGCATTTGATGTTGTTCTCTATCAGCGGGCTGTTGGATGCTTGATTTACTTATGCATTACTCGGCTAGATATTCAGTTTTCTGTCTCACAGATGAGCAGGTTTATGCATTGCCCAGGAGTGAAGCATTGGCAGCCAGTTAAGCGCATCTTTCGCTATTTAAGTGATACTCAGCTACTTGGGTTGTTTTATCCCAAGGGGGGATCACTACCACTAGATTTGCATGTTTTTTCTGACTCTGATTGGGCTAGTTGCTATGACACTCGTGTGTCCACTAGTGGCTTTTGCTTCATGCTTGGTAGCTCATGTATATCTTGGTTGAGCAAGAAGCAGCCTACTGTGGCCACTTCCAGTTGTGAGGCTGAGTATAGGGTAGCTTTCATAGCGACTGTTGAGTGTGTGTGGCTCAGACGCCTTATGGCTGATTTGGGTGTTGGTCAGACTTCTGCCACCACCATCTTTAGGTACAGTCAGAGCGCCTTGGTAGTTGCCAGGAACCCTGTGTTTCATGCTCGCACTAAGCACATTGAGGTGCATTATAAGTATGTCACAGAGAGGTTCTCTACTGGGGAGATCAGCTTGGCATATGTGCCCACGCAAGAGAACATTGTAGACCTTTTCACGAAGGCTCTGCCTAGGGAGAAGTTTGAAGCTTCCCGGAAAGGTTTGGGCTTACTTCCTTTTGTGGAGTGATTTCCACATAGCTTGGTACTTCCTTATACATGAGTTCCAGCTCCTTGTTCACCGCATCACTCCCAGGGGGGATTTGTTGATATATTTAGGTAGTAATGTGTGTGAACACACTAGGATTGTCGGGGCACCTTTTTCCCTCTTTAGGAGGTTTTTTTCCCCCGGCTTATATACGCCTATTGCCCTAATGGGCTACTTATCTTTGTACATTCTCCAGTAATACATTCAGTATTGTGTGTTGTGCTCCAAGCTTCTTCTTCCTGGTGTTGTTCACGTGCTTTCGCAGACGTCTATCTCCAACAGAGGAATCTGCATTGCTTGCAACAAAAATTTGGTCCTATATGTATGTAACCAGCCTATGGTGCCAAGCTCTAGGAGCTTGCTTTAAACCATACAATGCCTTCCATAATTTACATACATAATCAGGTTTTCCTTTATCTTCATATCTTGGTGGTTGAGCCATGTAGACCTCTTCAGAGGTCCACCCATTAAGGAATGCATTTTTAACATCTAATTGGTATAAGTTCCAATTCTTTGAATCAACAATACTTACGAGAACTCTCATAGTTGGCATTTTGGCTACAGGTGAGAAGGTCTCCTCATAATCCACTCCATGGGTTTGAGCAAACCCCTTTGCTACTAGCCTTGCTTTATACTTGTTTATTGTGCCATCTGAGTTCTTTTTCACTTTGTAGATCCACCTGGATCCTATTACCTTCATGAATGGTTTTTTGGGAACCAAATCCCAAGTGCTATTATTTTGAAGTGCTTCAATTTCCTCCTCCATAGCTTCTCTCCACTTTTATCCCTTGTTGTCTTCCTTAAATGAAGATGGTTCCTCTGACATAAAGTCTTTAGCTATGTATATAGAATGCTTGGTGACTAGTGATGTGTCATAGCCATACCCTATAGGTTTCTTGCTTTCCCTTTGAGATCTTCTTAGTGCTTGATTGGATGACTCTGGAATGTCTTCCAATTTTTTGAGCTTTATTTTGCCCTTGGACTTCCAAGCTTTGAAATCAATTTGTTCTTCATCCTCTGAGTTGACATCCTCTGATGTATGTGGTTCTTCTTTGGTCAGATTTGGAAAATCATTCTCCAAATCATAGGGTAGCTTTATTTTCATGGAACCATCCTCAAACCAAGAGTTATTTTCATCAAATACCACATCCCTACTAACTATAAATCCTTTGTTAGTGGGATTATATAACCTATATCCTTTCTAATTCTGATCATAGCCAATAAATATGCATCTTTCAACTTTTGGATCAAGCTTTCCTCTAATCTGTGAGCATAAGCAATGCACTCAAAGATCTTCCTTCCATTCCATGCCTCATAAGGTGTCATCCCATCTTGATACTTGGATGGAAGCCTATTAATTAGGTAAGTGGTTGTGGAAAGAGCCTCTGCCCATAGATAATTAGGAAGTTTTTTTCTCATTCAACATTGATCTTGCAACCTCTACTATTAATCTACTTCTTCTCTCTACCACTCCATTCTGTTCAGGAGTGTACCTTGTTATAATCTCTCCCGTTATGCCTCTATCCTATAAGAAGGATTCAAACTCATGTGAGAAGTACTCACCACCTCCATCAGATCTGAGCCTCTTCAAACTTCTACCTATTTGATTCTCAACCAATGCCAAATACTTCTTGAAATAAGTGAAGACTTCATCTTTATGCTTCATAAAATAAAATATTGTCCAGCTACTAGTCATCTATGAATGAAACATAATACCTTGATCCTGAAATTGATGGCTCTCTGCTAGGACCCCACACATCTGTTTGTGCAAGCTCTAAGTAGTCTTCATACATGTATCCTCTTTTGTTGAATGATTGCCTATGTGACTTGCCAAATTGGCATGCTTCACATTGTAAATCATGTGTTGCTTGGAAAAATTTGGGATTCCAAGCACACTCTGATCCTTGCATATTTGCTTTAATGTCTTTTCACCTATATCTCCTAGTCTCTTATGCCATATCTCCAATTCAGATAGGGTTTGTTCCTTATAACTGAAGAGAGCAATATTTCTTGTATCGTCAACTTCAAAGGTGAAAAGTCTACCAGATTTCTCACCTTTTGCAATCCTCTTGAAGCCTTGTTGAGGGTCCTTGACATATGCTCCATGCCTTGTGAATCTAACCTGTAAACCCTTCTCAACAATCTGTCCAACACTGAGTAGATTCGTGGTTATAGTTGGAACATACAATACCCTACTTACAAGATTCATGTTACCATCAGATGCTTTGAAATTTCCAATCTTCTATACTGATTGCCTAGTGTCATCACCTGTCTGAAATTCATGCTTTCCTTTGGGTTCTTCAAGGTCAAACAATAATGCTACATTGCCTACTACATGATTGGAGCAACCATAATCAATATAGAATAGATACTCATCATCTTTACCTTGCTTGGCTATCGTATTCATGAGTAATTGGGGATCCTCTTGATCATGCGTACAGTTGTTGTAGTCTCTTCTTCCTTTGAAGCCTCTTTGATAGTTGTTGTTATTGTTGTTGTAGCCTTGGTTGTAATTGTGATGGTAGTTGTTTCCTCTGTGTTCCTAAAGCATTCATGTGTAGTACGATTGGTCAAGCCACAAATGTTGCAAGGTGAACAATTGTATGGTCTCCCTCTGCCTTGCTTTCCTCCTCTACCCCTTCCTTTGGTATCACTTCCTCTACCTATGAAATTCACTTGAGAGGTACTTTCCTCTTCTTCATTCTTCTTACCTTTTCCTTTATCTTTACTCTTATTTTTATCTATATAAAGGGCAGAAGATTGATTACCTCTAGAAGTATCTCCACTCTTATTGAGCTTTGTCTCATGTGTGAAGATTTGTCCCGTCAATGTATTGAGGCTAGGTATATGCATATCCATATATAGGTCCATTTTTGTGGTAAACGATTCCCATTTTTCATCAGCCTTGATGCCATATATGATATGCCTTACTATGTGCTCCTCTTCTATTTCTTCTCCAATGCTCCCAAGTTGATCAATTACATCCTTCATCTTGGTCACATAGTCAGATACAATTTGCTTTGGTTGCTTCTTCAAGGTTGTGAACTCCATCCAAAGCTAGTTCTTTCTGGCACTTGTATTTGATGAGAAGTATGAAGATAGTACTTCTCAAGTCTCTTGGTAAGTCTTACAATTCCTACTATGAGGTAACAAAAAATCAGACATTGAATTGAGTATCTAAGATCTGGCTAGAGCATCCTTTGCACACCATGCAACTAGTCTCTCTTGCTCCTCTCTTGTAGGTTGTTTTTTGCTTCTAAAG
Organism: Ceratopteris richardii; assembly: GCA_020310875.1. Lineage (NCBI taxonomy): Eukaryota > Viridiplantae > Streptophyta > Polypodiopsida > Polypodiales > Pteridaceae > Ceratopteris > Ceratopteris richardii. The sequence continues at coordinate 148,894,131 of CM035407.1, forward strand.
GTTGGCATTTCTTCATCTCCAAATACATATCCATATAAGCTCCTTCCTTGGAGGTAAGCCTTCATCCTTAGGGACCAAGTAGGATAATTGCCCCTATCCAATTTGTTAATGAATGATGAAAATCCATCTCCCATTTTACCTTGATGTTGCTCTGATACCACTGTTGGAGGAGATGGTGGACACCTTTGAAAGATGAGATGGTATTGAAAATTCTTGCTTCACATCATCCAAAACTTAGTTGAGGAGTGCAAAGTAGACCTCTTGAGCTTTTGAGGAAGCACAGTAAGCACCCAAGTACTTTGGAAGATGATCCTCAATTCATTTGATCAAAATAGATAACTTGAGATTTCACTATGAACCAAAAACTTGCTATTTTGCTCACTACACCTACTTAGAAAAATGAGTAGTTCTCTTTCTTTGCTAACAATTGAACAACATCCTTTTTAGCATATCTAATTAACTTGGGTAGCTAGTTTTTTCAAGTTATTTCACTTGAAATGATCAACTATGATCAGAGAATGATGCTTAGCGATTCAGAGATGCATCCCGACATTTTAGGAAGTTAGTAGTGTGCAGACTAGAGAGCAATGTTTTGCACATTTCTCAAGATTGGCTAACGCAATAACAATGAAACTTTGTACCAAGAAAACAGACAGTCTAATAAACCTATACTAACTTAAACCACTACAAATGATCAAGTACACATTGAGAAATGGATCATTGAAGTTCATTATTCTGAGTGGTACATGACAGAGTAGAAGATATGCAATATGAGAAAAGTATATGTATTAATGCACATAAATTTCATTGACAATGGCAATGAATGATTGCACAGTGTAATAGCAATAGAAGAGCTATAATGTAGGCTCAATATGCCACATGAAATTCTCTAAAATCTCTATTGTTCCTGTCTTTTTCGCGCGACTAGATAGTCCTCTTTTATAGCTTTTTTGTTGGAGCCAAGATTCAATTTTGAATTTGAATCTTTACCTGATAGTGTTCCAAAGTTTTAGGACTTGATTTTTCATAAATCCTCACCAAACAGTTCATGGAAAGATTCTCCTAAGAACTCATAATTGGAACTAATTCCATATATGCACTCTTACAAGGAGTACAAATCAATCTTTTACAAGAGATCATTCATGTGAAAATACATGAATTTTTATGATAAGTGATCAAGCATTTAGGCTTGGAGTAATAACACCAACAAACACTAAATAGCCTTTAGGATTTTAAGCCTTGCCACTTCCACTACTTCTCTATTAGTCCCCCAAAAAGCTCCATCCAATAGTACTAACTTGAATTTTTTTTGTGAGTTAATTGTTACCAATGCTTTCTGGTAATCATGTCAAATGGATTTTTCAGCATTTCTCCTTCTACCTCTTCATGTATATCTAGAACACCACAAGTGACCTGATTGTGCAAAAAATGAGCCAGGAGGATCTTAGAATTTTCAGCAATAGTAGCACAAGGGTAGGTTGGATTGCACATTGTCCCACACATGTAGTCAACTCCTTCTCGAAAAGAAAATATGCACCACAAGGATGTAGGTACTTGATACTCAAGTCGATGCATGGTCCCAACATTATTTCTTCTATCTAAGTCTTTGATTGCACAAAATTTCCTTCGTCGACCTCATCCACCGTTGGCCTCCCATAACAAGGGTGCTCCAAAAGAATGTCTTGCTTGAACTACTCCTTTGCTATAGTCTCACTCAGCACAAAGCCCCCGAAGCTGTCACAACAAAGATTCTGCAATCTATTTATATTTCTCTTGCTCAAACTACTCCTTGTTATAGGCTCCGTCATTATGCACAAAGCCCTCAAAGCTCTCACAACAAAGATTCTACAATCTGTTTATATTTCTCAGGGTTTTGTTTGCTTTTACCCCCATCATCCTTCTCAGTTTGCCTAGAGGAGCTTCTCACTTCACATTCATGTTCATTGATAGCCCTTTGATGATTGGATATATCTTTTCCATGTTCATCTTCTTCATTTTCATACTAAGTACACAGCACCCTCAATCTCTACAAACTCTTCTTTCTCCTCTAAAATCAACCTCTTCAATGCTTGATTCCTAGTGTACTTTGCTTCTCTTCTTGTCTTACCCACCACCTCTCTAGTCATTCTTTTTCTATTGGTGTGTAAATCAATTTAACATTGAATCTCTCTTCATACACTAGGGTGAAGAAGGTAAGAATTCATTGTTGTCTGAGGGATCAAAGAATAGGATAAGAATTCAAGTTTGTTCTTAGGAAGGGAGAGAGATTGTTTCCTCATTTAAGCCTAAATATTGCATGTGTAGGTGTATTAAAAAAAAATAAAAAATCAAAATCTCATACCTTTATTTGCTCCCTTGTGCTAAACCCTTGTGTTCCTTTCTTCTTAATGAAGCTTGATGATACTAGTTATGAGCCACGCTCCATTGATTTTTGTAGAAGGACCCCAAAAAGAAACTTATCCACACATGATTAGAGAACAACAACCAAGTTGAAAGAAAAAATCAACATAAAAAACTAAGATATTTCTACAAACTACTCTTATTCTTCTCGTAATGGTGAAGAATCACCACACATGGTAGATTAATCACCCCAAAAAGAAGATCTAGCCGCAAATGATCACAAGAGCATAATGAAATGAAGAACTCAAAAAATGATCATGAAAAACTTGCATAGATGTCACTTTCACAACCTAAACCATCATGTAAGTGACAAGAGAATGCTCCTCGACAATGGTGCCGAAAATTGTTGATGTTGTAGCATCACAACTCATACTTGTCAAACCAAGAAGCATCTCATGAGACCCAAATGTCACATAGAAGCATTTAGTAGACATCTGGTTTTTTTTTAGCATGAGATTAACAATAAACTATGCATGAAATAAGAAGAAAGCACCGTTAATGATACACACACTTAATCACATGCATAATCACATAATTAGTCAACAACTAATGCATCAAAAGCATGAGGCAAAAAAGGAACAAGCACACAAGCACATCATGATGACAATAAGAACTCTCCAAGCATTCTATAAACTAGAATGATCTCATTATCTCCAAGAATGCTCTCCAAAATGAGAGGTAGTGACCTCTTTATCACACCTATATAAGAGTGCTTATTAAATTGAATAGAAAGTAAAAAGAGGTACCAATGATGATGGATAAGAGTGGATCCAAGAAATATGTAGTGTCATCAACATAGCTAGTGATAGCTTTTAGCTATTTCTTAGCCAATTCCTTTGAAAAAAATTATTAGTTAGCTTTTTATTTTCTAAGGAGTGATAGCTACTAACTGATACTTAGTTAAAAGGTATTACCTATTTACTAATGGATAAATAGTAATAGCTAATAGTTATTAGTTAGTTGAACATTATCGGTTGACTAAATATTGATTAAGTAATTCCTTTTGATTTACTATTTGTAAGATGCCACATTGATTTTTCCAAAAACATTGTGTAGGTAATAATGAAATTTTATGTTTAGGATATTCTGATCATGTCTGCAAAATTTTGTAGCAATAAGTTTTTACATTCTCTCCCTAGAAAGTTGTCGCATGAAATTTGTGTGTTAAATTTGAGTATGAAGATGAAGGAATCTGAAAAAGTGTTGTATGAGAGAAATGTACAGTACTCTTAGTAGAAAACCTTTACCTCATTGAATTTTTTGTAGTTCCTTTGTTTTATGTCTCATTTGTTCACATGAACATAGGTTAATGAAGATATTTTTCATGTTTTTTCATCTCTCTCTAGAATTTCCAATTTTTCACGGCCCAAAAGTGATATCTTGAAGTGGATTTGGACCTAAGGCATCTCTATCACTATTGTATAGATTGAGGAACTGAATATTTTTGTGTCTCACAATCTTAAGCTGATTCCTCACCATTTTTGAGTTACATGGCTTGGAAAAGTGTTGTTTTTTTACACTTAAAAAAAAAATAGGAGCCTTGATTCATCTTATTCATGTTCGCGGATTTAGAAAACACACATGGGTATATCAATTATTTGGGGTGATTGACGTGTGTGTGAGTGTGTTGTAGGGAACACCTCTCTTTTTGCAGGTACAATTCTTGAGGTGGACATGAAAAGTAGACGAATGGGTGGTTTGAAAGTGTGGCATGAGACATGCGAAAAGACACTATCTTGGAGCATGCAAATTCTAAGAGTGCAGTGTCACGAGGATAATCAGCATGGATACCAAATCAGCAAAATTCAAAATATTTTGCCTGGTCTGTATAGAAGTTCTGAACTGCTTATATGTAGCTCCTAAACCACGAAGGCACACTTCCACCTTATCATCATCATCTACATTCACGCCAATAGATGCAAGTCACTCACATATGCTTTTGATTTTCAGAGTGTAGGCACTTACCGACATGCTCTTTTTCTCCAATGTATGCAGCTCGTTCTTGAGTTGCAATTTCCATGCCTTTGTATTGGTCTCGTACAATGTGACCAAACTATTCCAAGCCTCTTTTGGAGTCTTGGCATCTTGTATGTGCCCAATCATGCTATCATGTATGCTAACAGATAGCCAGTACATTACCTTTCGTGCTCCTTGATTCCATTCCTCATATGCTCTTAACTGTTCTGCAGCTCGATTCCTATCTGGTAATTGTGGAGCATTTTCGTCCTCTCCTTCGATGTACTTCCAGTAGCCTTTTCCCATTAGGAAATTTGTCATTCTGAATCTCCAAGCATGGAAGTTGTTCTTGTCCAGCTTATCGCTCATAAGCTGACTCATTCCATCTACGTTTGACATGTAGCAATTCACAACACTGCAAAACACTACAAGCAGCACTTTTGCTTGAACACTGTCGCACTATGACGTGACAGTTTGATATCAGAAAAACACAGTTTTCGTGTATCAACAGTACACGGAATCGCTTGAAATTCTGGATCTGGAATATATGAGTGTTGTCAAACATGGCACAAGTTACAGTTTCTGAAATTGACTTGGTTTTTTTGTGGGCCCCACCGTCGCCTTCACGAGCTCTCTATAGCCACGCTGGCTCTCATACCATGTCACCAGGAAGGAGATAAGGAAGAGGGCTCACACACACACTCTCACAATCAAAGAGAAGCACACACTCAGATTGAGGCAAGGAAGAATGATCTTCTTCTTCTTCTTCTTCTATTACATAAAAAGGAATGTACAAGAATGACCTAAAACAAGAATACAATATATAAAGACCAGTACATAAGGAAAAACTAATGTCCACGAGTGAGTGAGCTAGCAAGAAACAAATGTGCCATCACTCTTGGTAGATAAATCTAATAAAGCTCAATGAAGTATCCCTCACATATATCGATGTGACCACTATACATGTCACAGAAAAAAAAACCTGATACGTGTCATCCTGGATCATCACATGTTGAGCTTGATATCTCATCATGCATGTCTAGGAAGGCATAATTGGTCGTTGCACTGGTGAAAGGTGGAGATCCAAAAAGACGAAGATTGAGAGATAGGGAAGGAGGATGGTGGTACATTGATGACCATCATTTTCGGCTTTAGAGATTGAGGTTGTGATTGAGATTGGGATTGAGATTGTGATTATGATTGGGATTGGGATTATGATCAGCTCGGGATGGTGGGGTGGATGAGGCTTCACATTGAAGCTATTTGATAGATTTTGTAATGCAGATCAGAACTACTTGTAAATCTACACACATAATAAAGTGTTCTCTCTTCTTGTTCTGTGTATACTCTGTTTTTCTTCTTTATATCTTGTTGTGTCGAATTCTATTATTTTGTGGGGGATTGGGATTGAATATAAAGAGACTTCTTACAAGTGGTATCAGTGTAGAGTTGGATTATGGGATAAGATGCAGGCTTTGAAGAAGAAGATAGAAGAACAAGAGGAGCTTATCTGTAGACTGAATGCAAAGTTACATAAGGAAAGATCCAACAAACAAAAAGAGGGTACTACAAATGCATTCATGGACCTCAATGATGAAGGTGGTAATGGTGCAGGCACATCGAATGCACGTAGAGCTAGATGACCATGTGAACTTGAAGATGATGGTGATGCAAGCAAATCTGCACTTAAGCAAGTGTTTAAAAGAGCAAAATCACATGAATTTGATGGTGAGAAGAAAACGGGAGAGGATCTTGAAGCATGGATTGAGGAGCTGGAAGATTTCTTTGATTTGCACGTGTTTAGTGAGGGATCAAATGCAAAGATGGCAATTTTGCATCTAAGATGAGTTGCCAAACTATGATGGAAATCATACATGCAAACAAGAACACGTGAAGGTCCGATCCTCTGGGAAGAGTTTCAAGAGCAACCAAAGAATCATTATTGTTCTCCACATTATTGGATAAGAAAGAGAATGGAATTCTAGTCCTTCAGCTTATGAAGTTGGCCATGTCAAATTCACCATGCCAAGAAGATAGTTTTTTATATATATTTGATCTAAGTGATCAAATCAAAGATTTAATAGTTGTTTTGGAGAAATAATCATCATTATAGTTGCCCAAAGGTAGTCCCAATGTGTGTGCATCATTTGAATGATTAAATTTGAAGCTATGTGCAGATATTGAAGTGTATTTCTGAAGTAGACTTTCTGAAGTTGAAGAAACTATACACAGAGAAGTATTTTCAATGATCTTGAAGATTAATGCAAAGTTTGCATAAAGTTTGGTTTATTCTTGATATAGAGAAGCTCTTAAATCAAGATAGATCAAACATTTGGAGATTTAAAGGTCTCCAACAGTGGTACCCGAGCCAAAAATTAAGGAAAAGAAAAGCAAGGAGAATTCCGACTATTGCAAACATCAAAGATTTTATCAATAGGAGGTTCCAAAGGTTAAAGTCTTGAAGAAAACTTGAATAAGTAAAAATTTCAAGTTCAAAAGGATTAGAGAAGGTAAAAGCTTTGTAGCAAAGGTACATTTTATCTTCATAAATCTGAATAATTGCAGATAGAGAGATCAAAGAGATGGGAGAAAGCTTGCAGATTGATAAGCTTGACAGAGAGAACTATCCAGAATGGTCCATGAGGATGGAGGCACATCTTATGAGCAAAGATTTGATGACATTTATTACAAGAGAAGAAGAAAAGTCAAAGTTTAAGGATCCTAGCATTCCAATAAGAGAAGAACTTGCACAATTGAAGACTTGGATGAAGAAAGATGCTCACTTTACATGGTTGTAAATGATTATCTTCTACCACACATTAGAGCATTAAAAAGTGAAAAAGATGTATGGAATGCTTTGGAAGAACACTTTCAAAATACAACCAAATCAAGGAAGGCTTCACTATGGGCTCAATTCACAAATTTCAAGAAGAAAAGGTTCTCAGTCAATTTCTGATTATGTTACAAGGATGAAGGATATTGCAGATAGTTTGGGAGCATGAGATGAAGATATTGAAGAAGACAAGTTGGTAAGTGTTGCAGAGCTAAGAAGAGCAAAAGGCAGAGAAAAAGATGGACCCCAGATTTTTTCTGATTTGGTCACTTTATTTTTGTATCATAACCATCTTGTAATATATTTTTCCGATGTAAATGCACTAGAGGAGTCCTCTAGATGGATACCCACAGAGAATTGTAGCTTAACCATGTAAATTAGTAGAAAACTAGCCTCTTAGTGAATAAAGTGATAGTCTCTTGTATGAAAGGACCATTTTTAGGGCACATGTATATAAGTCAATTTTTGACTCTTTGTAAACACTTTTTTTGCCATTGTGAGAATCAAGAGCACAAAATTTCGAATTTGTGTCTTCTCCTCACTGTATCTTCTTCTTTGTGAGCTTGTATGCATGTGTGTTGCTTGAAAAGAGTGTTTGGAAGTGTTGTCTATCCATGAAAGTGCTTCTTTGTTGTTGTTAGGGTGTGTGTGAAGTGTAGGAAGTGTTGAAATGTAGGAAGGTCATTTCTGTGGCTCAGTATTTTGCTCATAACTTGAAGCATAAGTGTGAGAATTGAAAACCATTGGATGCGTCTTTTCGAGAGCTTCCAAATGAATATGCTATTCGCTATATTCGGAGTTCGGAGCTGAGAGAAAATCTCGATTTACTGTTGGCTGCTGCTCCAAGTATCACGACATCTCCACAAATTTTTGACACTTGTTTGGAATAGTCTTAGCCTTGTTTGCACTCTTTGGGAAGCTCATTTGCATTGATCATCATTTGAATGCATGTCTTCATACATTTGGCTAGGTTTTGATACTCCTCGGATTGATAAGTAAAGCGTGAATCCCCACTATATGCACTTGAGGGGGATCGAGGTATAGTCTCTTTCTCCACAAATCCCTAGGTTGGATCTTAGGTACACACATTTTTGGCACCGTTGCCGGGGAAGTCGAATCAAACCGAGGCATTTGTGTGATGGTAAGTAGCTTTTAGCATTGAAGTGAGTAGAGGAGTTGTGAAGTTCTCTTCTTTGGTAAGTCACACTCATCTGCACTTACTACTTCTCACTCTTGGAGTGTGTGTTTTGAGTTGATAGTTTAGGGAAGTGAGTGGAGTGAGTAGAGTAGTAAGGAGGAAGTAGGCAAGTAGGTTAGGAAGTTATAGAAGAATTTAGCCTTTGTACCTATTAGTCTTTTTAGATAGGAAGAACTTTCAAAAGTATAAAAGCCAAAAAATTGTCTTTTTCAAGTCACTTGTTTTCAAAGCAAGTATCGTGAGAGCTAGCAGTCGAGTATCGCGATCAGAGATCAGGGCTTTTGAGCTACGCAGGGTGAGTAGGAGTGATTGAAGAGCTGAAAGGTAGCTTCCAAGGTGAGCACATTAATCATTCACTCATCACTGTCAATTTAAATCAAGCATTTTAGTAGAACGATATGCGGCAAGTATCGTGAAGGCTATCTCGGGAGCAAAGAAAGTTTATTTTTTGTGATACAGACTGAGGGGAGAGGGTAGATAAGCTCTAGGAACATGTGTATGCATTTAAAATCCAAAAACACTAGCTAAAAATTTGAAAAAAAGGCCAAGTATCGTGTTCTCCCGTGGTTGAGGTATCGTGATACCTAGGTATCGTGAACTCCTATGGTCGAGTATCGTGATACTTGAAGTGGTCACATATCGTGTATCGCTGGGAAACATTCACGATACTAGACTGATATCGTGTATCGTATATCGTGATTTTTTTGCAATACCTGATGAATATCGTGTATCGTGACAGTTAGCTTTGCAATACCTGGTGGATATCAAGTATTGTTGGAAAATTCTCGCGACATTGGACACATATCGAGTATCATAGAGATCTGAAAACGATACTAGATGAATATTGAATATCGTGGGAATTCCAAGTATCGTGTATCGTGATTTTTTCGGGATACTCACCCAATATCGTGTATCATGACCTTCAGTGTCAAGTATCATGTGTTTAGTTCTAGCCTGATATCGAGTATCATATATCGTCGGATTATCTCTTGGCAATACCTGTGCAATATCGAGTATTGTGAGGGTCCTTCCACGATACTTGCTGGATATCGAGTATCGTGATCGGTCTAGTTGGTCAAACATCGTGTATCATGTGGCTAAGGTATCGTGTATCGTGATCTTCTCAGGTACCTAATATCCTATACCGTCTTGCTCAAATATCGAGTATCGTGGATTTTGTTGGGTTCAAGTATCGTGTGTTGTGACATCTTGGTCAGTCTTAACTCAACCAAATATTCCTTAGAATTCAGATCCTCAGTAAAGAACTCTAGGAGCTGGAGGTTGTTTAAGTTTGACTAGAATTCGTCAATTGAATGAACTTAAATCCGGAAGAACCCTAGGGAGCCGAAGAAGTGTAATCTCGTCAATGGGAAGTGTAGCCGAACCAAGTAGTCGTTCACATTACTCTGAAACCTCGAGTGAGTCTAAAGAAAAAATTCCCATGGCTTCAGAGGATATGCAGAGTTCTATGCCAATAATTGGCATGATGTCAATTATTGAGGGTGAATATCAGACATCTTTAGAATATGTGAACACCAACCAACATGGGATACCTATCTATCTGGATGGTCTAAACCGATCAATGGCCAGACTAAAGAAAGCTACAGACGCTTACATAGTAACTGGGCCAATAGTTAAGTATGCAGGAGGGTTTTATATGGACAAAAGAGATATTCAGTATGTTGTTACAGAACACCCTGAAAGCATCAATGAACAAGGGGAAGAAGGCAATGCTCACAACCTTAATGAAGAGTGACATGAAGAGCAAGTGACCACCCCTAGAGGGAGATCCACAGTTGTTAGGGTTTGGAGAGGAGACCTAGTTCCCCAAGATGATTCCCTAATGGATGTCTATTTGATCAATGGGATGGAACATCTCCTCAGAGCCCACTCTTCATTATGGGAAGTGGCCAATAACCTAGTCACCATATATGAGTTACAAGATCCTGAACTTCCCACCATTATCACATATTTGGATAAAAACCAAAGGAGTTACTGGCCCTTAACGGAGTTAGAAAGAGCAGGGTTGAAATATCAGAACATTCGAGTGTTTCCTCCTAGGGATCAAGCCACTACTTCACAAAACCCCCAAGGAACTTTTCAAGATAATTCATATCAGCATTCTGGACAAACACAACAAATGCATATACCTGTCAGACCACATGTGCAGTTTGCTATGCCAGCCAATAATCCTAACTATCGGCCTCAACCACCTGTTGAACCAAGGAATAGAATCCCTGTCCCAGATAGACCACTTGTAGTAAGAGGACCAGGTATACCGATAGGAAGACCAGTTTTCCATGTGATGCCTAGACCACCTGAAGCAGGAAGAAGATTAAGACCTATTCAAGTTGCTAAATGCATGAGGAGCCATTATGATGGCTCTAGTGAACCTTACAATCATATAGCTGAATTTAAGCAAGTAATAAGAGCCGAACAAGTGGAAGATTTTTTTATTCAATATGAATCCTTTGGTCTAACTTTGACAGACATAGATTTAGCTTGGTTCCAACCATGGGACAAGTCTATCAAGAATTGATTGAAGAATTCACCAAATAAGCAATTAAAAAAACTCTTCCTCATTGATCCATAGTTTTAAGCAAGCTCCTACGGAATCAGTGAGATTGGCTGCAAGAAGATTTAAGCAGTATGTGGATAGATGCCCAGTTGAAGAGAGACCCACTCAAAACAAAATGTTGTCATTGTTTTTGGAAGGATTAGTGAATGGATCATTAAGATCTCTGGTATATGTGAAAAGAGTTCAAACTTTGCAAGAATGTATGAAAGAATGTATTGACCTAGAGGACAATCTAGCAGAAGATCTCAAAATACCTCAAGGTAGCGTGAAAAGTGAAGATTCTGCCAGTAGCGTGTCAAACTCTAAGAATAATGTAGAGGAAATAGCCAACTTAGTAGCAAAAAAATTGAATCTTCAAGGACAGAGGAACTACCCCAACAACCCAATGAGAGTACCCATGCTTAGAAGGTGTGTGCAATGTGGAGGTGATCATCCCTCTCATTTGTGCACTAGGGATGTAGTCCCACCACCTGCGTATGCTTACAATAGATCACCCGTCCCGGGCCCTCTACAATATTGTAGCATAGAACAAAAGTATACAAATCATAGCTCAGAAAACTGTCCTTACAATCGGCAATCAAGACCAGTACAACCTCTCATGAGACCCTATGGATACTATCCGAGAGATCAAGGAGGTGAAGCCCTTAGATATCCCACATATCAGCAGCAGGCACCAACACCACGACCTTATGCCTATTAAAGTTACGCTCAATCACAACCAGTGTTAGGACAACAACCACCCCATCCTCAGAATGTTGTCCCAGTGAAAATAGCTCTACCTCAAGAAAACCCCGAAGGAGCAATAGTCCCAGCCACACCCTTGGCAAGTAACGAACCATATGATCCATCCTATGACCATAGTCAAGGAAATTATTCCGCTTATGAGAGCTCTATAATTGAATATGGACAATCTTACGAGCCATATGCATATGGCATGGAAGGACCAGACAGTTCTTACGGATATGAGCAGGATTATTTGTCATTAATGTATACAGCTCCCAGAGCACCCATACCCTCCCGACCTATGAATAGACCACCTGCAACTAGATGACCATGTTATAGATGCAGAGGTGATCATTTTATTAGAGAATGTACATTACGAAACCCACCACCACCACAGCGAGTCTGGCAAGGATACTGTAGTGATTGTGGTAAAGAGCACCTTTTTAGAGATTGCCCCAAGAACCCCAACAAAGTTAATTTGAAAGTGTAGATCAACGTGATAGAAGTAATAGAGTTGTCAGGGAGTGACAAGGAGTACACCGTGCCATTGAAAGCAATAACAAGAGCTAAAGCTAGAGAGACCCCAGAAAAAACTGGAGAGAGTAAGCAAGTTGACAGAGGAGTGAATATACCTACACCTCAAATAGTTGGAGACTCCGAAGAGCTTGGAAAAAGTGTCACAAGTAAACGAACACAAAGATGGAAGATTCGTAGAGACAGGATGAAGGAAAAGAAACTACAACAAAAGAAGGAGGATGAAAAGGATGAACAAGGTCAAGAAGAAAAACAGAAACTTGAAGGAGAAAATCAAAAAGGAAAATATAAAAAAGAAGAGGTAGGATCAGTTTTAGCAGATCCCATGCCGGAAGAGTTAGCCATGTGGATTCAGGCGTATCAGGCACGAATAAGAGTAGGACCAACCATTGAACAACATGAAAAAGAATATCCTAGAGGTGACTTAGAAAAGGAAAGGTTGGAGATATGGAAAAAATTAATTGAAGTAGCTCAACAGACCCTAGAAAAACCTGTTCTTCGATTACCCAATTCACGAATTCCCAAAAAAGAATTCCAAGAGTGTGTCATCCCTAATGATCCCGAGAAAGGAAAAGAAGGTGAGACATATAATGGAAATTACTGCGAGGATAAAAATGAAGGATCCATTGTCCTTGAAGTAGATGGGGAATGGCCTAAAGACCTGTGGACAAGAGTCCAACAAGATAGATGGAAGAAAGTGGAAGGAATTGAACCACCCTTTGAGGAGTTAGAAGCAGAAGGTCAACTAGAAGACTCAATACCTGAGCTGAATTCAGAAGGAGTATTACAATTTGACAAGAGCGACAAGGAGGATGAGAGTGTGAAGGTTTTGCCAAATTACACAGGGGAATACGAACATAATTTAGAATTATACTGCATTCCCTCAATAAGAAAAAAAGAGTAGAACCCATCAATCCAAACCTCGGACATCATACAACATCTTAGAAAGGTAAAAATCCCTTGTACTCTGACATTGGAAGAACTTTTGAAGCTAAAACCACATTTGAAGGAGAAGCTAACCAGTCAATTGGAGACCAAGTCAAAAGAGAAGGAGATGCCTAATGAAGTGACCACAATCAAAATCCCAGTTGATAAGGTTGGAGATTTCAGCGAGGGAGATGAAAGAAACACATGTCTTCCAATTACTTATATGGGTTACACCACTAAAGCTATCTTAGATTCTAGAGCTAGAGTAGGAATCGTGACTAAAGAAATATGGGAGAAATGGGGAAAACCAGTTGTAAGACCAACACACATGAAGATACAAATGGCAGATGGACACACTGAACGACCCTTGGGATTATTGGAAAGAGTAAATTTCACCACCTGCGGAGTTGAATTCGAGCACACCTTAGCGATCTGTCAATTTGAAAGGGCTAGCAATTATGAAATGATACTTGGAAGACCCTTCATGAGACAGCTAAAGGTAGTGCAAGATTGGGGAAAAGATGTTGTATACTTACAACATGAAGGAACCACGACCAGAATAAATCTACACACATACACATATCAAGATGTTCCCCCCTTGCAATGGAATCCGATTCATAAGGAGGAGGACGAGCAGTCGATGCACAGTATAGGTTCAAGTGACCAATCGTGGATGAACGAAGACACTCATGTATGGATATGCCAGACCACAAAAAAGGAAGAGGAAAGAAGGAAAGGATGGCAACGAAGGCAAGGAGTCGCTAGATCTGTACAAGATCCGGCTTACATGCCTCAAATATTCCTAGATGAAGAATTTGAACCTCAGGGTTGGATGGAGATTTTAGCCACTCTCGATGTGTGTGTAAACGAAGAAGTGGTAACCATAAATGAATACATTGACGAGGAAGGATATGATGTAAGCCTATATGTGGTAGTTCTTCAAGAGGCTGAAGAAGGAGAAGTAATTGAAAAAGAATGGAAGGAGGATTATGAGAGCATTGAAATGGAGAAGGAACAAATGGAAATAGAAAGTGGAAATCAAAGAGTAAGTGTCATAGCTAATGAATTAAATCAAGAAATGACATGGGAAGGAGAACTTGGATTAGATAAAGAAAAAGAAGATGGAGAAAATAAACCTCAGGATCAATTTGAAGTGCCCGCTCACTTCAAAAAATATGAAGTAGAAGAGAGGAAAATTGTTGTCCAAATGCCAAAACGAGAAGCACAGCCAGGAATAGCATATGACAACAAAGAAGAGACCAAGAAAATAGTAGTAACCTTGGAGGAAGGAGGATGTACTTTTATAGGACAAGATGTCTCAGTGGAAGAAGAACAAGAGTTAATACAACTGATACGAGAATACAGGGATGTCTTTGCTTGGACATATAAGGATTTGAAAGGAGTAGATCCTACTATTTGTGCCCATAGAATCCCTATGACATCCGAAGCCAAACCTTCCAAACAAAGACCATACACATATAACGATGTGTACTCAGCAAAAATTAAGGAAGAGATAGATAAGTTGTTAGATGCTGGGTTCATTTATGAGATCGAACACACGCAATGGGTGTCACCTTTGGTGGTCATGCCGAAAAAGAATGGAAAGTTAAGGGTATGCATTAATTTGAAAAAGGTAAATGATGCCGCCATAAGAGATAGTTACCCATTACCCATCACTCATCATCTTTTGGAAAGAGTGGCAGGGAAAGAAGTTTATAGTTTTCTCGATGGCTTTTCAGGGTATAATCAAGTAGCGATTGCCCCTGAGGACCAACATAAAATAGCCTTTGCAACTGAATGGGGAGTGTACGCTTTTAGGTTTATGCCTTTTGGTCTAACCAATGCCCCAGCCACTTTCCAAAGATTGATGTGTCATGTATTCAAGGAGTTCTTGACAAAAAGCATGGAGGTATACGTGGATGATTTATGCACTTATTCAGATATACGATCAGAACATATTCCAGAACTAGGAAGGATTTTTGCCAAATGTAGACAATATAGAGTATGCCTCAATCCAGAAAAGTGTGTCTTCATCGTTCGACAAGGAAAGATATTAGGACACATTGTCTCTAAAAATGGAATTTCCACAGATGAAGATAAAATCAAAGTGATTCTCGATTTTCCGAGACCAAAAACTGTCAAAGAAGCGCAAGCATTTATGGGACACTACGTATACTATCGTAGATTTATTATACACATGTATGCCATAATTGCTAGACCTCTTTATGCATTATTGTCTCAGTTTGATTGGACAGAGGAATGTGAAAAGGCCTTTAACGAATTAAAGAGTCGATTAAGTTCAGCACCAATCCTTCGAGTACCTAATTGGAACAAACCATTTCACATTCACGTAGATGCTTCCAAGTTTGCCATTGGTTGCATCTTAGCTCAACCCACAGATACAGAGAAGTTAGACCACCCTATAGCCTATGCCAGTAGACAACTGAATCAAGTGGAGCGCAATTATACCATGACTGAGAGAGAGGGTTTAGGGATGGTGTACGCAGTAAAGAAGTTTCGACACTAGCTTTTGGCAAACAAATTCAAATTCTTCATTGATCATCAAGCTCTACTGTACTTAGTCAATAAGCCTTGTAATACAGGACGACTAGTATGATGGTTTCTTTTGTTGATGGAATTCGATTTTGAAGTAGTAGTCAAGAAAGGGAATACACACATTAGAGCAGATCACTTATCGATAATGACACATGGAGAACCCCCCACATGAGTACCGGATGATCTGCGAGATACCTATCTGCTTAATCTCGAAGTATGTCCCCAATGGGCAGAAAAATTGATCCCTATACTCACATATGGACCTAAACATGGGATCACACCGAATCGAAACCAAGATCTATGGAAGACTAAAAACCTTCATATCATTGTTGGAAGTTTATATCATCAAGACTCAAGTGGATTACTCATGAGATGCGTGGAAGAAGAGGAATAGGAAATGTGGCTTCAAAAAGCACATGTAAATCAATGGAAAACTCATTTAAACGCTAATGGAACATGGCAAACACTGAAGAGATTAGGCATATATTGGCCAACCATGCAGAGGGATACACATAACTATGTATCAGCCTACCCAACTTGTCAAGAATGAAATCGAGAAGAGAACTCTACTCTATGCTACTCCACAGTAGCACCAAGATGGAGCATGTCTCTGGTAAAGTTCTTGAAGACCCAAGAGTACCCAGAAGGAGCTACTCCAGCAAGGAAACGTGCACTCATAGAACAAAGCAAGGACTATGCTCTTATAGGAAAACAGCTCTTCAAGCAAGGTAGAGACGATCATTTATGAATGTGCATTCATGAAGACGAATATCTTGTTGTTTTAGAGATGGCACATACAGGAGCTGCAGGAGGACATTTTTCTGCAGATAAAACTGCAAAAATGATTCTCTTTGCAGGAATGTGGTGGCCAACTCTACATCAAGATGTAGCCACGTATGTTCAACGATGTGATACCTGCCAACAAACGAATATCCTATTAGAAGAGATGAAATGCCACTGAAACCCATGATGAGTGCCAGAGCCTTTACTAAATGGGGAATAGATTTCATAGGACCTATCAGCCCACCAGCTAAAGGATCCCATGCCGAGTACATAATCGTAGCCACAGACTATTTAACTAAATGGGTTGAAGCCAAAGCAACCAAGAAAAATGATGCGAGGACTACGGCCAAGTTTCTCTTTGAGAATGTATTCACTAGATTTGGATTGCCTATAGAAATTGTGAGTTACTAAATGAATTCTTACTAATTCATAAGAAATCAGCCCCATATCACCCACAAGCCAATGGACAGGCCGAAAGTTCAAACAAAATCTTGTGTACAGTTGTTTAGTTCTAATGCCCAAGGAAAAAGTGATTATACGAGACTTTATTTTGTTCAAACCCCTCGGAATCGGTACAATTGGAGTACCTGGAGGCCACAATCGTATCTCCACTTGATAGTTCCGTGCTCTTCTCCCACTACCTCGCACACACTCATACCTACACACTCACTCTTCCAAGCTCACTTCCTCTCAAGCATCCATCTATACACATGTAATTGACCGTACTCTCACATGCCCACCCTTGTTCTCACACACGCATGTTCGCATACTCATGCTCCTCCACTCTCTCTTTTCCTCTCACACTTTCTTACACTCACAGATACACACACGTACTCTTAAAACGCACCTGATTCAATCCTTTCAAGATCCAGATGCAATTTCTCCAGCCAACTCACATCAGCCCACTCCGCTTATTTCCCCCTCTTTTTATCTTTCTTTCACAAAAATTTCTTTTTCTCTTTCCTACATGAACCTGCAAGCACTCTTACTCTTACTCCCCTTTCGTTCTCTCTTACGATGTTTTTTCCAAGGCAAATACAAAAGTACTTTTTAGTATATAACAAAATCATTTAGTAGCTACGATACATCTGCAAATAAAAGCTAAGAGCACTCTCACCTTACTTTTCTCCGTATACAGCTTGAATCCTATCAAGCGTTCCTTGTGTTAGGGGACTCATCCATAATCAACAGCTTGAAGGAGATATTACTCCCATCATGAGATACACATATACTAGCACATGTATATAAACAAACACGCGAATGGACACACAAACACTACACCTATATGAAAACACACATCACATACCAATCTTCCACTCGCCCAATCATGCATTCATATTTGAGCACTCAACCACATTCCCTTATATGCAAATTGGCATTAATAACATGTGCACCCTCAGAATGAACACATAATGGCGATATGCATTCCTAGTCGTCCACTCATACACACATATCCCTTAACTCATGTCCCCCAACCTCACACTCTGGGAACGATTTTCATCTCTTATATTCTCACTCTCGCTTTCTCTCCTTTACTTCCACAATGTTTTCTTATTTAGTGAATGTAGAGATTTCTTGTACATCAATTCAACACAGCTATGTCATGGGTTGGTGATTGAACGGGACAGATACTACTAAGTGCTCAAAATAGATGCTTACAAGCCATGGCAAGAGTTGGAGACAATTCGATCAATGCATGTCTACTGGTACAAAGGAGCACCGAGCTCGATTACATAATGGTCCAGATCGGGAAAGAAACTCTTATTAAACGAAAAGCTTCTACCGTGAGAGAATGCGTATTTCCCATACCTTATGGGATTTAGAGGATCATGGTTTTAACCATTAACATGCTGGGAGCACTCTAAACTCAGCACACCAATCCGTCGGTCAACTAAACGAGCAGACAGTAAGAAAATAGAACACTCACAGCATAAAACCGAAACTTTTTCTTTTGATGAATTGCACATCATTAAGACGATCTTCTCTCCTTCGTACTAAATCCATTTCTCGGAATAATGTGCACATAAAGCTGGAGTGCAATCCCACCTTTCCCAAGCGTTTAGCATCTCTTCCATCCTCGAAGTAAGGTTCTCTGAAGGTTTTCCATGATCACAATATGAATCCTTGAACAAGAAGTCCACCTCCAGATCTATGATTCAGTAGCACTTCCCTATCCTTATCTTCCCCTTCTTCTCCCCGTCTGCACACTAAGATGCCCTCCTTCAATCTCCAAAAGTGTTGAAGCTCTTCCCTTTGATCCTCCGTTCTTATCTGTACTTTTGCATGAATGATGTCCTTCCAGATGGTGACACAGGGTTGGATGAATATGAGGCCTCATTTGATGCCTCCCTCCAAAACTTTAGCACATGCAGACTCTCCTCTTCTGTTGAGCTTTGAATAGCAATACGGGATGCAAACCCTTTGCGGCGCATAATTTGGCATATTTCTCCAGGACAATTTGCTGCAACAGCTCAGGTAGACGCAATGCCACCTATCCCAACCTCATTATATTGTGAGCTTCCAATGTCAATCGAGTTGTTTCCACTGCTGATTTGCTTATGTCTGTTGCAATGAACCTTGCGTCTTTTAAATCACTAAGCATCAAAGCAAGAGAAGTAATCACATAACCACTCCCACAGCCCACTTCTAAACATATGCTTGGATGAAGATCACAAAGGTTGGCCCTATCAGCAAGAAGTGCATCAAGAAGAGCATCGGAATCATCACAGGGCTCATATACATCGGTATGGCGAGCAACAGGACGTATGTCTGCACTCCTCCTTTCAGGTGGCAGAGCAGAGATTTATTCACTTTGTATTTGGCGTTGACTAATCTAATGTTACTTGATCCTGGTTGATCTCCCACAACATCCAAAGCAACATCCATACCAGACCTCAGACGTCTCTTGGATAGTATTTTCTTGTGAAAAACTGTATGAACGAGTGATGTTCGTCCTTCGTGTCTGCACGAATGAATGTGTATGTCGCGTGCCGCACCACTTCTGATGGCGACCAGCAATCCCCGACGGATTTGTCACCCATAAATCGAGCTACAACGACTGAAGGAGACCTAGGATCACATGGTCTAGTAAGAGCAAGACATCAAAGTCGGACTGGTAGACCTCTCCACTTCTGCAGCTGGCTACCCAAAAAATGCGAGCCCCCCCCCCCCCCCTTCTTTGAATTTTTTGTGTTTTTGCCTACCCCGCGGAGGAGAGAGAGCGTGTGCTGAATAGCCCTCCTTCTTTTTGGCAGACGAAGACAACCACTTCTCCCCTTTTCCGTTTCTCCCATCAGAACAACGGGAAAAGAAGAAAAGACAGATAGCCCCCCAACTTTTGTTGCCTTCTGAAGCCCTCCCACTCGACTGTGGTTGTCTTTGGTCTGACGCCCGCAAAAGAAAAAAACGGGCTGAACAATCCTCTGCCATCTTCTTCGATGCACAATTGTTTCTCAAAATGCATGCATCTTCTAGCCATAAACCTTGGGAAGAGTCTTGGAGGTGGGCTTTTCTGAAAACACACAGTAACTACTGTAAGATTGTCTGACGAGCATCTTCTCAAAGCTTCATCAACAAGATCGTGTGAACACCGCTCAGGATCATTATGTTACTGCAACCTTTTTTGTGCAAAAGCAACTGCACTTTCATTTGTAAAAACATCCCAAAAACCATCACAACCAATGATCATAAACTCATCATCTGGTATGTGCACTGCCCGTCTCACTTCTGGCTAAACAATAAGTGGGCAGTTTACACCCTTAAGGCCTTCAATGTGCCAATTTTCAAATGCTCTCGCTACACTTAGATATCCATTCAAGTACCCATCATAAATGTATCCTCCAAGTGCTTCAATGCGACTTCTTTCTACATGAGGCTTATGATCCCGTGACATCTCAATGGCTTTCCCTCTTCTACACAAAACAGCTCTACAATCACCCGCATTAGCAACAAAAATCTCCCTTGCAAGAATATACTATGATGGCTGTTGTTCCAGAAGACAAAGCATTGTTCAAAGAACAAGCGTTGGCAAATGCAGCATCAGTCTCCAGATATGCATGTTGAACAGCTTCCTCAACTGAAATAGGAAATGCAACATCACTCACAATATAATTGAGCAACTTCTCTTTTACAAACTGTGCTACATTCTTCCCATCATGATCATCAAATACCCCATAATAAGATCCAGAAGTCGTTATCAAAGCTTCGAGACCCAAATATTCTTCTAAGTCATCAACAAGGACATGCTCATCTTCCATGTACTGCCGATTACCAATATCACTCCAAACTCCTGATCGGATGCAAAGTTTGAAGTCAGCACAATCATCAAATCCACTCTTCAAGTACCTGAAATCAAACGTATTTTCCTGCCAAATAGACCCACATTAGTGCATAAAAACCAACCATTTTGTGAGCTAACATACTCCCCTCTTCTTATTTGCGAAGTCGTCCTCGACGAGCCACTCTCACTGCAATATAATCAAAACAGCCATGAAAATATCAGTGTACAACAAGCTTGCATACCTTTCCATCAAGCCATCATTCCAAGTGGACCTGCACTCATTGAAGCTATTAGTGCTAAAAAAATCACTCATGAATACATACAAATCAGTCACTTCCAAATGATCCAAGAACATGCACATATACGCAACTCCAATTCCACATACATCAAATTGCTCATGCATACCATTATGAACATAGTCTCAACCAAAATAACACATGCATACCTTTCCATGTTTTACACATTCAACTGTCATTGTGAAAAAACAGAAATGGAAATACCGAAATGAACAACAACAACTGAAATGAATCCAACAGGAGATGCAACATACCCAAAATGCATACCCCCATTATTGCACCTACCATTCACTATGTACAATTATTCCATGACTATACGTTCCCGAAGAATCCCCATCGTCGTCCTACAGAAGCCATCGAGACTCGAGTACAAGTCAAGAACTACATAAAAACCCTAGAGTGTCCCACACACTGGAAAACCCTCTCATAAAGCACACAAGTTATAAAGCAACCCCGTTGCATTACCTCGCTAAAGCCTCATCCATAAGTACATATAGAGTCTCCATGCCTTCAAGAATGTTGATTCAAAGTGAGCTGATCTATCACAAGCCATCACATACCAATCACACAAGCAAATAACGTTCCCTTCCAAGCGACCATCGCCCTCTCCTCTCTCTCTCTTCCCCTCAGGAGTGGGGAATAATTTCATGTGTAAATTTTATCTATATTCACACGTTGGCCTACGTTGACATTGGATGGGATTCGTGGACCTGACCACCCGATCAGGTTGATTCCACCCATCTACCAATGCAATGCAGTGCACAACACACAAACACATAGCGAGAGACAAGTAAAAGATCTCAGCTAGCCCATAACAAAGCTGGATGCGGCTCGTGGTCGTGACTACCCAGCCACGATGGCTCCACCTACCTACCAACCTGTTATGGCGCGTAGCTAAGACATAAACATATACATCCCAAGCCTATGGCGAAACTAGCTGCGGCTCGTGGTTCTAACCACCTGGCTAGGATAAATCCACCCACCTACTAGCCCACCATAGCGCATTGGTACGATCACAGCAACACAAATTTTTTCTTTTCTTTTCTTTTTTTCTTTTTTTTTCATAGTGAATTAATTTACCCAAGTCCTGAGAATTAGGGAGAGGAAGAAAGGGATTTTTTCCCACTTTTCCCACACATGCATGCAAACATATACACTCTAGCCTTTGACAGATCAACCACCTCTTCACTCCATTCTCTCAATTACAGATACTACATATGTATTCATCGATTTGACTTTTCACTAGGTAACTACAACCAGCTATGCCTTAGTCCCTCCTATACCTATCCTTAGATGTTCTAGAATGTGAGTCTCTGGGATGTCTCATATAGCCTCAACTCGTACTCGCATCCCGACGACTTCCCTAAGGCGAGTCAGGCTCAACTTCAGGAGCTCCGTCATCACTTCCTATCGTCAACACATCTGCCTACGCCCAAGTGATATCGTTCTCTTCGTTAGGCATTTCCCTCGAAGGGTCGAAATAGTAATATCGATCCCCCGCCCATCCTACATGTCGGGTCAGGTATTCCTCAAAACACTCAATATAAAACATAACATCCAAACCCTGGTTTATGAAGCATACCAGCCAATGCGCTTCCTCCACATCATATTCCGTCTCAAAGTCGTCGACATCTATGTCCATGCGGGCGAATGTTTGGTCCGAGAAATATATCCTTAGCTCGTACAAATAGAGTTGAGTTATTTGATCTGCCATTTTGTTACTTTGCTCCTAACAGTCTCTGCGCAACACAAAAAATAATTAGAAGTCCAAAATTCTTGAGCTAGCAAGGAAGAAAATTTATGACACACAAATCATAGCTTACATATGCGCATATATATATATATATATATATATAACTATACATCTATGTACAAGGAATCTACTACGTCCTTCTGCTTGGATTTTGTCTGGCTTCTCCCATCCTAATGTCACTTGAAATATGGTTTAACTCGAAGCGCGTTAACCTTCACGGGAGCACATTCTTCTCCTAAATCTTGAATTTGCATGGAACCATTGGATTTGAGTTCCACCACCTTAAATGGTCCTGCCCATCTTATCTGTACTTCCCCGGGAATTTATAATATTTACTATCATAGACTAGCACCAAATCCCCTTCTTGAATCGCATAGGTCCTGAGATTCTTGTCGTGCCTCTCCTTAAGTCTT
The DNA here is from genome assembly GCA_020310875.1 of Ceratopteris richardii. NCBI lineage: Eukaryota > Viridiplantae > Streptophyta > Polypodiopsida > Polypodiales > Pteridaceae > Ceratopteris > Ceratopteris richardii. The sequence goes on from CM035407.1 coordinate 148,917,360, forward strand.
TTCTGAATAGCTTCCAGACTTTGCTGTGCAATGAGTCTCTTTTCTTCTAGCTTGACCAGTTGTATGTACCTTTCCTTCAATGACTCTTCCTCTCCCAGCCTGGCCTCGATGGCCACTCTTAGTGTCGGAACTTCTTTTTCGATGGGAAAGATGGCTTCCTCGCCATACACTAGAGAGAACGGAGTGCTCTTAGTCGTCACTCGGTAGGATGTTCTATACGCCCACAAAGCTTCCAAAAGTCTCTCATCCCAGTCTCTCCTATGCACAACTACTGTCTTTGTTAGAATCTGTTCAAGAACTTTGTTAGTGACCTCCACTTGTCCATTCGCCCTCGGGTAATATGGAGTGCTTTTCCTATGTTTGATTTTATATATTTCCATTAATTCTTCGATCAGTTCGTTGACAAAGTGCGTTCCTCTATCACTCACTATCTCCAACGGGCATCCGAATCGGGTGATAATTTGTTCATACAAAAATTTGGCCACATTAATAGCTCGGTCAGTCTTCAGAGCTTTGGCCTCTACCCACTTGGTAACATAGTCAGTGCATACCAAAATATACCTATTAGACCGACGTCTTGAGGGAGGATCAATAGGCCCCACAAAATCAATTCCCCACTTTTCAAAAGGCTTAAGAGCAAGCACTGGCGTAAGAGGAGCTGCATGTGCTAATGTTGGTTTGCCCATTCTTTGGCATTTGTCGCATTTCTTGCAGTATGTGTGAGAGTCTTTGAACAGCGTTGGCCACCAATACCCAGCCAATAAATTCTTTCTTGCCGTCAGCTCACCAGCAAAATGCCCACCACAGGGTTCATCATGTAATGCTCTCAACACTAGGGTTGCTTCTTCTTCCTCGAGACACCTCCGATAAATGCTCTCATGGACAAAATACCGATAGAGATGCCCACCAATGATGCTATGGTGCTTCGCCAATGCTAACAGTTTTTGCTTCTCTCTCTTGCTTGCTCCTGGCGGATATTTAGTGGTGCACAAGAAATTCACCAAGTCTGCATACCAAGGTACTTTAGCATCAACTTGGAATAGATGTCCATCAGGAGCATCATCGGGCACACCAGAGATTGGCTCCTCATTAACAATTCGAGATAAATGGTCAGCCAATATATGCGCTTTGCCTGGTTTGGTTACCACTGTGAACTGAAATTCTTGTAGGAGTAGCATCCACCTCATCAATCGCCCTGATAGCTCGGGTTTATTAATGATGTACTTTAGGGCTTCATGATCCACATAAAACGTGAAATGTTTTCCTATCAAGTAATGCCGATACTTGTTTACCACAAAGATCATCGAGAGACATTCCTTTTCTGTAGTTGTATAGTTTCTTTCCGTGCTATTCAAGTTTCGACTTGCGTAATAAATAGGGTGGTCCAACTTCCTTTCATCGGCTTGACATAGCACTGCTCCAACCGCAGTATGAGAAGCATCTGTGTGCACATGAAATTCTTTCGTCCAATCAGGTGCTACTAAAATTGGCGCATTTGTCAATTTATTTTTTATCAATTCGAATGCAACTTGACACTCTCCAGTCCATTGGTATTGTTGGTCTTTTCTCAAAAGATTCGTCAGTGGTGCTACTATTGATGCAAAATTTAATATAAATCGTCGATAATAATTAGCATGCCCCAAGAATCCTCTGAGTTGCCGCAAGTTTTGAGGAGGTGGAAGTTGTCCGATTTTTTCCACTTTATCCTCGTCAACCGCGATCCCTTTTTCGGAAATAACATGTCCCAAAAGCAATCCTCTTCGTACTCCAAATGTACACTTTTCAGGATTTAATGCGATGCCTTTTTCGATGCTTCTTCTTAAAATAGCTTCGATCCTCTCCATCATGTTTTCATCATTGCCCCTGATTGCAAAATCATCGAGGAATATCTCCATCCAATCCTGCAAATAGTCTTGATATGCAGCTATCATTGCCCTCTGGAATGTGGCCGGTGCATTGCATAATCCAAATGGCATCACACGATATGCATACGTACCCCATTCTGTGGTGAAAGTAGTTTTTGATTGATCCTCCTCATGGATTTGGATCTGGTTGTACCCACTGAAACCATCCAAAAATGAGTACAATTTATGGCCAGCCACTCTGTCCAAGATTTGATCAGTGAATGGCAAAGGGAAGTGGTTCTTTTTTGTGCGCTCGTTCAACTTACGATAATCTATGCAAATACGGATTTTCTTATTTTTCTTCGGAACCACTACAATTGGTGATACCCATTCGCTGGATGCGATGGGATATATGAATCCTGCTTCCAATAACTTAGTCAATTCCAGCTTGATCAATTCCGAGTAGACTGGATTTGTCCGCCTGAGCCGTTGACATATTGGTCGGGCACCTTCTTCCAAGTCTATATAATGTTGGCAGATTCGGGGATCAATTCCTCTTAGATCACTGTATGACCATGCAAAGGCCTTGCTGAAATTTTTGAGTGCCAATTTAATACAATCTCGTACTTCATCTGGTAGCTCTGACCCCACACTCAAGAACTTTTCTGGAAAAACTTCCCATTTTTCCACCTGAGCTTCTTGCGAATATTCCTTATTCCTTGATGACACTGTGATTGGAACGTGCTCTCCAATCACGCGTGCATGGTTGGCCAGTAAATCATTGTTTTGTCCTTTTTCAATCGCACCCAATTTCTTAAGTTCAGCTTTTGCAATGGCTTCCCGCACTTTAGTTTTACTTTCCGCTTCTCTGTCTGATTGTAGACTTCTCCTTAGAAGCTCTTCTTCTAGCATTCTAACCCTTTCTCTCAACTGTTGCACTTCCATTGTCGGAGCTAACTCCAGTTTCAACTCTTCTTTTGAAGTTCCCTTCTCCAGGGATTGAGTAGCTTTATTTTCCTTTGCGTCTATACTCAACATGTAGCACTCAAATTCACTTGTATGTGTCAACCATCCTAGCAACTCCTGGTCTGAGTCATCCTTGTAACATAGTGGATCTTTGTACTCGCCCACCTTCGCATGTCGGAGGTTGGCCAATTGCAAATTAAATCCATCCTTCGCATGTCGGAGGTTGGCCAATTGCAGATTAAATCCTAGCAACTCCTGGTCTGAGTCATCCTTGTAACATAGTGGATCTTTGTACTCGCCCACCTTCGCATGTCGGAGGTTGGCCAATTGCAGATTAAATCCATCCTTTTCCTTTGCTTTCTGCTCCCTTTCCTCAGCTGTTGTCGATTTCTTGCCGGTCAAATTTGGAGACACTTGAAGTTGTATTCGATCAGCCTTCGGTCCAATTGTGATAAATCCTGTGCGCCAATCGTGCACACATTCGGCTTGCACCAACCATGGCCGTCCAAGTAAGATCGAGAAGGTAGCCTCTGAGGTCCTTGGTCTTACTATCAAATAATCAACTTTAAACTCTAGACCGCCCACAACTGTACTTACATTCTTCAAAAGACCCGCAGGCTTCACTTGTGTTTGATTTGCCATTCTCAAGGACATCAGCGTTTCTTCCATGTGGTTGAGGCCCAAAGCTTTCATCATGAACTCAGTCATAAGGTTGACTGCGGCTCCACTATCTAACTGAGCACCAGGGACTGCATACCCTTTAATCTTGACCGTCATAGCTGGAGCATTCGAATCAATTTGCGTCGTAATACTTTGAATGATCCCTTGGACAGCTTTATCTTGTCTCTTTTTATCTCGAGCTTTCCTGGACTTCTTAATATATTCGTTGTAGAATTGTTTCCTATAAGCAGGTGAACATTTTAGCAATGTGCCAATGTCTAGCGTGACTTCCGTGTCAGCGAGCAGCTTTACGATGTCCACTTCCTCCGAACTTTGTCTTTCCTTTCTACACTTCGGAGCCCTTAATCTTTCAGGGAATGGTGCTATGCCTGGCACAAACTCCTTAGTCACTGGTGGAAGGATCTCAATCTCTTCCCCATCCTCAAACTCTTGCTGCTCCGCAAATCCTCCAACTTGGTTTTCTACCTCTTCGTGTTCGGGTATCTTCTCTTGGCTTGCTTTTCCGCTTTCGCTTTCTCGATGTTTCTTTGAATACTCTTGGGTCCTTGTGACTACTGCCACAGTTGGCTCTTTATGTGGTTTCTTGGCCTCGTAAGCATCCACAAAGTGGATTGACGAGCTAGAACCTTCTTGAGGGTTCGGTGTCTTGAACACTACTCCGATCGTAGGAACGTGCTCTTGAGCTCTCGATGTGGAATGCATCTGAGTATCAACATAATTCGAGGACCGTACTGGTCCTTTTTCCTTGCCGGCGGCGGCTCTTCGTTTTGGACAATCTTCATCAAAGTGGCCCTCTCCACTACAGTACCTACATAGTGGGGTATAATCAATTGGTTTCTTTTCGTTTGGACATCTAGATTGAGTATGGCAAAAGCCATGGCATCTCCAGCATTGGATTGGACCATCTCTCCTTTGATCACGTGCGGCTCCTCTTGGATAGTCTCCTCCTTGACCCTGAGCACCATATCCATAAGTAGGTCTGTTTTCCCAACGAGATGTAGGTGGGACACTTTGAGCAGGCAATCCCGTGTAAGGTCTTTCTCTTGTATCTCCCGATTTCATGGTCCTCTCTTCATAGGCTCTCTTGTTATAACATCGGTCCTGTGTGTGATTTGTTCTTCCACAAAAAGTGCAATGCATTCTAGGTGGTGATCTATCTGTGAATACTCTCGAGACTGTAGGGCATTCTGAAGCCAAATGGCCGTAACCATGGCACTTTCTGCACCATGTGTTCGATCTAAACACTTGATTCGGGTTTGTAGTTACCTCTGGTTTTACTGTGTATGTTTCCTGGGTCATTGTGGCAGCTTTTATAGCTTGCGTGACCAACTCCAATATTCGTTCTTCAGTTAGCGCAGGCTTTACCTCGCCTGGCATGCTAGTGGCAGCTACAAAAGCTGGAGTCGTCAATGCGGGACTTCCTTGGCCAGGATCTTTCATCGATATGCTCCTTGGGCCTCCCATTGGCTCGTATAAGAGTTCCATCTTCCTTTGTTGGCATAATTGTACTTCCTCCCAAAGCCTTGCTTGTTCCTTAGCATCCATTAAAGTTGAAGGTCTTGTCAGACTGATATGCTGCTGTGCCATAGGATCTCTCAATCCCGAAATGAATCTTCTTTTCAATGTCTCATCGTTCGGGGCATTCGCGCCCATCTTTCTTACCAACATTTCCATTCTCTGAATGTAGTTATCGATGCTCTCATTGACTCCTTGTCGCAAGTAATCCATCTGTTGGGCCAATCTATCTTGGAAGCCTTGTCGTCAAAATTTTGCCAAGAAGGCTTCCTTGAGCATCTGATAAGTTCCACACTCTTGAGGTGTCAAATTCCCATACCAGTTGGCTGCCTCATCACGAAGAGTAGCCGGAAAGATCCTCAACCTTTGAGCCTGGTCTACTACCTCATTGGCCGCACACGTAACCTCAAACAATTGGATAAAACTATCTGGGTCCTCGTCCCAAGCACTTGAGAACTTGGTGAAATCCCCCAAGTGAACCGAAATCCGCTGAGCCCTTTCAAACAGAGGTGTGATGTCAATATCACTTCGATCCCAAAAATTTAGCACACGCGGCCTCAGGATCCCTCCTTCAAACTTTCGCACTTGATTCGCGACTCTCCTACGGGAGTACACGTTTTTGGCAGATTTCTTCGAGCTAGTCGAGGTTGACTCAACTTGTGATTCCCACCTCTTCCTTTCTCTTTCAAGGGCTCTTCTCTGAGCGCGTTCCTCTCTTTGAGTTTGTGTTGCTCCTAAGGATGAGCTCCCCTCACTCATGTACTAGATCTGGAGTCCGCAAGCTCGGCCAACATGTGGCGCTAGGCGAACCTATGGCACTCTCTTATAGAGACATGCCAAGCTTTTCCCGGCAGACGCACCAAAATGTTTAGTTCTAATGCCCAAGGAAAAAGTGATTATACGAGACTTTATTTTGTTCAAACCCCTCGGAATCGGTCCAATTCGAGTACCTCGAGGCCACAATCGTATCTCCACTTGACAGTTCCGTGCTCTTCTCCCACTACCTCGCACACACTCATACCTACACACTCACTCTTCCAAGCTCACTTCCTCTCAAGCATCCATCTATACACATGTAATTGACCGTACTCTCACATGCCCACCCTTGTTCTCACACACACATGTTCGCATACTCATGCTCCTCCACTCTCTCTTTTCCTCTCACACTTTCTTACACTCACAGATACACACACGTACTCTTAAAACGCACCTGATTCAATCCTTTCAAGATCCAGATGCAATTTCTCCAGCCAACTCACATTAGCCCACTCCGCTTATTTCCCCCTCTTTTTATCTTTCTTTCACAAAAATTTCTTTTTCTCTTTCCTACATGAACCTGCAAGCACTCTTACTCTTACTCCCCTTTCGTTCTCTCTTACGATGTTTTTTCCAAGGCAAATACAAAAGTATTTTTTAGTATATAACAAAATCATTTAGTAGCTACGATACATCTGCAAATAAAAGCTAAGAGCACTCTCACCTTACTTTTCTCCGTATACAGCTTGAATCCTATCAAGCGTTCCCTATGTTAGGGGACTCATCCATAATCAACAGCTCGAAGGAGATATTACTCCCATCATGAGATACACATATACTAGCACATGTATATAAACAAACACGCGAATGGACACACAAACACTACACCTATATGAACACACATCACATACCAATCTTCCACTCGCCCAATCATGCATTCATATTTGAGCACTCAACCACATTCCCTTATATGCAAATTGGCATTAACATGCACACCCTCAGAATGAACACATAATGGCGATATGCATTCCTAGCCGTCCACTCATACACACATATCCCTTAACTCATGTCCCCCAACCTCACACTCTGGCAACGATTTTCATCTCTTATATTCTCACTCTCGCTTTCTCTCCTTTACTTCCACAGTGTTTTATTTAGTGAATGTAGAGATTTCTTGTACATCAATTCAACACAGCTATGTCATGGGTTGGTGATTGAACGGGACAGATACTACTAAGTGCTCAAAATAGATGCTTACAAGCCATGGCAAGAGTTGGAGACAATTCGATCAATGCATGTCTACTGGTACAAAGGAGCACCGAGCTCGATTACATAATGGTCCAGATCGGGAAAGAAACTCTTATTAAAGGGAAAGCTTCTACCGTGAGAGAATGCGTATTTCCCATACCTTATGGGATTTAGAGGATCATGGTTTTAACCATTAACATGCTGGGAGCACTCTAAACTCAGCACACCAATCCGTCGGTCAACTAAACGAGCAGACAGTAAGAAAATAGAACACTCACAGCATAAAACCAAAACTTTTTCTTTTGATGAATTGCACATCATTAAGACAATCTTCTCTCCTTCGTACTAAATCCATTTCTCGGAATAATGTGCACATAAAGCTGGAGTGCAATCCCACCTTTCCCAAGCGTTTAGCATCTCTTCCGTCCTCGAAGTAAGGTTCTCTGAAGGTTTTCCATGATCACAATATGAATCCTTGAACAAGAAGTCCGCCTCTAGATCTATGATTCAGTAGCAGTTCCCTATCCTTATCTTCCCCTTCTTCTCCCTGTCTGCACACTAAGATGCCCTCCTTCAATCTCCAAAAGTGTTGAAGCTCTTCCCTTTGATCCTCCGTTCTTATCTGTACTTTTGCATGAATGATGTCCTTCCAGATGGTGACACAGGGTTGGATGAATATGAGGCCTCATTTGATGCCTCCCTCCAAAACTTTAGCACATGCAGACTCTCCTCTTCTGTTGAGCTTTGAATAGCAATACGGGATGCAAAACCTTTGCGGCGCATAATTTGGCATATTTCTCCAGGACAATTTTCTGCAAGAGCTCAGGCAGACGCAATGCCACCTATCCCAACCTCATTATATTGTGAGCTTCCAATGTCAATCGAGTTGTTTCCACTGCTGATTTGCTTATGTCTGTTGCAATGAACCTTGCGTCTTTTAAATCACTAAGCATCAAAGCAAGAGAAGTAATCACATAACCACTCCCACAGCCCACTTCTAAACATATGCTTGGATGAAGATCACAAAGGTTGGCCCTATCAACAAGAGCATCGGAATCATCACAGGGCTCATATACATCGGTATGGCGAGCAACAGGACATATGTCTGCACTCCTCCTTTCAGGTGGCAGAGAAGAGATTTATTCACTTTGTATTCGGCGTTGACTAATCTAATGTTACTCGATCCTGGTTGATCTCCCACAACATCCAAAGCAACGTCCATACCAGACCTCAGACGTCTCTTGGATAGTATTTTCTTGTGAAAAAGTGTATGAACGAGTGATGTTCGTCCTTCGTGTCTGCACGAATGAATGTGTATGTCGCGTGCCACACCACTTCTGATGGCGACTAGCAATCCTCGACGGATTTGTCACCCATAAATCGAGCTACAACGACTGAAGGAGACCTAGGATCACATGGTCTAGTAAGAGCAAGATATCAAAGTCGGACTGGCAGACCTCTCCACTTCTGCAGCTGGCTGCCCAGAAAATGCGAGCCCCCCCCCCTTCTTTGAATTTTTTGTGTTTTTGCCTACCCCGCGGAGGAGAGAGAGCGTGTGCTGAATAGCCCTCCTTCTTTTTGGCAGACGAAGACAACCACTTCTCCCCTTTTCCGTTTCTCCCGTTAGAACAACGGGAAAAGAAGAAAAGACAGGTAGCCCCCCCAACTTTTGTTGCCTTCTGAAGCCCTCCCACTCGACTGTGGTTGTCTTTGGTCTGACGCCTGCAAAAGAAAAAAACGGGCTGAACAATCCTCTGCCATCTTCTTCGATGCACAATTGTTTCTCAAAATGCATGCATCTTCTAGCCATAAACCTTGGGAAGAGTCTTGGAGGTGGGCTTTTCTGAAAATACACAGTAACTACCGTAAGATTGTCTAACGAGCATCTTCTCAAAGCTTCATCAACAAGATCGTGTGAACACTGCTCAGGATCATTATGTTACTACAACCTTTTTTGTGCAAAAGCAACTGCACTTTCATTTGTAAAAACATCCCAAAAACCATCACAACCAATGATCATAAACTCATCATCTGGTATGCGCACTACCCATCTCACTTCTGGCTCAGCAATAAGTGGGCAGTTTACACCCTTAAGGCCTTCAATGTGCCAATTTTCAAATGCTCTCGCTACACTTAGATATCCATTCAAGTACCCATCATAAATGTATCCTCCAAGTGCTTCAATGCGACTTCTTTCTACATGAGGCTTATGATCCCGTGACATCTCAATGACTTTCCCTCTTCTACACAAAACAGCTCTACAATCACCCACATTAGCAACAAAAATCTCCCTTGCAAGAATAAGAACTGTGATGGCTGTTGTTCCAGAAGACAAAGCATTGTTCAAAGAACAAGCGTTGGCAAATGCAGCATCAGTCTCCAAATATGCATGTTGAACAGCTTCCTCAACTGAAATAGGAAATGCAACATCACTCACAATATAATTGAGCAACTTCTCTTTTACAAACTGTGCTGCATTTTTCCCATCATGATCATCAAATACCCCATAATAAGATCTAGAAGTCGTTATCAAAGCTTCCGGACCCAAATATTCTTCTAAGTCATCAACAAGGACATGCTCATCTTCCATGTACTACCGATTACCAATATCACTCCAAACTCCTGATCGGATGCAAAGTTTGAAGTCAGCACAATCATCAAATCCACTCTTCAAGTACCTGAAATCAAACGTATTTTCCTGCCAAATAGACCCACATTAGTGCATAAAAACCAACCATTTTGTGAGTTAACAACAGTCCTCACTAAAATTGTTAACAATGGTAGATCTGATTGGGATAAGCAATTACATCATGCTTTATGGGCATTCCGAGTAGCCTACAAAACAGCCATAGGAACTACTCCTTTTAACTTAGTGTATGGACAGAATGCTATTTTGCCAATTGATTTCTTGGTACCCACTCTCAGAGTAGCAACAACTTACGAGTGGACTGGACATGAATTATCAATTGATTTCTCGGTACCCACTCTCAGAGTAGCAACAACTTATGAGTGGACTGGACATGAATTATCAGCTCAATTGGATCAAATAGAAAAGTTACATGAAACTAGATTATAAGCGATAACAGGGATTTATGCTGCTAAAAGGTGACAGAAGGCCTATTTTGATGCTCATATTAAAGATAAAAACTTGAAGGAAGGAGATCTCGTTTTGGTTTATACTTTGAAACAACACGCGAAGAAACTGCAGAAAAGAGGATATGGCCCATTGATCATCAATCGTATATCTACCAGCGGAGCCATCAGTTTAGCAACCCTAGATGGAGAAGTACTACCAAACTATATCAGTGGTTGTCGAGTAAAAAAATATTTAGAGCCATTGACAGAAGAGATAATGTCACGACTAATAATGGGTAAAAATAGGTGTAGAGAGGAAGAAAGAATACGAGAAGAAGACAGACAAGAAGCGCTAGAACAAATCAAGAAATGGAAAGAGTGGATGAGAGAAAGAGACGAGAGATATCGACAAGGAGAGGAACTCATCCCAATGGCTAACTTTAGAGCCACTGAAAACCTAGGACAGCAAACAAAGGAACCTTATTTGGACTTGGGTGTTGGAACAGAAGAGTACCACTTAGTGGATGCTCTCATTGACACAGGATCAGCCATAAGTTGTATCAAATTTTCATTGACCCAGAAACTCAAGGAAGAACTACGACCCTCTAAGGCACAACTAATAAGAATAGGAGGAAAAGTTACTCAATGTATAGGCGAGATTACATTACCCCTACATCCTTGAAACAACACGATGGAACAAAAACTCTTAGTATGTCATGATCAGGACTTATTATAAGAGCTTGTGTTAGGTCAAGATTGGATATATGAATATGAAGTGACTATTCAATTGGCCCTAGGATACATCTCGGCCAAAATAGGACATCGTGAGATATTCAGCATGTTAGATGAACGACAGATCAAAGCCAAATGTATAGACCCGAGAGATCATTCAAACGAGCACGATGATGAATGTATGTTCACTCACACTAAGAAAAACCCACCATCGAATACTTTATGTGAGAATGTACCAAATCTCACTTTCACACAATCTCCTAGCCCAGTAAATCACCTGATTAGTATCTTAGCCAATAAAAGCCTCAGTGAGGAACTAAGCACGAAAGGGATTAGTGAGAAAGACTATCAAAAACCTGCACTCATTAGAATATACCCCATTCCTTACACTAGATAGGCTTGGATCAGAAAAGATCAAGTGACGGCATATCTTCAACAATAGAACCACTATCGACATCGGAAACAACAACGAAATAAAAATACAAGTCACATTGGATACTCAGGTCCACAAAGGATTGCTAGAGTATGGATTCCAAAGAGGGTGATAGCCGCACAGCCGGCCCGAATGCAAATATGGATTCCCAAGTCAGGTGCCCAAGTAACAATTATCAAGAAGGACAAGTCAAGACATACGGAGAATTAGTATGATCTAAAGGCAAAACAACCAAAGATGAACAACAACAGAACCGAGCCGGAGCCTACATACGCAATGAAAATCATTCAACGATTCAAAAGGTAGACAAAGCAGAGGTACAACATGAGAAGCACTACATTCTCTAGGAATGTTGGGAAGACAGGCTATCCCAATGGAGCAAAGCAGATTTGGATGCCTACGGGCAAGACAATCTGTATGCATCAATCAAGTAATTCGAGTTGCACACATTTGGAGTCACAATAATCCAAAGTATGCATAATAGGGCCACATTACAAGGCCAAGCATTTGGCACATTCTTCTTCTACTGCAGGATAGTGAAGCACATTTCCCTCTTGGGGAATAGGAGAGCACTTGTAAATAATCCAAAAGAAAATAACTAATGATTCAATAACCGCTTCAGCTATGAACTAACGTTTCTGTTTTTCTTTCAAACACAAACATAAAAACAATATAAATAAGTATGAAAAGTCCCAGATATTACCTTTCTCACACGCACGGAGAAGGGACGACACAATTCACTCGGAGAGTTTCCAAATTCAAGAAGGAGAGATGAAGGATGATTCTTGATGCCAGATTGCCACTAATTACTGGTGTATATTGAGTGCAGATGGCATCATCCAATTCCGAGGCTACGCAAGAGGAAGAGGTCTTGCTTCTCCCCTTGGAATCAATCACGAAGGCAAGAGGTCATTGGTTTCTTGATGATCAACCAGTGTTCGAGCTTCTTTTTATGGCAACCATCAAGATCATGGATAGGGATCACTACTTTCTTATCATGTCTCAGGATTTCAAGACTATCATACAAGGATTACTGCACATGACAGATGTATGGACAAGAGTTGGCATTGATGCATTCCTAAGACTTCCAATATACCTGCCTGATTTTCAGAGATGCACACAAGTGATGAACACACTACAGTCTGCATCAGATAAGCCATCAGTACCGGAAGCAAGAGTGCTGGACAAAGTTGGTACGTGGAAAACAATTAGGTTCACTCATGAGTTAATCAACAGAGCTTTCAGATGGAATCAAGATGGCCTAACCAATGTCAAGGATGAATGTCATGATCCCAAAAAGAGAGCGTTTTTGGAAATCAACAGAACAGATATTGAAGACTCGATTCGTTTAGTGCACCAACATTTTTGTTTCCCTAGTATGCATAGATACACAGCACCTCAAAAAATTGTTGTGCAATTGCTTTCACATGCTATGAGACAAGTGGGAAATCAAGTAAACATGACTCCATATATTCAAGACCGCCTATTTGAAGCAAAGAAAAAGTGGGGTCAGAAAAAGTTCTTGAATGGAAGTTCGGCATTGACCTTGCTCATCTATGAGGCACTTGGAATGAAGGAGTGCTTATGCTTGATGCCAACTTCAACCGAGATCGCAAAATATGCAAAGTTAGCGATAGTTCCAAAGAAAAAGAAAACATTCATCTCCATTGAAGAAGTGGGAACCAGTTCAAAGAAACCCATGAGAGGGACTAAACGCATTAGAGAGGAAGAAGCTCAAGAGACACCACAATCAAAGAGAACCCATGCTTTGCCAAAGATTTTAACACAATAACCGATCACAAAAAGAGACCTCTCTACAGCTCTGGAAGAGACGCACATGTATATGCAGGGTCAAGTGAACTTAAATGTTCAAGGCCATCAATACAGACAGGCAAGCCAAAGGAAGCAACAAAAGAATAAAGAACATACCCCAGAACAAACTGCCAGATATAAAGAACTGGGCTTGGAAGATTCGAGCTCTAATGAGGAATCTAGCCCTGAGAAAGACACATTAGACACTGACATAAGAACATAAATGAACAATGAGGAATGGACAAAAATAAATCAGATCGAGGTTACACCCGACAATCAACAATCACAAGTACAAAACCAAGTAGAACCCACTGAACACGACCACCTCATTCAATTAAACGACAAGACAAAGATCAGCATAAAGGAAGCTCCAATCACAAATAAAGACGTAGTGCAACCCGTAAAAGAGGAAATTCAAACATGCATGGATAAAGAGGAAAGTTTCCCTCAAAATAAGGAACAAAATGTGATTGAAGTACCTGATGATACACCACAAGGCAAGATTGACAACAGGGAGGTTGAGCCAAGGATACAACTCCATATTCGGTAGCCCCATGATACTACTTTCCATGTGGCACAGGGGAAAGATGTTACCACGGGTGAAGAACCTAATATCCCCACCACCTGGCTGAATGTCGATGTTACTCAATTAAAACCTGTAGTCAAGCAAATGATACAAACAGCCATGGATACACAACAACAAATGATCGACACGGATGCGGATTATGACATGGCCATGCGAGAAAAGAAACGATTTCACGTAATGAGTGAGCAATTGTCTGCACAGCTCATTCAAGCCCAACAAGAGATTTCAGCCAAGGAAACGGAGTTACTCGCAGTCAAAGAACAATGTAATACATTGATGAAGCAGCATCATCAGCTCGAGACACAACTGATGGATTTACAAAGACAGCATGAAGCTAGTGAAGCAGACAAGGAGAGGATGAAAGCTCGAAGCAATCTGCTCGAAACACAACTAAAAGTATACATGGAGGAAAATGATAACTTACACAGCAGAAATAAAGAACTGATGAAGGCATTGTTGTATGACCAACCTATAGAAAAACTAGAGACATCAGTCACTAACCAGAAGGAACTGAAAGATCAGATTGAGAAATATGCAGATCTGCTGAAACAAGAGCAAGCCCTAAAAGAAGAATGGGAACGCTGGTACATTAATGAAACCAATGAGCTCAAGAAACAGTTGAACACTGCCAATGGAAAACTTGCAGTGAGTTACAGTGAAAACATGGATCAGGTAGCAGAGATTGGTAATGAGTTACTTGCTACAAAAGAGGCACTCCGGGCAGCTATGCAAGAAGTTAAAGAGAAGACTAAACACCTTGCACGATTAGAAACTAAAGCAGAAGAAAAAGTAACCATCGAGACACCAGTAGAACCACGACCAAAGAGTCCTACTGACGAGGTAGAGAAATAGGTCAGAAGGAACGGGCACTATTGGTGTCCCAATTGACAGAAAATTTTGAAAATGAAGTGGTCAAAGTTATGAAAGAGGCCAAGATAAAAGGCAAAAATCTAGACACAATAATGAAGCCTTTCAACATTCCGTATGGACTATTGAAAGAGAAAACAAGGCAATACATAAAGAAGATCACACAGAAAGATCCTGATGAGCAGCTACACTTCAAATATGATACATTCAATTATACTCAAGAGGAATTTGAAGCTGCACAGCCTGTATGGAGAAGAAAATTTTTGGAGAAAAATCCGACTTTGCGGGTGCACTGGCAAGCAGCACCATATTTATTACAAGTAAACCCTTCATTTTGCCCAACACCCCGTCGCAGAGAAACTAGAGAATTTTTAGACATGCAAAAGAATGGTGTGATCAATAAACAGTGGCTGAACTATCTGCTACTTCCAATTCCACCTCATAATTACCTACCAACGGAGGATTACATGGTAAAAACCATTGAATTTTGGCTACAATGTTATGCCACAGTCCCCGATTTAACAATAAAGATGACAAACAAAATCCTAAGCATGATACTTATAGTTTTGAAGGTGTTCAAGCACGTAGCTTATACGTTTTTAAACTTCATTGGTATTAATCAAGGCACAGAAATCCTCATTTTTTATCCATCAGTTATGCCCAGCCGACCCACAAGAATGGCATATTATTCTAGGCTCATGTTTTTACCAAGTACATATATGCAAACTTTCGAGGAAGCTTTCTTCACAGGATTTTTTGAAATTGATTCAGAAATTTTCTTAAAGTCGTCATCCAACTTGAATGCCAGGTGGCATATGAATTAAGCTTCTTTGTTGATCACAAACAACCACCACATGATGGTGTGAAAGCAGAACAATGGAAGCAACTTATGATACGTGAAGCTAATCTGCTTAATGAGACAGAGCAAAAAGTTTACAGAACATACTCCCGCCGACTTCCAAAGCCTGTCTGGGACGATAGAGTTCAGGAGGGAGGCAGTGTTGAGGGAGAGTCCAGCAAAAAGAAGAAACGAAGAAGACAAAGAAAGAAGCTCCACTAAAAAGGTTATATCTAAAGATATGTCTCTGCAAGAAGCCCCGCAGGGGTGCAACACCGATCTCTGCACCGAGCCCCGCAAGGGCACACATCAAGGAAAAGCACGTAGGAGGGAAGGACGGACCAAGGCCAGGAAGTATCCATGAAGCAGTGCAAGAAGATATCTGGTAGGTCATGATCCTTAAGGAGGTCCTTCAACATCTGGGTCTTTGAAAGGTCCAGATCGAAGGCTTAAGGACCACATCCTCATACCTTCCACTGGTGGCGTGCGTGGCAGCCCGACTTAGCACAACAACCTAGATTTTAAGAGGTTATTGGTGAGCTAGAGTACAAATCTCAGGTGCTCCATCTCCACGGGTTGCGAGCGACGAAAAGAAACAAACAGGGCCATTAAAACGTAATGCCAGTCTGACAAAGAGGCAAAACTGACCAAGAGGTGCATGCGGAAAACAAGCAACAGACAAGAAGTAAAGCCTATCAAGGGACGACAGAGACAAAGAGGGGGAGAGTGTTGTAGAGCTAAGAAGAGCAAAAGGAAGAGAAAAAGATGGGCCCCAAAATTTTTTTGATTTGGTCACTTTATTTTTGTATCATAACCATCTTGTAATATATTTTTCTAATGTAACTGCACTAGAGGAGTCATCTAGATGCATACCCACAGAGAATTGTAGCTTAACCGTGTAAATTATTAGAAAACTAGCCTCTTAGTGAATAAAGTGCCTGTCTCTTGTATGAAAGGATTGTTGGGAATGATGGATGGATACTCCAAGAGACTGAGTAGGTACTGCTAAACCTGCTTTGTACCAGCCCTCTTTTGCTTCAGAGTTGATAACTAGACCTCCTTAGCTTTCCAGTGACACCATAAAATGTCCTATGTCCTTTGGAAATGATGTGTGCAATGATTGAATCAAAACAGATAACTTTGGAAGTCATAAACTCAAGAAAACCTTCTATTTATGGATTGACACCTGTTGAGTATTTTGCTCAGTATGACCAACACAGTAGGAATTGGAAAAATTCCTTTTAGGGGTATCTAATTAGCTTAGTAAGCTACCTATTCCAAGTGGAATGATGTAAAATGATAAACTATGCTAAGAGAAATCAATTTAGCAAGTTAAGCTATACCCCCGACTTTTTAGGACTGTAGCAGAAAATGACCAGAGTTCATCTCGACGCAGATTTCTCCAAAATGGCTAAATAGAATGTCGTCAAACTTTGATTTGATAGCATGTAGACTACTTCAAGCTGAATCCAACAAGCTTTGAATCACTGAATTTAGTGAAGAATTGACCGAGATATGCCCTTGACAAGTTGTGAGACTTTTGAGTAGACTAATAGAGAACTCAGAGATGGACAATATGAATGTATGTATTAATGAACATTTGTATACAACTCCATTAGCATGAACATCAATGCCAAATGGTATAGAGAGTGTGGGCTTGAGTATAGACCTCACACACACTCAAAAATCAGTAATGCTAGGCACGGGAGTGCTCTCTCTATCCCGCGACTTTTCATATCCATTTTTATAAGAGATGACTAAAAAATTGAATTCAAATTCAAACTTTTGGCTCCCTATGATCAAGCTCCTAAATGCTTGGAGATATTCTTTCAATCAAACAACTACTTTTTCCACGAATCCTTTTGGGTAGGTGATTATAAGAGATTCCAAGTCAATTTGACTTTTACAATGAGGTAAAGTGGTAATTAACCACTAGCATGTGTTCCTATGCTTCTTCATGTTTGTATAGACTTCAATGCATCCTTTGAGCCAAATGTGTAGGCTTGTAATTTACACCAACAGCTCCCCCTCAAGCCAAACATTTTGGCTTAAGTCTTCATCTTCAATCTTCAAGTATATCCTGTAATCCAATCATGGATTTGAACCTGCAAAGTTTGGTTCCATCCAAAGCTTTAGTCAACAAATCTGCACATTGCATGTTGGTTGATACATAGGTAAGTTGAATGTCCTTGCTTATCAATTTCTCTCTCACATAATGGTAATGGACCTCTATGTGTTTTCTCCTAGCATGGTAAATAGGATTAGCTGCAAGGTGAAGAGAACTTGTATTATCTCCAAAGATTATTGGTGACCTAGTATACAATCCCAATTTTGTATACAAAAGCTTAATCCAAATTGCTTCTTGTGTGGCATTAGCCAGTCCTCTATACTCTGCCTCTGTGGAAGACAAAGCAACAGTAGGTTGCTTCTTTGAAGACCATGAAATTGGTGTGTCACCTGCAAAAGAGATATATCCAGAAGTGCTCCTCCTATCATCCTTACATCCTGCCCAATCTGCATCTGAATAAATTTTAATATCAATATCTGAAGTGTAAGGGAAATACAAACCATGGTTCTATGTACCCTTGAGATACTTCAAGATTCTCTTGGCAGCCTCTAAGTGAGGTATCCTTGGCTTGTGCATAAATTGACTTAGCACACTAACTCCATATGCAATGTCTATCCTTGTTAAGGTAGCATAGCTCAAGCTACCCACCATACTTTGATAACCTGTAATGTCCTTGACTTCATCACCTTCATGGGCACTTAGCTTTAGGTTTACCTCCATTGGAGTGTTTGCTACTTTAGCATCCTGCAAATGAAACTTCTTCAACATGTCCTGTATATATTTTTTCTGAGTGATGTATATCCCTGAATTAGTGTAGACTAATTCAAGTCCCAAAAAATATTTCAATAGACCAAGATCATTGATCTTGAACTCCTTCATCATTTGACTTTTGATATATCTGATTCCATTTACATCATTACTTGTAATGATGATGTCATCAACATAAACATAAAGGTATATTACCTCTGAATTACTTCTCTTAATGAACAGAGAAGTATCTGCCTTGCTCATGACAAAACCTTGGTCTTGGAGGTATGTAGTTAACCTGTAATTCCATGCCCTAGGTGCCTGCTTCAATCCATATAAAGCCTTTTTTAATTTGCAAACATATGTTACCTTCTTAGGGTCCTCATAGCCAGGAGGTTGTGACATATATACCTCCTCTGAAATCCATCCATTCAACAAAGCATTCTTGACATCCAATTGGTACATATTCCAATTTTTTGATGCAGCCACACTTACCAACACTCTGATGGTTGGCATCTTGGCCACAGGTGAGAATGTCTCGTCATAGTCAATGCCTTGGGTTTGTGCAAAACCCTTGGCTACCAATCTGGCTTTGTATCTATTGATTGTGCCATCAGAATTTCTTTTAAGCTTATAGATCCATCTGGATCCTATTACCTTCATTGAGTCCTTCTTAGGTACTAACTCCCATGTGTCACTTTCTTTGAGAGCATCAATCTCCTCATCCATAGCTTCTTTCCATTCTGATTTGGTTATTGCTTCTTCATATGATCCTGGATCTTCATTTGACAAATCTTTGGCAAGATAAACAGAATGTTTAGTAACAAGAGATGTATCATACCCATATCTGATAGGTTTCTTGCTTTCTCTTTGTGATCTTCTAAATGGTTGAGTTGAGGATTCAGGTATGTCTTCAAGCTTCTTCATCTTCATTTTGCCTTTGGACTTCCATGCTTTGAATTCTTCAAGATTGATAGTGTCTTCATCATCTGAACTTGAGGCTTCATTCTGAGTAGGTTCCTCTTTTGTAAGGCTTGGAAATTCCTCTTCCAAATCATAGGGTAATTTGACCTTCCTGCATTCATTCTCATACCAAGAATCATTTTCATCAAAGACAACATCTCTGCTTACCATAAATCCCTTATTGATAGGATTATAAAACCTGTAACCTTTTTTATTTAAATCATACCCAATAAAGATGCATGTTTCAGCCTTTGGGTCTAGCTTACCTCTTATCTGAGAAGGAATGTGTACATATGCTACACATCCAAATATTTTGCAATTGTCAAATGAAGGTCTCTTACCATGCCATGCTTCATAGGGTTTCATGCCATCAAGAGACTTAGATGGTAACCTGTTTATGAGGTAAGTGGCAGTAGAAACACTCTCTGCCCATAGATAGTTAGGTAACTTTTTCTCATTAAGCATAGATCTAGCTGTCTCAACAATTAATCTATTTCTTCTCTCAGCTACCCCATTCTGTTCAGGAGAATACCTTGTGGTTATTTCTCTTTTGATGCCTCTGTCCTGCAAGAAGTCTTCAAATTCATTGGAGAAGTACTCACCTCCTCCATCTGACCTTAGCCTCTTCAAATTGCTTCCTGTCTGATTTTCAACTAATGCAAGATATTTTTTAAAGCAATTAAATACCTCATCCTTGTGCTTCATGAATTATAATACAGTCCATCTACTATAATCATCAATGAAAGACACATAGTACCTTGATCCTGAGACTAAGGGGTCTTTGCTTGGTCCCCATACATCTGTGTGTACAAGCTCTAGGTAGTCTTCATGCATGTATCCTTTCTTTGAGAAGGGTAACCTGTGAGACTTCCCAAATTGACAAGCACCACACTTATAAATCATATGTTGCTTGGATACATTAGGTATCCCAAGCACACATTGGTCCCTGCACATTTGTTTCAAGGTTCTTTCTCCTATGTGCCCTAACCTTTTGTGCCAAATCTCAAGCTCTGAAAGTGTTTGATCTTTATAACTGTATAGTGCAATATTCTTTGTATCTTCCAACTCAAAAGTGAAAAGTCTACCTGATTTTTCTCCTTTAGCAATCCTCTTGAACCCATGTCTTGGGTCCTCCACATATGCTCCATATTGGTTGAATCTAACCTGCAAACCTTTCTCCACAATCTGACCAACACTCATCAAATTTTTGGTAACGATTGGTACATAGACTACCCTGCTCAACAAATTCTGATTTCCATCACAAGTCTTAACATTTCCAACTTTAATTACAGAATGCTTTGTGTCATCACCTGTTTGGACTTGATGCTTACCTTTTGGTTCCTCAAGATCAGAGAGTAATGCTACATTGCCAGCCACATGATTTGAACATCCTGAGTCAATGTAGAATAGGTGGTCATCATTTGTACCTGACTTTGAAGTCATGTTCATGATCAGAAGAGAGTCATCTTGCTCCTCTGTGTAGTTGTTGTAATCCTTCCTGGATTTGAATCCTCCTTGGTAGTTGCCATTGTAATTATTGTTGTAGTTATTGTTGTAATTATTGTTGTAGCCTTGGTGATGGTTGAATCTACCTCTTGACTGTGAGTAGCCACCTCTTTGGTATCCTCTTCCTCTCTGATTCTTGTAATTCCTGAAACACTCATCTATAGTATGATTTGATAAACCACAAATGTTGCATGGTGAGGAGTTATAAGATCTCCCCCTACCTGGCTTACCTCCTCTGCCCCTTCCTCTTGAAGATCTACCTCTCCCTGCATAGTTGGCTTGAGAGGTTGATCCTTCATCTTCCACCTTCTTGCTCTTGCCTTTATCTTTAGACTTCTTATTAGTGTATAGGGCAGAAGAGTTATTACCTTTGGATGTGTCTCCATTTTTGTTGAGCTTTGCTTCATGAGTAAACAGTTGTCCCATGAGGGTTGTAAGATCTGGAGTGTGCATGTCCATGTAGAGATCCATGGCAGTGGTGAAGCTTTCCCATTTGTCATCAGCCTTGATCCCATTGATCACTTGCCTTACAATCTGTTCTTCTTCAATCTCTTCTCCTATGCTTGCTAACTGATCTGCTACATCTTTAATCTTGGTCACAAATTCTGAAACAACTTGCTTAGGTTGCTTCCTTAGTGTTGTGAATTCAATCCACAACTGATTTTTCCTAGCCCTTGTGTTGGAGAAAAAATATGATGACAAGGTTTCCCAAGTCTCTTGGGATGTCTTACAATTTCTAATATGTGGCAAAAGAAAATCAGATATAGATTTGAGTAAATAAGACCTTGCCAATGCATCCTTAGCACACCATGTGTTGAGCTTTTCATGTTCTTCCTTGGTTGGTAATCCTCTTGCTTTGAATGAGGGCGATTCCTCATCTCCTGAGATGTAGCCATAGAGACTCCTTCCTTGTAAGTAGGTCTTCATCCTTAGAGACCATGCTTGATAGTTGTTCCTGTCCAATTTTTCAATAAATGAATGAAAACCATCTCCCATTTTACCTTAGTTTGCTCTGATACCACTGTTGGGAATGATGGATGGATACTCCAAGAGACTGAGTAGGTACTGCTAAACTTGCTTTGTACCAGCCCTCTTTTGCTTCAGAGTTGATAACTAGGCCTCCTTAGCTTTCCAATGACATCATAAAATGTCCTATGTCCTTTGGAAATGATGTGTGCAATGATTGAATCAAAACAGATAACTTTCGAAGTCACAAACTCAAGAACACCTTCTATTTATGGATTGACACCTGCTGAGTATTTTGCTCAGTATGACCAGCACAGTAGGAATTGGAAAATTTCCTTTTAGGGGAATCTAATTAGCTTAGTAAGCTACCTATTCCAAGTGGAATGATGTAAAATGATAAACTATGCTAAGAGAAATCAATTTAGCAAGTTAAGCTATACCCCTGACTTTTTAGGACTGTAGCAGAAAATGAATAGAGTTCCCCTTGACGCAGATTTCCCCAAAATGGCTGAATAGAATGTCGTCAAACTTTGATAGCATGTAGATTACTTCAAGCTAAATCCAACAAGCTTTGAATCACTGAATTTGGTGAAGAATTGATCGAGATATGCCCTTGACAAGTTGATAGACTTTTGAGTAGACTAACAGAGAACTCAGAGATGGACAATATGAATGTATGTATTAATGAACATTTGTATACAACTCCATTAGCATGAACATCAATGCCAAATGGTATAGAGAGGTGTGGGCTTGAGTATAGACCTCACACACACTCAAAAATCAGTAATGCTAGGCTCGAGAGTGCTCTCTCTATCCTGCAACTTTTCATATCCATTTTTATAAGAGATGACTAAAAAATTGAATTCAAATTCAAACTTTTGGCTCCCTATGATCAAGCTCCTAAATGCTTAGAGATATTCTTTCAATCAAACAACTACTTTTTCCACGAATCCTTTTGGGTAGGTGATTATAAGAGATTCCAAGTCAATTTGACTTTTACAATGAGGTAAAGTGGTAATTAACCACTAGCATGTGTTCCTATGCTTCTTCATGTTTGTATAGACTTCAATGCATCCTTTGAGCCAAATGTGTAGGCTTGTAATTTACACCAACAAGGATCATTTTTAGGGCACATGTATATAAGTCAATTTGTGACTCTTTGTAAACACTTATTTTGCCATTGTGAGAATCAAGAGCACAGAATTTCGAATTTGTGTCTTCTCCTCACTGTATCTTCTTCTTTGTGAGCTTGTATTCATGTGTGTTGCTTGAAAAGAGTGTTTGGAAGTGTTGTCTATCCATGAAAGTGCTTGTTTGTTGTTGTTAGGGCGTGTGTGAAGTGTAGGAAGTGTTGAAGTGTAGGGAGGTCATTTCCGTGGCTCAGTATTT
This sequence comes from Ceratopteris richardii, assembly GCA_020310875.1. Classification (NCBI taxonomy): domain Eukaryota; kingdom Viridiplantae; phylum Streptophyta; class Polypodiopsida; order Polypodiales; family Pteridaceae; genus Ceratopteris; species Ceratopteris richardii. Next base: position 148,940,352 of record CM035407.1, read on the forward strand.
TGCTCATAACTTGAAGCAAAAGTGTCAGAATTGAGTGAACCACCATTGGATGCGTCTTCTCGAGATCTTCAAAAGGAATATGTATTTGCTATATTCAGAGTTCGGATCTGAGAGAAAAGCTCGATGCTCCAAGTATCGGGATAACTCCACAGATTATTGACACTTGTTTGGAATAGTCTTAGCCTTGTTTGCCCTCTTTGGGAAGCTCATTTGCATTGATCATCATTTTAATGCATGTCTTCATACACTCGGCTAGGTTTTGATACTCCTCGGATTGATAAGTAAAGCATGAATCCCCACTATATGCACTTGAGGGGGATCGAGGTATAGTCTCTTTCTCCACAAGTCCCTAGGTTGGATCGTAGGTACACAATAAGGCAAATACTTACAGGTCTAAGAAGAGATGTAACGTGGAAGGCTTTTATATTGTCTACAGAATTATGATTAGATCACTTTAATCTTGATCTTAATCAATTGCTAGGACATATGCTAACATTTGAGCAGGCCATTAAAGGAGAGAATGACAAAAGCTCAAGTCAAGTAATGTATTCAAAAGACAAGAAGAAGAATGCTAAAGGCAAGCAATTAAATGATGAAGAATGATCTTCAAGTCAAGTGAATTTCACAAAAACGAAGACGAATTTCATAGGTAAAGGTAGAGTAGGTAAGAATAAAGAAAATGCTAAAGCTTGTTGGACTTGTGGTTGGACAAATCATTTGGAAAACGATTGTTGGTATAATAGTCATAATGGTGGAAATTATAATCAGAATTTCAGCCTAAGAGGAAGAGGAGGTAGAAATCAAAGAGGCAATTCCAGACGAAGAGATGGTAGGACTTCATTTGCCAGAGGAGGTGGAAGGAATTTCTAAACTCAGTCCTACAACAATACTTATTACAATTATGCATCAAATCAGAAGGAAGACTTAACTCTCATCTTGAATGAAACACATGAAGCAATTAATGAAGATCAAATGGTGTTTTATATTGACTCAGGATGTAGCAATAATATGAGTGGTAATATCTCCTTAATGACTGATATGGAAGCTAGAGTGAATGGACATACAGCTCAAACAAGAGACAACATTAAACACAAGGTTAAAAGCATTGGATCAGTGAAGACAAGGAGTGGAAGCACACTTCTAAGCAAGGTACTTTATGTTCCAATAGTTCCCAAGAATTTGATTAGGGCAAATTGTTGAAAAGGCATATGAAGTCAGATTCACAAATGATGGTGTTTATGTTGAAGATCCAAGTCAGGGATATAAAAGCATTATGTAATCAAGGATAAATTTGAAGTGTTTGAGACATTTAAACACTATCATGCTTATGCAAAAAGAATTACAAGACAAAAGCTAAAGAGATTGAGATCAGATGGAGGAGGAGAATATTTTTCTAAAGAATTTGATGATTATATGTGGAATGCAGGTATAAAAAGAGAAGGAACATGCAGGTACTCCCCACAACAAAATGGAGTTGCAAAAAGAAGAAATAGAACTCTTGTAGAGTTTGCAAGATCAATGATGAAGGAAAAGAATTGCCCCAATTACATGTGGGCAGAAGCAATCAACACTACAACTTATCTTGTGAATAGGCTACCTTGCAAAGCTTGAGATGGAATGATCGCTTATGAAGCATGGTGGGGTAAGAAACCTACTCTTGATCATTGCAAAATATTTGGATGCTTGACATATGCTTATGTTCCATCTCAATTGAGACATAAGTTAGAACCCAAGGCAGAAAAGTATGTATTTATTGGGTATGACGATAGATAGATGGGATATAGGTTGCAAAATCCATCCACAAAACAATTCCTTGTTTCAAAAGATATCACATTTGATGAGCAAAGCACATGGTATATAGGGCCAAACAATGAATGCAGAAATCTTGAAGAAATCAAAAGAAAAGGGAAGTCAAAGATGAAGGTATATGAAGAGGATAATGATGATGATGTTTACAGAAATGAAATGCAAGATAGTGATGAAGATAGGCCAAGGTTTGGTCTAGAACAAAATGAAGCACAGACATCAAGGACTACAAAGATTAGAAGGTCATAAAGAGAAAGGAAGCAACCTATCAAGTATAGCTATGATACTTCCTTCTTGACAATCAAAGATTATGCTTACATTGTGAACAAAGATGAAGATTCATCAACATGATGAAGCTAAAGGTAAACAAAATTTGGAAAAAGCAATGCAAGAGGAGTATGATGCTCTACTTCAGAATGAGACATGGGAATTGGTGCCAAGACCAAGAAATCAAAAGGTAATTGGATGTAAGTGGGTGTATAAGACAAAGAGGTTTGCAGATGGAAAAGTGTCTAGATACAAGGCTAGACAAATTTCACAACCAAGACAATCTTGGATAATGTTGAAACTCATAATAGATTTTTCTTTATCCCTCGCACAAATAAAGCATCTCACATTGTAAAAGAACTACCATCAACAATATTCAGAATGATCTTACCAACTCCCATAATAGGATAAGGTGCATTATTGGTGCATGTGATAGTATTCTTTGTAGGGGCAGGCTCAAGTGAAGTGAAGAAACTACATTACGAGGTAATATGTTTGGTTGCCCCACTATCAAAGTATCAAACATCTCAGTCTACTACAGACATAGTACACTTTTCATGTGAAGATGGGTCAAAACTGCAAATAGTAGTAAATGTCCACTCTTCATGTTGCACAAGATTAGCATACTCTATTTTGGGTGTAGAGGCCTCTGCAACAACCATTCTAGCCTCTTTCTTCCTTGCATCTTTAGCAGCAAGTTTTGGATAGCTCTTAGGTCATTTCCTTTATAGTATTTGCAAAACAATTTATGCTTTTTTGTTTTCTTCTCGTCTCTATCTTCCTTCTTTGATTGTGCAGAATTAGCCAATTTCTGCTTACTAGTAGAAGAACTCCATTTACCTTTTCCCTTCTTACCATTCAAAACAGTCTGCACAAGTGAACTATCAAGCAAGACTTCATCAACAAAAATCAATTCTTCAAATCTTTGATTTTTGTCTGAAAACTATCCATGGAATCTCCTTCATTCATATGCTCACTCTCCAACTGTGTTCGGAGGTAAGCAACACGAGCCTCATTTCTTGCCTAGTATAAAGTGGTCAGTCTATCCCAAGAATCCTTAGCTCTTCTGCAAGAGTGAATGTGAGGAATAATGGCATGTTTGACATACAAGGTTATCAATGCATGTGCCTAAGCATCTCTGCCATCCCAAAGAATTTTCTCTACAGTAGGTGTAACACAAACCACAACAAGAACAAGAACATGAAGAATATCACCATCTTCAAGACCATTTGCATCACCTTTAGCAATTGTGTTTACAGGTGAGATAGGATGTTTTTCAACACCCTACACAATATTCCACATTCCTTTTGCAACCAATACATGATGCATCATATAAGCCCACAATGGGTAATTGCTACCGTCCAACTTATCCTCAACAACCAACATAAAGAATACATAACTACTTTCAGCCATGGCCAGTGACTAAAATACCCTGATGTAGAAAAATGATTGTATTTGGAAAAATTGAACAAAACTACCCTAATGAGTTCCACTAAACCTATATAGACTTCGAGGAATTTATACTCGTGATCCGAAGCTTGTATATATCTTTGGCACAAAAAGAAAAAATTGCCTGCACAAGCACTATGATAGTGCATTCGAAGGTCGAAATGAGCCCAAATTGCAATTTCGACACCACCAAGTGAAGCTATTTTGCTCTTCTAATAACCCTAAGTATGCTCACCAAATTTTGTTGTGATTCTGAGACTATGATCGGAGGGGTGTCCACAACACCCTAGATGAAGCGGCCACCATCCCTAATACCAATTGTTGGAGTTCGAGGTGTGCAGAAGCAGGCAGATTGCACAAGGACAAAGAAGAAGCTTGGCACACAACACACAATAGTGAATGTATTACCACTAGAATGTACAAAAAGATATATGACCCGTTAGGGCTATAGGCATATATACAAGCCGAGGAAAAAAAACCTCCTAAAGAGGGAAAAAAGTGCTCCAACGGTCCTAGACTATTCACACACATCACTACCTAAATATATGAACAATTTTGATTACTTTCTCTTGATGAGTACAAATAGATTGACCTCTAGGGGTTAGGGTTTCTTCTTTCTCTTCTCCTCTCATAGTTCTCTTGTTTGGTACTTCCCCTTGGTTATTTATGTTTTAGGGTCTGTTGTAATGATGTAGGTGGTCCCATCTCTCTCTGAGCATTGGCTATTTACAAATTGTGTGATAGGAGTTATATTGAATACTGAGTTTGACATAAGTCTTGCCACATATCTTTGGATTCCAACTTTGTAGATGTAAGTTCCAAATCTATTGGTAAATGCACATTTGAGAATGTTTCTATAATCCCCAAATTTTCCTTAGTCTCTTGGCATCCTAGTGATAGCTTCTTGAGATGACACATTGTCTAAATCTTGACTATGATCCAAATTAGTGTTTGGTTCAGGTATCACCTTCCCACCTCTCAGTTTCATGTAATATTTGATGTAGTTTGTTTTTCAGGCTTGGATATGTCCTTCATAATCTCCTTCCAACTATCTCCTCTCCTGCTAAGGTTTCTCTTTAAAAGTTCAAGAAAATCACGATTTTCCTCATTGTTTAATATCTAAAATTCATGATTCTCTAAAGTTTTCAATTCAATCCAATTTTTTTCAATGTATTTCCCTTGATTTTTCTTTGATTTTCCAATGCTTGTATTTTGTTTGTTTGTTTTCTCTCCAGAGAATTCGCTAATTTTCAAACTCCAAAAATTTTGTGTTTTCTTGGAGAAAATCTTGATTTTCTTCCACTTCTATGTGCAAAAAGTCATGATTTTCTTCTTTTTATTGGGTTTTTGGCTCATAAATTTCCTAAGTATTAAAAAAAAGACTTATTTGCTCAAAAGAGTAAAAAAGTCATGACTTTATTGAGTTGTAAAAAAATTCTACCACTTTTTTCTCACAAAAGCATGATTTTATCAATGTTATTTTTTCACAATTTTTTTAAAGTAATTTTGTACAGGAAATCAAAAAGTCATGATGTTCTACTTCCTAGGATACCCAAAAAATCGTGAATTTCTTCAAAAAGTCCCAAAAAAATTTCTTTGTTTGAATTTTAGAATGCAAAAAATTGCAACTTTTAGGATTTTCACAATGTGAAAAAGTCACAATTTTTTGGTATCTAGAGTCCAAAACACAATTTTCTCCAATTTATAGTTTTATTTTTTTTTCAATTTTTAATTTGATTTTTGAGTTTATTATATCATTTAATTAAGAAAATCATGATTTTTGCCCCTCAAAGTCAACTCATAATATTGTGATTTTCTCTAACCCCCCTGATACCAAGTTTTTGCAAGTGTTTTCTATGCCTATATAGGCATCTTTTCTTCCTCTCTCCTCTCCTTCATTCAAAAAATCAAAAATATTTTGTACATAAGAGAAAAAACAAATTACAAAAAGTCATGGTTCTGTATTTAATGCAAAAGCACACTTTTCCTAACTTTTTAGGCTTGAAATAATTGAAAACCTGTGTGTTTCCCTTACCTCTTGCTGTTGGGAATGCTGAAATTGCAAAAGTTGCTTTGGATTTCTTGGTTTGCAATGGCTCACAAAATCACACGTTTTTGCTCTCTCACTCACTCTCTTTCACACTCACAAGTGACTAAATCTTGAGAAAAACTTTCTATTATAGTTTGTCTACAGAAAGTCACAATTTTCTCCAAACTTTCTTGCCTGAAAGTCGTGATTTTCTACTTCAAGTGTAATAAAAAAAGGTCATGATTTTCTTATTTATTCGCCGAAAAATCTCTTGTTTCCTTAGTCAAAAATCAACCAAATTTTCACCAAAAAGTCACAAATTTTCCAACTCCAAGAAGACAAAAGTTCATGATTTTTTCACCAAAAGCACACAAAAAGTCACAATTTTTCGATGCTTAATTTCCCTTTTCAAATTTTGTAAAGTTTTAGGTGATTTTTTGCCCTCTTTCAAGCTAGAACTTCACAGTGTGATTCTAATCACTCAACTTTTGCCTTAGAAAATTTCTCAAGCTCACTTTTCCTTTCTCTCCTTAATGCAAAAACCAGGATTTTCTAAGAGGTTGGATAAGGTCAAGATAATCGTGATTTTTTGAGAAAACTCAAAAAATGTTAACTTCTATCCCTTTCCTTCTCCAATCATTCTCAAGCTTTTCCTTTGCATTCCTAACCAGTTTTTATGTGCTTTTTCGATATCTTTCAATGTTTTTGTATTTTTTCTTGTATGTTAAAAAGAGAATGTCAAAAAGAAAAACAAAAAAATTCAAAATGGTTTTTGACACTTCCAAATTCCAACCTCCAAACTTACTCTCTCCAACCCCTTCCACATCAAATCCTCCTGAAAGAGGTGTAAAGAAAAATGTAAAACTTCAAACAATCAAGCAAAGGATTATCATTTTGAGTGTTCAAGATACTCACATGACCATCCTTTTACCCAATCAACTAAACCCTTAGAAAGGACTCAATGTCTTGTCCTCCGAATCCTAATTGAAAAGAGAATACCTTGCATGTCCTTCTTTCATCTTTGATATTCACAACAATGATGATCTAATTGTAACATGATAAGTGAAGTTTACTTGTGATTTTGGCACCACCAATCTAGGTTATTTGTCCCTGGAAACAATGCCAAACAAGATGTTGGCTTTCCCACTTTCTAGCACATTTGTCTCATTGTAGCATTAGAGACTTGATGACACTTCAACAAGGAAAGGAAATCTCTTTAAAAATGTAAATCCAAGAACAAGCTTACCTAATTGTTGATTAAAGACTAATGCTTCAAAAACCACAACATAATCATTCACAAAAACTAGAAGTGAGATTACTCTAGAGATACATAGAGAGTTGATGAAAAGAATAAGATTGATAAAAACACGACTTTCTACACAGTTATGGCTAGAAACTTTAAATGCTCATATCTCTATGAATATGACACCAAATTGAGTGATTCAAGTGCCTACTCCATGCCTTTTTTCATGTAGAATTCAAATATGATCATCAAAAGCACTTATGTGGAGTGTGAACGCTGATGCACTCACTTCAAAAAGAGACGACTTTCTTCCAACCAAGAAAACTCAGAATCACAAAAGATGATACTTAATATGGATCTCATAGATGTTGGTGCATGTCAATCATCAATTGAAGGATTATGAAGAAATGAAGTCAAGGAGTCAAGAAGAGAACAAATTCAGAAGGTTGAAGGAAGGACATATTCAGAAACCCAAAGATATGTACACATATGTACATTAGCTGACTTATACTTTTGTCTAGTCATAAACTTGTATATATTTATCTATAAATACTTTGAAAAATGTCGGGGCAATATGAGAGACAATAGTAGATCATGAGAATAGTGTATTGAGGAGTTGTAAGAGTGATTAAGTCTCTTAGAAGTGAGTGAATTGTCAATCCTCACTCAGATGTAATTTTTCTGAGAAATCAAGAAAACTTGCGCCCGATGTTTTGCTGTCTGCTCCTTCTGTGTTTAATCTTTTGAGAAATCCTTCTGCATGTATCTAAGTCCATAGCTAATCTATCTATGGCTAGAATTTGAGAGGCTAATTGTAATCAGGTTGAGAGAATTTAGTTTAGGAACATTCATATGTGAAGATGTTCTGAGAGTCGACAAAACTGGCGCAGATTTCATGTTCAGAGAAATGAACATTACTCAGTGTGTGGTGTAAAGTTTTACACAAGTGAGGGCTTAAAATCTAAGTTGAAGGTAAGCCATCTATGGCTAAAAGATCTTGATCAAACGGGTTCGACATTGTGAGAGCTGTAGCTAAGAAGTTGCAGGTGTCAAAGTCGCTACTACAGAGAAGGTGTTTTACACATAGGTAACTTGTTTGTATGATTTCTCAGAGTATACTAAACCATTTGCAGAGATTTAAGTTGGAGAAGGTGCGCAACCTTAAGGCGAAGTAGTCTACAAAGTTTTATCAAAAACTTTACACAAATGATTAGTCAATTAAGGATTAATCTGCAGCAGACTTTTCTGAGAAGTTGAATTTTTCATAATAATCAATTTTCTGATAAATTGGTGAATGATCTCTAAATTTGGTGGAGTCTAAAGTTAATCTTGATATAGAGGTGGTCTAAATTCAAGGTTAACTTGTTCTTTTGGAGATTAACACTCTCCATCAATAGACAAGTTCCAACACCATCTACAATTGAATGATCAACCAAATAATACACAACACATCACACAAGACATATCACAAGGACATCATAATGAAGAATAAGATAGACAACCAACAGAGAGCTCTATTCTCATTAAAGGAAAAGTTACAAAATGACCAAGAGTCCCCTTCTCTTCACACTTTTAGCCTTATATACAAGTTCCCAGAAAACCATGATTTTCTCATTTTCTAGCTTCTAGAACTATTCTAAAGACTTCCCGATATATTACAAAGCTCTAATATAACTCAAAGAAGAATCTTCCTCACTTTTACAAAATTTAGAGCTTCATCAAACTTTCTTTTCGCTATATACAAAAGAAATGTCTCTATTAGTATTTCTTCATTCAACACATGTGTGTATGTGTGTGTATGTGTGTGTATGTTCATTTGTATGTGTATGTATATGTGTATTTGTATAAGTATCTGTGTGTATGTGTGTATGTGTATGTGCATGCATGTGCATGTATATATATATATATATATATATATATATATATATATATATATATATATATATATATATATATATATATATATATATATATATATATATATATATATATATATATATATATATATATATATATATATATATATATATATATGTGTGTGTGTGTGTGTGTGTGTGTGTGTGTGTGTGTGTATGTGCACGTACATGCATGTGCATGTTTATGTGTATATGTGTGTATATGCATATGCATGTGTATGCATATGCATATATATATATATATATATATATATATATATATATATATATATATATATATATATATATATATATATATATATATATATATGTGTGTGTGTGTGTGTGTGTGTGTGTGTGTGTGTGTATGTGCACGTACATGCATGTGTATGTTTATGTGTATATGTGTGTATATGTATGTGCATGTGCATGCATATGCATACACATGCATATGCATACACATGTATATGCATACACATGCATATGCAATCACATGCATATGCATGCACATGTTTGTGCATGTGTATGCATATGTGTATGTTTGTGCATGCGCATGTGCATGTGCATGTGTATGTGTATGTATATAAGTCTGTGTGTGTATATGTATGTGCATGCATGTGCATGTGCGTGTGCATGTGTATGTATATGTGTATGTGTGTGTATGTGCATGTTATGTGTATAATTATGTGTGTATGTGTGTGTATGTGTATATGTGTATGTGCATGCATGTGCATGCATGTGCATGTGCATGTGTATGTATATGTGTATGTGTATGTGTATGTGTGTGTATGTGCATGTGTATGTGTATGTGTATGTGTATAAGTATGTGTGTGTATGTGTGTATGTGTATGTGCATGCATGTGCATGTAGATATGTTTGTGCATGTGTATGTGTATGTATATGTGTATGTGTGTGTGTATGTGCATGTGTATGTATATGTGCATGTGTTAGTATGCTAAGTTATGAAAACAAAACAATTTAAATGGTATTGAAACAAGGAAAATCGTACTTACAATAATTCACCATATATTTTGCTTAGTGAACTTCTTCAATAACCTACAATAAAGAGAGAGAGAGAGAGTGAGTGAGTGAGAGACAAAGAGAGAGAGAGAGAGAGAGTGAGAGAGAGAGAGAGTGAGAGAGAGTGAGAAACCGAGAGAGAGGTAGAGAGAGAGAGAGAGAGAAACTCAGAGAGAGGTCATAAGCATAGTGTAGATATGAACATTGATTCGCTCTTTGATCAAATGCACATAGAATGAGTATCAAAGAGCGATGGGTTTTTTTTGTGATGATCCAAAATAAGTGTCACATAATTGATGCTAAAGTGGCATATAAACAAATAAATGTCCAATGATTTGCAATGATTATTGGCATCACATAAGTGATGCTAGAGAGTTGCATAAGCGACATGCAAAATAGCATTTCTTATGTGATGCAATCGCACATGTGACACTTTTTTAGCACAGCATATGTGACACTTTTTAAACGTTGTTGACACCCTCATAATGAGCTTTGCTAACAACCTCATGTAAGCAATGATACATGACCAATGCTATATACGATGGAACATGCAATAACATAGCGATGAAATTGTATCACGTCATCTGTCACTATAAAGGGTCACTTCTTGTAGTGACTCATAATTACCAAGCCTAATCTAAGCTACACTATGGGACTTGAGAGTCGGTTTATTCAAGTTCTAAGGAAACCATATTTAGATGCTTTGAGACATATGCTACAATATGTGACTACTACTTTGAATCATGCATTGTTTTATGAAGCTATTCTAGAATTGGAGGTTCATGGATATTCTGATGTAGATTGGGTTGGAAGTGTTCCACATTGAAGACCTTCAAGTGGTTTTCTATTCTCACTTGGAAGCATTGTCGTTACATAGAGCAGCAAGAAGCAACCCATTTTTGCTTTGTTAATTATTGAGGCTGAGTATAGAGGTGTTGCAATGGTAGCATGTGAGCCATGATGTCTAGAGAAGATACATGCAAATTTAGGTGTAGAAGTGGAGAAGCCTATCATCATTTATTGGGATAATCTTAGTAGCATATAGTTATCATGAAATCTTATTTTTCATGCTAGAACAAAGCATATCAATGTACATTATCACTTCATAAGAGAGAAGGTTTTAGTAGGTGATATTGATCTTATGTATGTGAGGATGGATGAGCATATTGCTGGTATCTTCACTAAAGCACTTGAAGTAGAGAATCTAAAGAAGTGCTTTGTGTCTCAATTTGTGTGTGCTCAATTTGTGTGTGCTCCTCTCTTTGTGTGTGAGCGTGTTTGATAGCTCTCTTTCTTATCTGCTTTCTCTTGACATATTTTACTTTTTTGTGAGATAATGAACATACACAAGTTTCAAGGTGCAAACATGCATCTCTAAGGCATGTCTTGCACCAAAGAAGTGTTACTAGACTTATGAGCTTTTCCATTGGTCTAATGACATCTATGGAAGATTTTCCGAAGTAGAAATAACCTTTTCATCTCAATCTATAACTTCCAAGGGGATGAAAATTTTATCATTACAGCCAAGACCATTGTGTGCACAATTTATAGTTCAATTTTGGTAGAAGTTTACACTCCTATTAAACTTGGGTACTTCATCAATGTTGTTGTGATTCTCCCACTAGAGGCCTCGTTATTAGGGATCATGCTTATTTTTTCTAGCACAAGTATACACTTCCTCAAATGAGGATTCTTCTTTAGAGTAGGAACCAATGCTTGTAGGCGATCTTCAAAATATTTTATCTATCAATTATTCATGATAATTCATTTATTCGGTTGATAATTCATGATTGCAAGTTTACCTTGAATACATAATCATTTGGAGCATAGCATCTTGGATCTAGGCATATCTTATTTCTTGATGGGTTGCACCCTAGTAACTCGGATCCAAATGGATTCATTTTCTATTGTGCTAGCAATCCACTTCTGTTCAAAGTTAAGATGCTCAAAGTTGAGGTGGGAATGAGGCTTCAAATCCTTCCATGCTAGGAGGTCATGTTAGAGCTTACGGAATAAACTATAGTTAGGGTTAAGAGTAAAACAATGATTTCATGACTTTTTTTATTGAGTGAAATACATGAGTGACATAATTTTCAAATGCTGCTCGCATCTCATGCCAAGCAAGTAACACATTATTTGTGTTCATACGAAATTGTTCAATTCCATCCAAAGGGTATTTCGATTTCGGCAAAGACGACGAACGTGACACAAATGGGTTGGAGGCCTGAGCGGACGCAAAAGTTAGGATGATCGGAAACCAACGGTTAGCAGCTCGCGCCGTCCACCTCCTACGATCGTCTCCTTCCGCGCCTCCTGGTCTAATGGTTGTCCGTCCCGGCTTCCTGTTTGCGATCCCTCTCTCCGGTGCCACCTAGGGCGCGGCACATACCCGCCGCCGGCGCTGCTGTCATTACGCTCGCTGTCGAACATGTATTACCATCCCAAGCGGCTCCCAGTGAACGAGGACCGGATCATCAAGCACCGCCATTATGAAGACGATCTGCGAGATCGTCTCATCTCTGTCCATAATTATGAAGGACTCATGCGCAGGGCTGAGTTTGAGAAGGCCAACGAGCCCAAGATTTCTTACAGGACACTCTCCGAACGCTTGGATGCCATTCGAACAGAGAGGGACAGGGTCATATCCAACCGTCGGAACCGTGTGAAAAAGCTTTTAGAAGAGGAAAGCAACGCGGTGGAGGAGGAGATGAAGACGGGGAACATGAACCTTGCAGAGCGCAGGGCTTGGCTGGAATCAGAAGCACGGCGATTGAGGGCAGAGCGTTTGAAGCGTATGGAGAAATATGCGCAGACCCAACTGGACCGCACCTTTCGCGAGAGCTCCGATGAAGTTAGGATACACAACTCCAAACTTGCCGTGCTTCGAGCAGAGGAAGAACGAAAGCGCCAACGCAAGGAAAACCTCCAAAAAATCGCGAGGGAGAAGGAAGAGGATGTCGCGTTGTATAGAACCATGGAACTCGAATGGAAGCGTCAAGACGAGCTTCATCGACAGGAGCTAGAGCTCAAGGAAGCGCGTAAGCAGGAAGCGATCGATATCCTTCGCGAACAGCTTATCATGGTACATCGGCTTCGGGAGGAAGAGAGGGCGGCCGTTGAGCAAGATATGATAAATCTGAACAAGCGATGGCTTGCGGAAGAAGAAGAACTTAAAAGGAAACAATATGAGCAGCGCCAGATTGATTCCCAGAAGGCGAAGCAGATGCTGTTGTACAACGAGCACAACCGCCTCAAGAAGTCAGCAGACGCACAGGAGGAGAAAAAATATGACGCCCACATGATGGCTATGGTGGCTGAGAGAGAGGCCGAGGAAGAGAGGCAGGAAAGGGAGCTTCGGGAGGCACAGCGTAGAGAGGCTAGGGCGTATGCAGCGCAGCTAAAGGCAGCTATAGACAGAAAGAAGGTGGAGGATGACGAGCTAGAAGCTGTGATCAAGGCGGAACTGGAGGACGACTGGCGCAAGCGGGACGAGCAGACCCGAATTCAGGAGGATGCGCGCAAGCGGCTCTACGACGAGGTGTATGAAGGCCGCAATGCACAAATTCAATTCAAAGGCAAACCCCGCACAACAGAACCACCTAAAAAGCTCCCTTTATCATCATCGTTCTAGTTACATTCATCCTGAAATGAGCATACATGACAACACAGTAAAGCAACATGACAACACAGTAAAGCAACATGACAACACAGTGAAGCAACATGTATGCATTTGTGGCCTGTTTTCTGTCATAGATGCATGACAACACAGTAAAGCAACATGACAATACAGTAGAGCAACATGACAACACAGTGAAGGCATTTGTGGCCTGTATTCTGTCATAATGCATGACAACAGAGCGATTTACTAGCTTGCCCTACTAAATTCTCACTATTCTGATGCATATTATTCCGTTAATACGCATTATCTGCATGCATATTATAACAGGCGGCGTCAACAATTGTGTGCAGGTAGAGTGATAATATGGGAATGTGAAGATTACTGTTGTACATGTTAATGAAAATGGTCAGATTGAAATGAAATATACGATTACAGCAACATGGCAAGAACTACATATACGCTAATAGCAAGATTCATGAGACGTAAAGCTGATTACCATACCGCTAATGTAATTATCCTAATCTCCCAAAGATGGCGATGGTTCATCTCCACTGGTTTTATCTAGATATGAAGAGTCGATCTAATATACTAATAGCAAGATTCTTGGGATATAAAGCTGATTACCATGCCGCTAATGTAATTATCCTAATCTTCCAAAGATGGCGATGGTTCATCTCCACTGGTTTTTTCTAGATATGAAGACTCGATCTAATAGACTAGAAGCAAGATTCTTGAGACATAAAGCTGATTACCATACCGCTAATATAATTATCCTAATCTTCCAAAGATAGTGATGGTTCATCTCCACTGGTTTTTTCTAGATATGAAGACTCGATCTAATAAACTAATAGCAAGATTCTTGAGACATAAAGCTGATTACCATACCTTTAATGTGATTATCCTAATCTCCCAAAGATGGCGATGGTTCATCTTCACTGGTTTTTTCTAGATATGGAGACCCGATCTAATAGACTAATTAAGCTAATCTGTACCGGTAATTTCCCATCAGTCCACATGTTAATGCATACTAAAATACCATGTTCCTAAACTAATACCTATATACCAATATTTAGTGGATTTTCTTTTTTGAGAATAATTTTTGTGATAAGAAAGCTAGGGAGTTTATGTACAGATATTTCCTAGCTTCATATTGTTCGTTTCAGTATGAGAAACGAAGCTCCATCCACAGAATTTGTATGGAGAACACAGGACTAAAAATATAACATGATTTCCATGTCACTTCAAGTTTGAATGAATTGTATTTACTTTGTTTCCCTTTCTTAAAGTAATGGAAAAGCGTTATAAGATCATTTTTGAGTGCTTCCTAATATATTCTGTAAGAGATTTCCCTAGTTGGTTGATGCCTTGCAGAATGCCTCAAAAAGGAGAAGGAAGAGGAGAAATTGGCACAATTAGCGGAATACAGGGCTGACGCTGAGAGATTCCGCCAAGAAGACCTTAGAAGAGCTGAGGATGTTCAATTGGTAAGCGTGTCTTCACAGAGAGAGAGAGAGAGAGAGAGAGAGAGAGAGAGAGAGAGAGAGGTAGAGAGAGAGAGTTTACTCTCGGGCAACCTATATGTCAACAGACGAAACATGAAGTGAAGAACTATCTAGAATCTCAGATGAGACATAAAAGAGCAGAAGAACTTGTTACTCAACAACTGAAAAGAGCTGACTTTGAAGGTATATAGAGCTTTAAATTTCCTGCGAAAGTTGCTGTAATCTGCATGATTATGATAATTATACAGGTAATTAGTTTTGCAGCAATACATTCCTAACATCAGAAGTTATATAAAGCAAATACCTATCCTTAAAACATAATACTGAAGAACATACCTTAAAACATACCTATCTACCGTGACTGTATCTAACTAGTTATACAGTCTTATGTACCTGCGCATACAGACTTTTGCATTCTTTCTGTAACACTCCAAATTATCTCTCACCTTTCTCATGCAAAGAGTTCTTATGATCTCCATCTCGTATCATCTGTAGTCCTGTTTTTCAGATAGTTTTTTTAACTCTCTCTCTCTCTCTCTCTCTCTCTCTCTCTCTCTCTCTCTCTCTCTCTCTCTCTCTCCCCTAAAACTACTCTTAAGTGATTCTGTTAAACTGTCCTCAGATACTAAAGTTGCCGAGAAGAAGTACGAAGACAAAGTGAAAGAAGCTGTCTCGAGTGGACTTCCATATCCAGAGCCATACTACGGGAGGAAAGCAGTGAAATGGTACGAATAGATTATGTGACCTATTCCCATCACGGTCGTGATTTTTCCTTCGATGTGGATTACTCTCTTGATCCACAAAACGCTTGGAAAATTTGAGGATTTTGAAGTGGGCAACATCATACAAATTGTTTAATGAGAGGAGTTTCTGATATCCCATCTCCGATTTCTTGAGAACTCCGGATTTAGTCCTGCTGTACAGAAAAAAAATGGTTGAATTTATACATTTATTTCCTTCCCCATGCAGTATGTAAATAAGGCATTAATTTTTTTCAGATTGTTCATGTACGGAATCAGTGTTATTAGATGTGCAAAATATATCACTCTTCTTCAAACTTTGAGTAGTTTGTTTGGAGCTGCTGAAATTATTTCTGAACTTTTGCAAGAAAAGAATTGCAAGGTATGGTTACAAATGGCGTAACTAAGCACGGTAATATTGTAAAATTCACCACGGTCAAAATCATCAATGCAAAAGATTAAATGCATAAAGCCTTTGGATATATATCTGTCAGATAAGAAGTGACCTAATTGCGCAGGCAGACATTATTTATTTTGGTCTGTACATCTCTTTTTTTTAGTATCATGAATTGGGAACACACTCACACACCCAACCTCGAAAGGTAGAGTAACCATCTTATGACTAGCCAAGACTTGAACTCAGGACTTCTTCGTCGAGACTCAAAGCATCAAACCACTAAGTTACGCGGTGTATCCTTCCCATCTAATAAAAATTCATATAAATAGGCAATTTAAGCTTTCCCTACGCTCGAAGGCAAAGCAAATAAATCAATAACGAACAATAAGCTAATAAGCTTTCTCTCACGATAAGAGAAATCTTGTGGGAAAGCGATTGAGCTTGATAGATAATATTCTCTTTACATACACAGTCATTTTTTGAGGCGTTTTGAGGTTTTGGAAAAAAACTTCCAATGTCATGCGATAACAGTTTCTCTTTTGATATGATTGATTTGGGCTTATAGTTAAACGGATACTACATGTAATTAAAAATAGAAAATTAATAAATTCACCATGTTTTCGTTAAAGAAATTCACGAGAACCGATGTATCAATTTATTTTTCACAAAATATTTTTTCTTATGTTCAACGCCTTACTGAGAATATTGAGGATTTTGATATACATGAAATTAATTTCTAATTCACTTCAGCGGCTTGATAATCAAAATTTAATATTGTCTTACCCTTTTCAATTCCCTTTGGTATTCATAAACAGATACAGAAAAAGATCATATTTTTGTCATTGAACTTATTATCTTGCTACAATTGGGAATAATGAAGTAGTATAACAGCAAACACGAGTAGATATCCATAAACTTAATGATAAATATGGAGATAAGCTTTAGTGTGATGATCGGATATTGCTATCAAATTTGAAGTTGATAGGATTGTCCTCCATACTATTGAATGATGAATGGAGTGTAATTGTTATAGTGGATTAGTTTACATTTATGTTTTGGAGAAAAAATCAAACATATTAAAGTACTTTATATTCCATATTCTTTGTGTAGGAGCTCAGGGAGAAGGAATGCAAAAAAATATGAAGAAGAAGAAGATTATTCGCACAACACACACCCTGGATACCTTCATTTTCTGTATATTAACTTTATGCATTACCATGTCCTAGTCTTGAATCTTATATGCTGATATCTTCAACATGAAGACTTGTTTCCATACTTTATATAACTTTCTCAGCCTATATACTTAATTCTTAGCCCTTTTCCCATGTTATATTAGCTATATCTAAACTTTATCCTCATTTCATAGCCTAGACCTAATCTTTTAGCCACTTATTAGCCTTTTTATGGTTTATCTTAGGATTTAGGATAAAAATCTAATGCTTATGCAACAATATGGGTAGACATACATTGCTTTCTAAATCGTTTTGTCATTAATATATTGAAAATTCAAAACATTCTTATTTTATTTCTCAAATGATACCTCCTTATCTACATTTTTCACTCCAATGATAGATTTTAAAATCCTATCTATTACATCTATAGGATGACAAAGAAATCAACATGGTACTAGAGCAAGGTAAGGTATATTTTAAGGGTTTTGAACCTCTTATTAACTAGTTTCAATTGTTGGTAATTTCTATTCAAATCCATTTTTATTTCATTGTTTTGATTCTCTAACTTTTACGATTATTTAGAAGGATTAAAATTTTTCACTGTTTTTTAGAGATCCAGTTTCAAGATCATTGTTGTCCTCACGTTTCTTGTATTTTTCATACTTTGAAACTTTATATATATTTTTTAGAAATTTAATTCAAACTTGCAAATGATCTCATAATCATACAACATGAATTGTTCTGATGTATTCATCTAGTTTCGCTTGTTGGTAATTTCTATTTCAACCCTTTTTTATTTCATTGTTTTTTTTTAACTCTTATGATTATTTAGAAGAATTAATAATTTTCACCATTTTCTAGAGATCGTGTTTCAAAATAATTTTTGTCCTCACTTG
Source organism: Ceratopteris richardii (assembly GCA_020310875.1). NCBI lineage: Eukaryota > Viridiplantae > Streptophyta > Polypodiopsida > Polypodiales > Pteridaceae > Ceratopteris > Ceratopteris richardii. Next base: position 148,958,387 of record CM035407.1, read on the forward strand.
TCTTGTTTTTTTATACATTGAAACTTTATATACACATTTTATAAATTTCATTCAAATTTGCAAATGATATCATAATAATACAACATAATTTTTTCTGATTTATTCAACTATTCATTCATCATCAAGCCCATTTTTCTTTTAATGGTTTGTAAATGTTGGAGTAAGATGTCGCGGAAGCACACGAATAGCACCAAGAAGAATAAGAAGCTTAGAGCATAACACACAATACTGAATGTATTAGCACTAGAATGTACAAAGATAAGTAACCCATTCGGGTAGTAGGCTATACAAGCGGGGGGAAAAAACCTCCTAAAGAGGGAAAAAAGTTTCCCAACGGTCCTAGAGTGTTCACACACATCACTACCTAAATATATTAACAAATCCCCCCTAGAAGTGATGCAGTGAACAAGGAGGTGGCACTCATGTATAAGGAAGTGCCAAGCTATGTGGAATCAATCCACAAAAGGAAGTAAGCCCAAAGCTTTGCAGAAAGCTTCAAGCTTCTCCCCAGATAGAGCCTTCATAAAAAGGTCTACAATGTTCTCTTGCATGGGCACATATGCCAAGTTGATCTCCCAAGCAGAGAACCTCTCCTTGACATAATGATAATGCACCTCAATGTGCTTACTGCGAGCATGGAACACAGGGTTCCCCGCAACCGCCAATGCTCTCTGACTGTTAGCAAAGATGGTGGTGGCAGAAGACTAACCAACACCCAAATCAGCCATAACGCATCTGAGCCACACACACTCAACAGTCGTTGTGAAAGCTGCTCTATACTCAGCCTCACAACTGGAAGTGGCCAAAATAGGTTGCTTCTTACTCAACCAAGATATACATGAGCTACCAAGCATCAAGCAAAAACCGTTGGTGGACACACAAGTGTCATGGCAACTAGCCCAATCACTATTTGAAAAAGCATGCAAATCTGGTGGTAGTGATCCCCCCCTTGGGTAAAACAATCCAAGTAGTCGGGTACCACTCAAGTAGCGAAAGGTGCACTTAACCACCTACCAATGCTTGACACATGGGCAATGCATAAACCTGCTCATTTGTGAGATAGCAAACTGAATATCTGGTCGGGTAATGCATAAGTAAATCAAGCATCCAAGAACCTATTGATCGAGAACAACATCAAATGCATCTCTAGCATCATGAAGACTCAATCGTAAACCTGTCTCCATAGGAGTGGCAATAGGCTTATAGTCTTCAAGGCCAAAATGCTACAATAATGTGTCAATATATTTTGTTTGAGACAAAGCCATTCCACCATCAACTTGCATAATCTGAATGCCCAAATAGTGATGCAAATACCCCAACTTAGAAATCTCAAATGAGGCATGCAAATCAGCCTTAAAATCAGCAATATGCATGTCATGAGGACCAGTGAGAAACATGTCATCAACATACACCACAATGATCAAAAGCACATCATTAGCATGCTTAACATATAAGGTGCTTTTAGTTGCATTGTTCTCCAAACCATGTGCAATCAGATAGGCATGTATCGTTTCATACCAAGCACCTAGTGCTTGCTTTAAACCATATAATGCCTTCTTTAACCTGCACACCTAGTTTTCATGCCCTTTCTACATGGCTGAAAAACATACACCTCTTCATGCAAGTCACCATTCAAATTTTTTTTTTTAATGTCCAACTGATGTACATTCCAACCATGATGAGCTGCAAGTGCACAAATGCTGTGAATAGTAGTCATTCGACAAGTAGGAGCAAAGGTTTCATCAAAATCAATGCCTCTTTCCTTCACATAACCCTTTGCAACAAGCCTAGCCTTATACCTATCAACTGTTCCATGAGGTTTACGCTTCAGGTTGTATACCGACTTAGTGCCAATGGCCTTCTTGCCAGGAGGCAAGTCACATAAAGACTAGGTACCATTTTTCATGATAGCATCATATTCAGATTGCATTGCAGCCATCCAATGTTCATAATTTTGTGCTTCATCAAACAAAACAGGTTCAGTCTCATCACTGAGACTAGAGGCAGCCATAGCATAGCAATTTGATGCAAAAGAGGCACTATGAGAGCCTGAATGAGTATGATATGCCAAAGATGCATCTAATTTTCTATCATGCATCTAATTTGCTATCATGCCTAGAAAAATCATCAATGAAAGTCACGAAGTAAAGATAGTTTCCTAAAGAAGGTGTTTGCATATGACCAGAGACATCACTATGTACAATCTGCAATTTTTGCATAGCCCAAACTGAACCATCTTTGGAAAGGAGGAATGCTGCATTTTGCCCAAAATACAACCTTCATAGACATGTTTTTCAGGTGTCTCAAGTTTGGGCAAAGAGGACACCATGTTAGATTTCAATAGGCGTAGTAAACTAGCAAAATTCATATGACCAAAGCATGCATGCCAAAGCTTTGCATCTAACGTAGCCTGAAAATCATGCACTACACATGCTGAATTACTTACAGATCTTTCATAGTCTATGAGCTAAAATAGCCCACAACATAAAATGCTAGAAGCAATAATGACATCGCCATTTGAGAGATCATGAACTGTATATCTATCATCAACAAATTTCACAAGCAAGCCAATCTTGGCTAATGGAGAAACTGATAACAGATTTTTCTTTATCCCTGGCATGAACAAAGCATCTAACAAAGTAGCAATAGTCAAAATGATCTTACCAACTCCCATAACAGGATAAGAGGATTTGTTGGCGCATGTAATAGTATTCCCTGTAGGGGCAGACTTGAGTGAAGAGAATAAACTACACTGCAAGGTACCCCACTATCAAATTATCAAACATCTGAGTCTACTGCAAACGTGCACTGCTCATGAGAAGATGGGTCAAAACTGCAAACAATAGTAAACACCCATTCTTCATCTTGCACAAGATTAGCAGACTTTGTTTTCGATGTAGAGGCATTTGCAACAACCATTCCGGCCTCTTTCTTCTTTGCCTCTTTAGCAGCCAGTTTTAGACAGCTCTTAATGACATGATCATTTGCTTTATAGTACTTGCAAAACAATTTCTGCTTTTCTGATTTCTTCTCATCTTTGTTTTCCTTCTTCGAATGTGCAACATTTGCAGATTTCTGCTTACAAATAGAAGAGCTCCATTTCCCTTTGCCCTTTTGACTAGCTAGGAAAGCTTGATCGGCAACATGCATAATAGACTTGTTCTGTCTAGACTGGTCTTCTTGCAACAAAACAGAAACTAACTCTGCAAATGTTATGGCATTTGGATTGCCTTTCATCATCAAACAAAGAGTATAAGGAAAACTTTGATATGAGTCACGAAGACCATTTAGAAGAGTCTGCACAAGTGAACAAGAAGGACTTCATCTGTAGAAATCAATTGTTCCTTCAAATCCTTGATCTTTGTGAGAAAACTATACATAGAATCACCTTCACTCATGTGCTCACTCTCCAACTATTTTCGGAGGTAAGAAACATGAGCCTCATTTCTAGCTTGGTACAATGTGGTAAGTGTATCCCAAGCATCCTTAGTTGTTCTATAAGAGCAAATGTGAGGAATAATGGCACATTTGAAAGAGAAAGCTATCAATGCATGTGCCTGGGCATCTCTGCCATCCCAATGAATTTTCTCTACAGTAGGTGCAACAGAAACCGCAACACGAACAGGAATCTAAAAAATATAACCATCTTCGACACCTTCTGCATTAGCTTTAGTACCTGCAGTTGTAACAATTGGAGGTGTGATAGGACGTTTTTCAACACCCTGCACAATGTTCCACATTCCTTTTGCAATCAATACATGTCGCATCATATAAGCCAATAACAAGTAGTTGGTGATGGAGAGTGTTAATCTCCAAAAGAACAACCTACTCTTGAATTTAGAACACCTCTATATCAAAAGTAAGTCAAAACTTTCACCAAATTAGAAGTCCAACCTCCAAATTATCAAAAGTTGAAAAATTCTGTGAAGAAGATAAAACACAGAAAGTCTGCTGCACAATTTCTTCTCATTGACCTATGTCCAAATCTGCACTTCTGAGAAGTCGATTTGACACCTCTAACTTCTTAACTTTGGTTCTCACAATGTCGAACCCGTTTTACCAGATCCTTTTGGCTGTAGATAGCTTATCTCTCAACTTAGATTTTGAGCTATCTAGTTCTTCAATTGTTGAATTTCTTGAATCTGCAGCAGTCGGGATCCTCCTTTCCTTGATTTGATGTCTCCTGCTCTGATACCACTGATGGAGAGTGTTAATCTCCAAAAGAACAACCTACTCTTGAATTTAGAACACCTCATTATCAAGAGTAAGTCAAAACTTTCACCAAATTAGAAGTCCAACCTCCAAATTATCAAAAGTTGAAAAATTCTGTGAAGAAGATAAAACACAGAAAGTCTGCTGCACAATTTCTTCTCATTGACCTATGTCCAAATCTACACTTCTGAGAAGTCGATTTGACACCTCTAACTTCTTAACTTTGGTTCTCACAATGTCGAACCCATTTTACCAGATCCTTTTGGCTGTAGATAGCTTATCTCTCAACTTAGATTTTGAGCTATCATATGTGTAAAACTTTACACTGTGCACTGAGCACTACTTATTTCTTTGGACTCGAAATCTGTGCCTGTTTCAGAGAACTGTGAACATTCATCACATATGAATGTTCCTACACACAATTCTCCTAGCCTGTTTACAATTAGACTCTGAAATTCAGGTCAAAGACTCATTAACTATCAACTTAGATATCCTCAAAAGGATTTCACAAATGATCAAACACAGACGGAGCAGACACGAAAAGATCGGGCGCAATATTTCTTCAATTACTCAGAAAAAATACAGTTGAGTGATGAGAGGAAAACTCAACTAACATTTCACATGTCTCATGACATCTAACTTCTCCTTTCTTGACATCTATGCTCACTCATCTATTCTTTCATATGCTCTCATATCACGCCTCGACATTTTCAAGGTATTTATAGAGAAATTTGTACAAGTCTATGACTAATCAAAGATCTAAGTGAACTATAACTATACTAATGTACACATGTGTACATTCCTCATATCCTCTGAATGTATCCTTCTTCCAAGCTTCAAGAATTGATCTCATCCTTCATTCTTTAGTCTTCAAACATTCAATTGGTGATTGATCTGCACCAACAGTTGGTACCATCCAACTTATCCTCAACAGCCAACATACGGAATACATCACTACTTTCAGCCACGGCTAGTGGCTAAGATACCTTGATGCAGAACATTTACTGTATCTCAAAAAGTTGAATAGAACTGCCCGGACGAATTTTGCTAAACCTGTACTAGACTTTGAGACGCTTATAGTAGCAAACTAAAACTGGTATATAGCTTTGGCACAAAAAGACAAAATAGCACATAAGCACTGCGATATTGCGTTTGGAGGCCAAAACGACCTCAGATCGCGATTTCGGCACCACAAATCAAAGTTGTTTTGATCTCTGAAACACCGTAAGTATGCTCACCAAAATTTGTGTGATTTTGAGACTGCAACCCGAGTGGTGTCAATGATGCCCTAGATGAAGCGATGGCCTGCTTTGATACCAATTGTTGGAGTTAGACGTCTGTAGAAGCACATGAACATCACTAGGAAGAAGAAGAAGCTTGGAGCACAACACACAATACTAAATGTATTGCCACTAGAATGTACAAAGATAAGTACCCCATTATGGCAATAGGCATATATACAAGGGGAGGGGGCGGGGGAACCTCCTAAAGAGGGAAAAAAGTGCCCCGACGGTCCTAGAGTGTTCACACACATCACTAGCTAAATACATCAACAGTCAATGTGTCCTTGGACATTATAGCCATAGAGAAGTTCAAAGGAAAAGGCTTTTATATGTGGCATAAAAGGTTTTAATACTTATGATGAACCATAGTTTTTGGGGATTCGTTGTCTTAAATTGATAGAACTAATTCTAAGTAGGGATCAACCAACAAGACACTTAAGCATTTGGATGAGAAATCACCATCAAACGAAAAAACAAAATCACAATCAGTTATTTGTGTTAGTCTTAATGATGAATAGATTCATCACATATCAACCATGTCCAAATCAATAAAATGTAAGATCTAATTCAACAAAGTTTTTCGTAGTAGATGATAGAAATCACTCATTATAGCTTTGAGACCATTATAGATGCCTATAATATTCCCCTATCTTGGCACTTTAATACCATCTACAACCATATTTCAAAAATTGATTTAGTAGGCGCTCCAAACCTAGAAGATATGACAACATTAGTTTTGTTAGAGAGTTCAACATCATCTTTTGGTGTGACTATAATCATGTGATAAAATTTCGATTATTTTTCGTCGTTCATTTCCTTGTGCAGTATGCTTCATTGACCACTCTTAGTAACTTCTCATCCGATTACTCGAGAACATATATGCAGAGAGAGAGACTGCTAATCAAATAAATCAATAACTAACAATAAACTCTATCACGATAAGAGAAATCATGTGGGCAAGCGATTGAGCTTGATAGATAATATCCTCTTTACATACACAGTTCATAACATTATCTGTAGAAAAATGTCATTTCTCACAATAGATAGTTCATAACATTATTTTTCTTGCCATTTTCAATTCCCTTTGGTATTCATAATCACATACAGAAAAATATCATATTTTTGACATTGAACTTATTATCTTGCCACAATCGAGAATATTGGGCATAATGAAGTAGTAAAATAGCAAGCACGAGTAGATATCCATAAACTTAATGGTAAATATGGAGATAAGCTTTAGTGTGATGATCGGATATTGTTACAAAATTTGAAGTTGATAGGATTGTCCCCCATACTTTTCAATAATGAATGGAGCTTAATTGTTATAGTGGATTAGTTTATATTCATGTTTCGGATGAAAAAATCAAACATCTTTTTAAAGTACTTTATATTGCATATTCTTTGTGTAGGAGTTCAAGGAGAAGGAATGCATAAACATATGAGGAAGAAGAAGATTAGCTGCACGACACACACTAGTATTGTGAAAATTTTTATTATGTGTACTGTATATATTTGAACAAGTTTGTTCTCAAACATTAAAATTGTTTTAACTTCGTCATGTGGGGGTAAATCTCACTAGAGATTTGAATGAATTTGGTTTCAAAGCAAGTGTACCCAAACCTTAGCACCTCCTTCTTGGATGGGTGCATGCACCTACACATGTGGGACCTATTTAACATATGCCCAAAATTTGGAAGTTGAGTTTTCGAAAACTCGATTCTACTATTTTTTTATATATAGTGAATAACATCGCACCAAATTTAGGCCAACCTACCTATTACTATTCGACAACTTCTATTCTCATGGCTACCTATGAAAACCTAGAAAGTCCAAATTTTAGTACGTTAAATCTTTCCTTCCCCAAGTTTCCTAACTACTTTGGTCACAATATTCTTTAGTTACCAATGCCAAGTGATAGTGTAACCATCGAAACCCTAAATGTAAGAAATCGTTTGAATGATGTGTGTGACTCTCCTCCCATCCATATATACCCTCCTGTACTCTAAAAATAGCAACAATATACTCTAAAAATAGTAATGATCTAGAATAGTCTAGTGTGAACATGTGGCCATCATGCAACACTTATTCCCATTACTACCAAAGCAGTTCCCATTACTACCAAAGTACCTTACAGTATCCCCCGAGCTTGGGACCTTGGCTAGCTGGCCCTTGTCCCTCACACACATGGATTGATCCCTGTAGATCAAATAGACTGATCCCTGTGGATCAATGATCCTTGTGGATCACATGCATTGATCCCTGTGGATCAATGTCTGACACTCTCTCCCCTTTCTAAAGATCATTGTCCTCAATGATCAATGAGGGAAAGTACTTGCGACCCAGAACTTCTAATTCCCAAGTAGAGTCAGTAAGTGGTAATCCTCTCCAGGCTACTAAATACTCCTGGACGACACGATTCCTAAATCGCTTCTGTCTCTGATTTAGTATCATGTCTGGAGAATGATCCGTGCTTTTTACTTTCTTGCAAAGAAACAATACCTTCTATTAGACTATCCTCCCTAGAAACATGAAACACTAGATGAAATTTGCAATCTAGAGGAAGATCTAATCGGTATGCATATTCACCTAGCTTTTTAACTATCTTCCAAGGTCCACAAAAACCTTGGTGATAGCTTACTACACTTCCCTATGGACAGTGAAGTAGACCTAGCTAGTACCTGAAGAAAGACTCTGTCTCCTACCTCTAAGGACCTAGGAGATCTTATCGTATCAGCGTACTCTTTAGCCCTATCAACTTCTTGCTACATCTTGGCTTTAGCTATTTCTAAATTTACTTGGACGTTTGCTAAGAACTCCAAAGCACTAGGACATTTTTGTGACATACCTATGGTATTGAGAGCATTGGGATTCATGCCATAGTTAATCTCAAAAGGAAATGCAACTAGTGCCAAATACTATCCCAATATGTCTTATGCCCTCAATATGTCCTCTAAAAACTAGTTGACTTGCTTGGTCCTGAAAATCTGACATCCCTATCTGAAACTATGGATGTCGACAACCCATGCAATCTGAAGACATGATGGATAAACAACTCCGCTATCTGTGGATCAAATGGACTGATCCCTGTGGATCAAATGGACTGATCCCTGTGGATCAATGTCTAACACTCTGATCCTTGTATGGAGTTCCTATCGTCTCCTACATGCGTATGAAGTGATCCCTATGGACCAAAGTCATGATCTCTATGGATCATCAATCTGTCTACCACAACTAGGATAGCATCCCACTTCCTTTGGGTCCACGGTACCCGACTATGAAGTCCATGGATACACTGTCCTAGTTGTGATCTGGAATCGGTAAAGGATACAAAAGACGTGGAGTCTTTATCCTTTCTGCTTTATTGACTAGACACATAAAGCCTGCTAAACATAAGTGTGGACATCTCTGGCTATCCAGGCCACCAAAAATGTTCTTCTAACAAGCTGTATTGTCTTGTCAACACCTGGATGTCCTACACAAGGCACGTCATAACTATCATGCATGATTTTTATTCTCAAATCTCGGTAATTTGGTATGCAAACCTTTCCTTTCCATCTAACTATTCCATTCTCCTGTGAGAAACTGAAATTTGGAATGGACTTGTTTGCTCTACTAGGGGAAGAAACAACTGAAACTCTCCTATCTCCTATAATAGAGTCATCACTGATGGCTTGAACAAATGTGGATCTTCCACCTGTGCTTCCTATATCTCTTGAAGCAATGAGATTTCTAAAACTATAAAGCTCATTTGATACATTATTCGTGATAATGCATCAAAAACGATATTATGTTTGCTCTTCTATATAGGATTTCCATGTGAAACTCCTGCATGAGCTAAGCCCAACGAGCTTGACTGCCTCGGAGATCTGGCTGACTACAAAAATACTTAAGTATATGGTGATCTCTAGATTATAAGTGCATACACCACTGCATACAACTCCTATTCATGCATTGGCCTGTCATCTTGGCGCAAAACTGTCCCTATGGCTTAAGCCACTAGCATCTGTCTCTAACTCAAAGAGTTTCTGTGGATGAACCACTTTGAGTATAGGAGCCTCTGAAACAACTTGTTTCAGAGTATCAAAACTATCTTGCTACTCTTGCTTCCATGCAAAGAAACCTTGCCTTGAAGCAAGTTCGTCATAGGCACTGTGATTGACAAATAAAAATAGATGAATTTCTGATAGAAATCAGAAAGTCCTAGAAATGATCATAGCTGCCCCTCATCCTGAGGAGTAGGCCAAACTAAGATAACTGAAACCTTCTTGGGATCCAACTGAAACCCATCAATAGATACTCTATCCTCGGAAGAAACAACGAAGTCTTCGCTTTATTAACTGAGTCTTATCATGATCTCTTACTCTAATCTGATGGTAGCCACTTATGAAATCTATTTTACTAAATACAACGGCTCCACCTAGAGTGTCTAAAAGATCATTAATCATGGGCATAGGATATCTGTGTCTGATAGCAATCTTATTGAGTGCTCGATAGTTGATGCACATCCTATAAGATCTGTCTCTCTTCTTCAATAGAAGAACTGATACTACAAAGGGTGAATAGCTGGGTCTAATTAGCCCTTTTTTGTAATTCTTTCAAGTACAACTCTTGGAATTTTGTTCTCACTTTCGCTGAAAGTGCTAAAGCACTCCAACCAGAGTCTCCATGACTATATGAGTTCATCATACTACACGATGAATGCATAAAATATAGAAAATAAATAAGCTAACAATCAATTTTAAGCAACTTGGTAGCATTTACTAATCACGTCTCTTGGAGATCTGATTCTCCACGGATCAGTAATCACCTCCCCTCATGCTCAAACTTGATCACTTTACTTGGTCACTAGTTATGATATAACTATAAATAGAGACATCAAACTTGCTTCTCAACTTTCCTCCATTTAGAACTTACTTTCTTACATGTAGAGCTTGCATAATTGTATAATCACTGCCTACTAAAGACAACCTTACCTTGCCTAATAAATGCAAACCATGCCTTGCTATATACCTTAGTCACACTCCCTTACTAGGGACTTAAACTATAGCCTTGCGTGGTTTACTCTATGCAAACCTTGCCGTTCTGTATAACTTGGCCACTCTTGAATATCTGACCCATAGACTTGTCTTGCTTGCTCACTATGAACCTTGCCTCTCTATGTATCTTGGCCATTCTAGAGTTCTTGGCCTACAGACTTGCCTTGCTTGATTAATGAAGATGAGTCCATCTAGGATCTTTGTCCTTCACTTTCAGATAGATAGATAGAACTACCCGATCTACCCATACGAAACTATTATAGAATCAAGATATGATTCTTCGATAAAGCTAGGAACTCTAAAGTCTATGTCTCAACCTCCAAATCTAGGAAGTTCTTACATAACTTTTCTTTTACTATTTCTAACTATGGCATTATAATCAAACTTGATTTACCCTTTTAACTCCATAAATATGAAGTCTATACTTCTTGCAAAATAAACTTCTTTGTTCTATACACATAGAAACGTGCATTAGAACTCATAACTATGTAATTATAATAAGTACATATGAACTAGAAACTTAATGTATAAGCATCCTAAACTTGTAGGTGTTCTTCGAGTTCTCTTCTAAGGTGTCAACTTACCTTGAGACCTCTTACCTCTTACTTTCTAACTCATGAGACCTTGGTAAAACTATTCCTTGTCTCACTTTATTCTTTCTACAAAAGGGCAATTCTTTTCCCTTGAAGAAATTTTCATCTCTTTCTAAGTATTGCTTTAAATATATTTTCTTTTAAAGCTTGACTTGATTTCTTTGGATCATAATGCGAAATTCCTTTTTTTTTTTTATCATTAGATCTTTGAGGATTAACTATCCTCTATTTTAGGTTCTAACTAGACATCCTAGAATTCTAACTTGAGAACTACTAAGTTCCTCATTCTAATGACCTTAGCAATATGTGCCCTTGCCTTAAGACTTCCCTTAGTCTTATACTTAAATTAATTTCTCTAATCAATGATATCTTCTAGATATCCACAAGCTTATACTTTTCTTTGATCAAAGTGATAGTAGTCATTCATTGTGATCATTATATAGGTTAAATATTCTATGAATATTCAAAATAAGTAAGTGACAGCGGAAAATAGACAAGTTACAAGCCTTTTCTCAATAAAAAATGAAGAAATAAGAAACTTTTAGTATGTTCTATATGCCCGCATGCATATGCATACTAATTTTCTAAAAATTTGGGCAGCATAACGACGTAATTTTTAAAATCGAAAAAAAAATTACGACAAGCAATTTCCATGATGATAGTGCCTACAGGCACAATCTATCTACAAATAGATCAAAAGGGGATACACACCCTGACAAATTTTGTAATGCCAACAGGCAAAATATATCTACAAGTAGATTGAAAGGGGATACACACCCTGACAATTTTTATATTTTTCTCTTCCTAATGTGCAAGAAAAATACTTACCTTTCCCTGCAAGAAGAATACATGCACCGGACAATACAAACTCGAGTCTAAACTATGCGTATAGTCTAGGTGCTATGCAAAATTGCATGTCTTATATGCAATACGATGCAACAAGCGAGCAAGGATGCATAGAAATTGACAAGAGACTTATTTGGAGGGTCCAAAAGCAATTCGCAGGTGTGTGTAGGTGTTGAAGATGGTCCATCCTTTGTCGAAGTAGCATGCCAAGTCTCTTCCGAGAGGTTGTGCTTCAAAATGATGCTCAAAAGAGGTTTGTTGAAAAGTATGGTAAACTCGAAATTTGAAAATACTTTGCCAATAGACTCTTATGTTAATCTGAATATATTAGAAGTGAAAGAATCTCTGTTTCCTTGCCTCAGTTGCAGAGCTTGTAGCCTTAGTGTGCGCAAAAGAGGATTATCCCATATCGTAGCATAACCATGATATCGTAGATACTCTACATCCGACATGGGCATGCAAGCCTATATGATCCCACATATGAATGTTTAACAGAAAATCACTATATATAGTTGGCAAAATCAATCTGCAGTTTTAGAGGGAGTGTTGTCCGTGATCTCCTCACTTGCTGGAAAGTCCCGTGGAGAGCGCCAAGAACGGCTCATATATCGAATGAAACAAAACGATATGTTCTGTGCAGATAACAACGCCCATCGGTAAACTGAGTTTTATCGTGTAGAGTCTCTGAACACCGGGCAAAAGATGGTTGTATCCAACATGCATTAGTATGCTGAACCTACGGAGCTTTCTAAACTGCGCGCTTAGATCCACATAAGCTCCTGTGTGAGCGCTTTCGTTTGCTTCAGTGTCTGCCCTGAACTCGACGGGCAACCTCTTCAGTACAACCAAGAAGATGACGACGAAGAAAACACATCAAGAAGACGACTCAGAAACAAAACTACTCCGAAAAAAATCTCGTGCTCATCAAAACCATGCTCTGATACCAATTGTAAGAAATCGCTTGAATGATGTGTGTGACTCTCCTCCCATCCATATATACCCTCCTGTCTCTAAAAATATCAATGGTATACTCTAAAAATAGTAATGATCTAGAATAGTCTAGTGTGAACATGTGGCCATCATGCAACACTTATTCCCATTACTACCAAAGCAATTCCCATTACTACCAAAGTACCTTAGGGTATCCCTCGAGCTTGGGACCTTGGCTAGCTGGCCCTTGTCCCTCGCACACATGGATTGATCCCTGTAGATCAAATAGACTGATCCTTGTGGATCAATGATCCCTGTGGATCAATGATCCCTGTGGATCACATGCACTGATCCCTGTGGATCAATGTCTGACACTAAATAACTTCAATTTTTTGTATGTTCACTTTATGCATTACCATGTTGTAGTCTTGAATCTTTTATGCTAATGTTCTCAACATAAAGACTTTTTTCCCTACTTTATATAAACTTCTCAGCCTATATACTTAATTCTTTGCCCTTTTCCCATATTATATTAGCTATATCTGACCTTCATCCTCATTTTATAGCCTAAACCTACAATTTTAGCCACGTATTAGCCTTTTTATAGATTATCTCAAGATTTAACATAAATTTAATGCTTATGCAATACTAGTGGTAGACATACATTGCTTTCTAACTCGTTTTTGTCATTGATACATTGAAAACACAAAACATTCTTATTTTCCTTTCCAAATGATACCTCCTTATCTACATTTTTCGTTCTAATGGTACATTTTAAAATCCTACCTATTATATCTATAGGATGAAAAAGAAATCAACATGATACTAGAGCAAGGTAAGGTAGAATTTTTAGGGTTTTCAAACTCTTATTAACTAGTTTCAATTATTGGTAATTTCTATTTCAATCCTTTTTTATTTCATTGTTTTAATTCTCTAAATTTTATGATTATTTAGAAGATTTTAAAAATTTCACCAGTTTTTTAGAGATTGAGTTTCAAAATCATTGTTTTCATCACGTTTCTTGTATTTTTCATACCTTGAAAATTTATATATATTTTTTAGAAATTTCATTCAAATTTGCAAATCATCTCATAATCATGCAACATAAATTGTTCTGATTTATTCATCTATTCATTCATCCTCACGCCCATTTTTCTTTTGATGGTGTGCCATTGTGTCCTTAGAAATTATAGCCATAGACAAGTTCAAAGGAAAAGGCTTCTATATGTGGCATATAAGGTTTCAATACTTATGATTAACCATAGTTTTTGGGTATTCATTAAGTCTTAAATTGATATAACTAATTTCAACTAGGGATCAACCAACAAGACGCTTCATCATTTGGATGAGAAATCATCACCAAACAAAAAAATGAAATCGGCCTCAGTTATTTGTGTTTGTCTTAGTGATGAATAGATCCATCACATATCAACCATGTCTTGATCAATAAAATGTAAAATCTATTCTATTTCAATGAAGTTTTTGGCAGTAGATGATAGAAATCACTCATGATAGCTTTGAATCAATTGTAGATGCCTATAATAGTCCGCTATCTTGACACTTTAATATCATCCACAACCGTATTTCAAAAATTGCTTTCTTAGGTGCTCCAAACCTAGAAGATATGACTATAGTAGTTTTGTTAGAGAGTTCAACATCAGCTTTTGGTGTGATTATAATCATGTGGTAAGCTATCTTCGATCCAAAATTTGAAGGAATCGTGTCTATTCTTACAAAAATATAGATATTAAATATGCTAAAAAGCTACTTAGAGTGACACTTGTAGTATAGAGATTCTCAAGAGAAGCTCAACGAAAAAGCCTTCCAAGTACTACGAAAAGATGAATAATCTCAAACCAATGCTTTAAAGCTTAAAGTATTTTTGTGAAAAAAAAAATTAGGGTGAAACCATTGTGACAAATTCTATGAAAAGTCTATGGAGAAAGCAAGTAATGCAAAACACGGGAATAAAGCCATGAATAATGACAATATAGCACTAAAGAATGATAACATGTATATCTTTGGCATATCATAAAATCTCTTTTGTCTCTATCCATACCTGATGGCTTTTATTCAAACACGAAGTGTTAATCATTCATGTTTTTCATTTCAACCCCTAGTTTGAGTTATGAAGAAGAATGTTGCAATTTTAACATATTTCTATATATGTGTACAATTCCGTAAAAACTTTAAAAGCATTTTAATTTTAACTTATGGATATAAGTCTCACTAGAAATTTAAATTTATGTCTATTAGGCCGTCGTAATTATTTCTAGGAAAAACAGGTATTTCTGTAATTTTGATGAACAATCACTCTATAATTTCAATGAACAATCACTAATTGAAAAGGAATTGATTGTATAATTGTGTAAAAGTCTTTGTTTATATTCGGCAAGGAGTAGTGTAACTGTGTCGAAGTGATTGCTTGTTATTTGGGAAGAAAGTATTGTAATTGTGCGAACATATTAGATCTTTTGTTCGATAAAGAAGTACTATCAATTGTGACTCCGTTCATATAAATCAGTGATGACCAAGTGTTTTGTGTGTTCCAATATTGTGTCAATGTACCAAAACGGTAGAATTAAGCCTTCTACAAGCATTTTTGTTACTTTCATTGATCACCATACACAAAAAGTATGGACACATTTCATGAAAGAGAAGAGTGAGGTGTTCACTCACTTCCAGCATTTTAAGGCTATCGTGAAAAACCAGATAGGAAATTATATTCAGACATTAATGTCTGATGGAGGAGGTGAATACATCTCAAATGAGTTCATCAACTTTCTTAAAAGTCATGGAATTCGACGTCAATTTTCATGCAAGTACACCATAATAGAATGGTGTTGTTGAACACAAAAACAGACATATTGCAGAAATAGCAAGAGCCTTGATGGCTGAGAAGAATAAGGCTCATTGTTATTGGGCAGAAGTTGTGCATACTACTGTATACATCATGAACAAAACTCCCACTACTATTGTACATCAAGTTACTCCTAAAGAGAAGTTTACAAGTAAAAAGCCAAACTTATCACACATGAAAGTTTTTAGTTGTATTGCATATGTGCATATTCTAGATGAGTTGAGGACAAAGCTTGATCTAAAAGCAAAAAAATGTATCTCCATTGGGTACTCCCTTGAGCAAAAGGGATATAAATGTTATAACCCACTCACATGACAGGTGAAGGTAAGCAGAGATGTGGTATTTGGTGAAATGTCAAGCTTCTATGCAAATGTCAAAGAAGGAATCAATGTTGAATCTAATGACAAAGAAATTGCTAAAAAATCAAGTGTAGAATCTCAAGTTCTAAGTGGACTGGATGCATCACCAAGGAATAGTTCCAACTCAAATCCATGGAGTGGACAATCGCATGGAAATTTTAGTCCAACAAATTCATTAAATACATCCAAGAAAGGGAAAGAGAAGCTTTTTGCTAGTAGTAAAACATCTAGAGGCTTTGAAGACATTAATGGAGATTCAAGCGGTTCAGAAAAGACCATCAATGAGGAACTTGGATTGCCTTTTACGAAGACTCTAGAAGTAAGAAAGACACATGCAGATGATACAAGGAGAAGTGACCCAGGACCAAGAAGATCTGGAAGGATGTGGAATGCAATGAATTACATATGACAGTTACATGGCTCGTCATTGTGCCTACATGACAAAGGTAATACAAGATGTTTAACCCTCTTGTTTTGAAGATGCAATTGGAAATGCAGATTGGGAAAAAGCTATGGATGAGGAGATTACTGCACTTTATGGGAACGAAACATGGAAGCTAGTTCCATTGTTGTAAGGAAAGAAACCCATAGGCTACAAATGGGTTTACAAGGTAAAGTACAATGCCGATGCTAGCATAAGCAGGTATAAAGCACGATTAGTAGCAAAAGCATATGCACAGACATATGGCATTGATTATGAGGAACGTTCAACCCTATACCTAAAATGTCTACTGTCATAGAACTTGTTGCATTAGCTACAACAAAAGGATAGAATTTGCACCAGATGGATGTGAAGAATGCTTTCTTACATGGTGAGTTACAGGAAGAAGTATACATGGTCCAGCCACAAGGATATGAGGATTGAAAGTATCCAAAATATCTTCGCAAGTTGCAAAAGGCTTTATATGGGCTTAAGCAAGCCCCTTGTGCTTGACATGCAAGGATTACTGATTACTTAACCATAATTGGATTTTCTTTGTGTGATGCATATCATTGACTATATGTAAGGAAGTGTGATGATGGCATCACAATTCTGGCTATTTATGTTGATGACTTGATTGTAGATGGTTATAATGAAGGAAGCATTAAAGAGGTAAAGCATCTCCTTATGCAAGAATTTGACATGAAGGATCTTGGTGTGTTGTGCTATTTCTTGGGCATTGAGTTTATACATACAGAAACAGGTATTTGGATGTCACAAAGGCAATATGCCTTGAGTATGCTGCAAAAGTATGGTATGGCTGATTGTAAGCCAATTTCTATGCCATTAGATCAGAATTTGAATTTGGATACTACATCAGGTGAAGTGTTGGAAAATGCTACTATGTGAAGGAAAATTGTGGGAAGCTTGGTATATCTCACAATTACAAGGCCTGATCTAAGCTACACTGTTGCACTTGAAAGTCAATTTATGCACGTTCCCAGAAAGCCACATTTAGATGCTCTGAGGTGCACTCTACGTTATGTGAGTGCTACTTTGGATTATGGATTGTTTTATGAAGCTAGTGTAGATTTGCAGGTTCATGGATACACTCATGCAGATTGGGCTAGTAACATTCTAAATAGAAGATCTACTAGTGGCTTTCTATTCTCACGTGGAAGTGCACCTATTACATGGAGTAGCAAGAAGCAACCCACTATTGCTTTGTCGAGTACTAGAGAGGTTGAGTATAGAGGTGCTCCAATGCCAGCATGTGAAGCATCTTGGTTAGAGATGCTACTTTCAGATTTAGGCGTGGAAGTGAAAAAGCTGATCATCATCTATTGTGATAATCTTAACAGTTAGCATGAAGTCTTGTTTTTCAAGCTAGAACAAAGCATATCATGGTACATTATCACTTCATCAGAGAGAAGGTATTAGCAGGTGATATTGACCTTGTTTATGTGAGGACTGATGAGCAAGTTGCTAATATTTTCACTAAAGCACTTGGAGCAGAAAAGATGAAGAAGTTTTGGAAGATGCTTGGATTAGATGACATGATGATGAGCTTGAGGGGGAGTGTTGAGATATCAAGCTCAACATGTGATGATCCAGGATGACACATATCATTTTTTCATTTCTCTAACATGTATAAAAGTCACACCGATATATGTCAAGGATACTTCATTGAGCTTTACTAGATTTATCTACTGAGAGTGATGGCACCTTTGTTTCTTGCCAGCTCACTCATTCTTGGACATTAGGATTTTCCTTATGTATTGTTCTTTATATATTGCACTTGTTGTATTGTTGTTTTAGGTCATTATTGTACATTCCTTTTATGTAATAGAAGAAGAAGAAGATCATTCTTCCTTGCCTCAGTTTGTGTGTGTGCTCCTCTTTGAGTGTGAGAGTGTATGTATGTGATCTCCCTTCCTTATCTCCTTCCTCATGACATTCTATACCAAAGACTCAAGCCAAGCCAAAACAAATTCCATTGTCTCCTGATGTTATTACGACTCAGGAAAAGCTGACAGCTATTGAATCAGAAGTGGTTCCAAAAGCATCCAATTATACTTTTGGAGTGACTAGTGAACAAACATAGCCTATCACATCTACTAACCATTTTACAACCATAATGCCATCTATAGAAATTGCTCCACTAGAAAATAGTCAAGTTACTCATCTTCAAACACTAGTAGGATGAGATAGTGGATTCTTTCGTAATTTTTGGACTTTCAAGAAATTGATCAGTATACCAAATGTAGAAGATATTAATCAGTGGTGTTTATAACCACCTTTACCGAATACATCACGATCCAAGCATACCTATATGCAATTTCCTTAAATTCAAACAGAACTCCTTGAGACAAGTTTTGGCAAAGTGGACTTCGTGGAATGATTTAGCCCTACTACAAGCGAAGACCAAAACCTATGAAGATTGGTCCCAAGTAGGATGTCCTATGCAAAATTTGGTGGATTTTTGGGTGATGACCCAAATGCACATGTTAGGGCATTCAAAATTAATTATGATCCTTTATAGGATTATACTAATATACCTAGTGTAGAACAATACAAGGTGAGGGTGCTCCAAGCCACTCTTGTTAATGAAGTAGCTGGGTGGTTAATAAAATTTGAGCCTGACCATTTTCCAACATGTGTAGAAGTCAAATAAGTTTTCTTGCAACATCTTAGATTGAAGAAAACACCTGCCCAAGTCTTTGATTTTTTTACAAATAATAAGCAAAAACCCACCAAATGATACATGAATATGAATACTACCCTCTACACTCATCTCGGACATATTCTGATAGAAAATGCATTACCAATGGATGTAATCACTCAGTGGTTCATCAATGGTTGAATCCATAGTTGAGAAAAATTATGATTATTTGGTGCATAGGAATGATGCAATTAGATGAGATCTGGAATTAGAACACAAAGTGGGAGGTTCTGCAAAAGATTTTGATTGGTTCTCTTTGAAAATTCCAAAGGCTATCTGGGAAACATTGTGGCTAATGGTGCTTTAAATGCGATATATTGTGCAAGTTGTCAAAAAACTAAGGATTCTACTGAAATTTTTCCTTATAATGATAAAACAGAATTGATTAGAAATCAATGCAATAGTGCACAAACCTGGGGAACCTTCAACTAATTATGTCCCACCTTGTTTGTACAACTCTCCATATTCAATGTATCCTCCTTTTTTATCATAGAATCAAGGGGATTACAAATGCCACGATGGAATCAAGGAATTTGAAAGTCCAACAATCGGGGTATGCCAATGTGCTGTCATCTTTGTGGGGAACTAGGGCACATATGAAGACATTGTAAGGATGAATAGGACTATGATAAGTAGAAGAAGGGAAGGCAAAGCCCAATGAAAAATATGGTAATCATAACATCGGATCAAGCACAAGCTACCACTATCCAAACACGATTGAGACAAGTTCTACAAGGAGCCACAAAGGTATTTTAACGAGGCTTTAAGGAATAGCAATGTATGGTGGCAAAAGCAACCAAGTGGGATCAGGAAGAAGTCCCTGTTTTCCCCTCACCTGATGGAGTGAATGAACTAGTGTGCCACCAAAAGTCATATCCGCACCAATACCTAGTAAGGAATCACCACCGAAAGAGTCTATGAATATTAGTACATGGAATATTCTAACTCAAGGACCCATTACTTTACCATTAGGCTAGTTACTTACCCTAGTTTGTAGTGTTTGACAACAGTTCCAGAAACATGTAGGAATCAACCATGTTTCAGCACCTGCCACAACAACTATCGGTCTTGAACCCGATTCAATGTTTGACCATGTGGTCCCCCTTAACACTGTATGTTATAATAATAAATGTATTTGTAAGGTATTAGTTGATGGCGGTTTAGGAGTTAATATAGCATCTATGTCATTATGTAAGAAATTAGGATGGACTAATATTGAAACTATCAAATTCTTTATAAGAGTGGCTTATCGGTTTGGAATTCATCTAGTGGGGCTAATCCATAATATTATCATTACCCTCCAAGGTACAATTTTTCATATGACCTTCGTTGTTCTTAATTTACATGAATCGAGCCTCAATTATAACCTCCTTTTCCATAGATCATGGCTGAAGTAGGCTAAGGTTATGTAGGATTGATCATCCCACAAGGTGTTCTTTAAATGCAATCATTGTAAGGTACACATTACCCGTAGATGAGTTCACCCTTTGTGAAATCCATGCTCACCTTATGTGGTGGAGCCCGTAACACATGATATACAAATGTGGAGCATGCCAATTCGGTAAAGCTCACAGGCAACCATTCAACAGAAAGGGGTACATGTATGAAGACTATTTGGAGCTTGTACACATTGATGTGTGGGGTCCTAGCAAAGATCCATCAATCTTAGGTTCAAGGTACTATGTTTCATTTATAGATTATTATAGTAGATGGACAATCCTTATTTCATGAAGCATAAGGATGAAGTATTTACATGTTTCAAAAAGTAATTGGCATTAGTTGAGAACCAAATAGGTAGAAGCTTGAAGAGGATCAAATTTGATGGAGGTGGTGAGTATTTTTCACATGAATTTGATTTATTCTTATAGGACATAGGTATAAAGAGAGAAGTCACAACAAGATATACTCCTGAATTGAATGGAGTGGTAGAGAGAAGGAATAGGTTAATAGTTGAAACTGCTAGGTCAATGTTGAATGAGAAGAAGCTACCTAATTACCTATGGGTAGAGGCTGTTTCCACAACTAGTTACTTGGTTAACAGGCTCCCATCCAAATCCTTCGATGGAATGACACCATATGAAGCATGGAATGGTAGGAGACCCTCATTGGATCATTGCAAAATATTTAGCTGCATTGCATATGCACACATTCCCTCACAAATTAGAGGGAAGCTTGACCCTAAAGTTGAAAAGTGTATATTCATTGGGTATGACCAAAATCAGAAGGGTTATAGGTTATACAATCCCACTAACAAAGGATTTATAGTTAATATGGATGTAGTATTTGATGAAAATAATTCATGGTTTGAAAATGATTGTAGAAAGATCAAGTTACCGTATGATTTGAAAAATGACTTCCCAACTCTCACTCAAGAAGATCAACAATTACCAAAAGCTATTAATTCAGAGGACGAAGAGCAAATTGATCTCAAGGGTTGGAATTCAAAAGGCAAGGTCAAGGTGAAGCAATTGGAAGACATTCCAGAGTCCTCCAATCAAGCACTCAGGAGATCTCAAATGGAAAGCAAAAAACTTATAAGGTATGGCTATGACATATCATTAGTCACCAAGCATTCTGTGTATATCAGTAAAGACTCTATGATAGAAGAAATTTCTTCATTTGAAGAGGCTAGTAAGAGGAAAGAATGGAGAGAAGCCATGCAAGAAGAAATAGAAGCACTTCAGGAAAACCATACTTGGGACTTGGTTCCCAAGAAGCCAAGCATGAAGGTAATAGGATCCAGGTGGATATATAAAATAAAAAAGAATTCAGATGGTTCTATAAACAGGTACAAGGCAAGGTTAGTGGCAAAGGGGTTTGCTCAAACCCATGGAGTGAACTATGAAGAAACGTTTTCACTTGTGGAAAAGATGCCAACAATTAGGGTTTTGGTAAGTGTTGTTGCTTCCAAGAATTGGAATCCATAAAGATCATTTAGAAAGGATACCTTGTAGTTTGAAGAGCTCACTCTATAGCTCATTCATACTTCTCACATTGAGAAATTGATTATTGCCAATGATATTGTATTTGTACATGATTTAGTACATACATTGCATTATATCTTCACTTCACTTCTCTGCCATGACTACATAAGTATAGTAATCTTCTTAGAGCTTTTTCTCAGTGTATGATTGATCATTTGTAGTAATTTAAAGCATGATATGTTCAATATAATATCTACTACATTACTACAGAATCTCATTTTCATTACTTCTCTAAATCATGAGATATTAGCATTTTATTGTCCTCTGGTCTATTGATTGATGCACCCCGAAAATGTTGGACATGTGCTATGATTTCCTAAACACCATACTCAGCATGTAGCTCATCATTTTTTTATGAAATCACTCATGATTGGTTTATGCTAATTCATTTATATATGTCTTATGAGGATTGATGGGGCATATGTATAAACACTCCATATAAATTGAATCGGGCATATACACAATTGGACTGGTGCAAATGTTATTGTATAGCAAGGTTATGATGTCATTTCATAGGTATGATCTAACACATATGGTAATGTGTTGCAGAGATAAGAAATACATAAGTTGAAGAGCGACGAGTATATCTACATATTAAGGATATGATGTTTGTAGGAGTATGAATTGACATGTAAATTTATGAGTTGCAAATCTAGAGATACATAAATTGTTGTTGAATGTGTTAACTTTCATTAGTGTCCAAACAATTGAAATGAAGGTCTTGCAGAAAGTGAAACAATCTATAAAGGTATAATTTGTATTGAATGTTGGAATAAGTACTGAGACATATGACTTGTGAAGCGCATGATATTTGTTGATGATAGGATGATGAGGGTTATGGTTTATGCATAACATGATGCAGGTATAAAAAAGAGAGAAGAGAAAAAGAGGTAAAGTTGTGATGCCTGCTGTAAGTTGTGATTCACTCTTGGTTTAAAGCATTTATTTGAGATTTAGTATAGAAAAAATGATATAATCATGGTCATATTGATTTGTGAAGAAAAAGGCAGCAAGCCTTCATATATGTGATGTCGCTGTCATATGCAAGTTCTAGGGTGAAAAGACGAGTTCATTGTTCTTGAGATAGTTGTAAATATTATAGTTTGGTATAATGTTAAACATATGAATGAACTATCGAATGCTAAAATAAGAACAAGTGATACTCATGTGACATTCACATTAACTACAGGTTCCTTACATATCTTGTTGGGCACTCGGAAATAATGCATTATTGGCTTTCGTGTATTGTGGGATTTTTCTCATAACCTTCTTAATTGTTGTAAGATCAAATGAGCTATATATATCTATATTTATATGCTTGCAATGTTCAAGTGATGTACTCTAAGTGGCAATCATTAAGGCTAGGTCATATGCTAAATTGTGAAGTTAAATGTACAACTTTGAGGTGTTGATGTAATAAATTTTTTCTGGAAACTGAATGTATGGTCAATGTGGATCATGTATGACTCATGAGGAAATCAGCTTGTAGTCATCTACATCCAAGGATCTATAGGTACATATAAATTAAGTCATAATTTGTGGTTTGAAAAATAAGATACATACACCTTCGGTTGTGGGCTCACCACTCTTTTGCATGCTAAACTCAATTTTCAACATGGTATCAAATCCAACCTTGGTTGCCTACAAGCTTATGTAAAGCTGCAGAGGCTAGTGGCGGTTTTTCAAAACCCATTAGAGGTTGAAGAGCTCAAGATCACGTATATATTGAGATACTCTAGTAAGTGTAGCTAACCATTTGATCTATTGTTTGAAGTAATCTATAGGTTCATTACAAGCAATCAAAGGTTCAAATCAAATATTATATGTAAAAAAGAATCCAATAGGAAGAAGACTACAAGAAGGAAGCTTCACAAATAAGAGGGTTGCAGGAAGGAAGCTTTGGAAGCTTCAGAAGTAAAGAAAGCCTCAAGGGAGAAGCTTTGAAGGCTGCAAGAAGGTGACAAAGCTTCACAAAGAGAAGGCTAAGAAGAGAATCTCACAGGAGAAGAAGTCTCGAGAGGAAGCCTAAGGTATATCTCCCATTCATTATTGCTCTATTGTTTTGTTGAAGGCCTCGACCAAGACAAGTGGATGAGAGGTTCACTTCAAAGTCAAGAGTGCTAAAGAGCACTTTTGGAAGAGTGAAGGAATCAAGAAGAAAGGTGAGCAAGGAGGCATCATCAACATCAACCCGAGCTAATATTGGAGGTATCTTGTGCCTTATTCAAGGAAAGCTCGCTCAAAGGAGCTTGAGTATTCAAACCACTCACTCAAGAGGAGTTAGAGCAAGAAGGATTACTCATCAACGTTGAACCCAAAGGGAAATCCAAGGTATGAGGATTTCAGCTAGGTTGAAAAAGCTCACTCAATGGAGAGTTAGAGCAATAAACTTTGGGAGCACCAAGGAGGTCACTGCTCAAAGGAATGCTTCAAGATTGGAGGTAAAATATTCATGTTTATGTTGTTTTCATATTTCCACCAAGAAGTCTTAGAAGTGTAGGTATGAAGAGAAAGAAGGAACTATCAAAGAGTTCCTTGAGCACCCTATTCAAGGAGTGCATTTGAAAGTCACGTGGAGACTCTCAAGTATATTTTCAGCCATATGGAGAGGTTGGGGACCAAGGGGGAGACATAGATAATGGCTTGGAAGCCATGGCAAGAGGAAAAGAGCAAGGGAGAGATCACGTCAAAGATAGACATAAGGTATAAAGTCTAACAGCAGCACATAGTTACAATATTCATGAGTGCTCAGATTGTAGGCATCGTTGCCACAAGAGAGAAGGTCTCTTCATTATCAATACCTTGGATATAAGCATAGACCTTGTACACAAGCCTAGCTTTGTATCTATTGATAGTTCCGTCAAAATTCTTCTTTACTTTATAGATCCATCAAGATCCAATTAGCTTCATGGTGGATGTCTTGGGAACTAAATCCCAAGTCTACTTGCAAAGCTTCCATCTCTTCTTCCATGGCATGCTTCCATTTTGGTTTCTTCTTGGATTCCTCATAAGATGATGGCTCTTTAGAGTTCAAGTCATGAGCTATTGAAATGCACCCAAATATGCTGCAATGATTCAAGCTTGGTCTTCTTCAATTCCAAGCTTCATAAGGATTCATTCCTTCCAAAGACTTTGATGGTAACCTATTCCTAAGATAGGTGACAATTGATATTGGCTCTGCCCATAGATAATTTGGCATCTTCTTTTCATTCAACATGGACTTAGATGCTTCCCCAATGGTCTTATTTCTCCTTTTTGCTACCCCATTCTGCTTAGGTGTATACCAAGTAGTCATCTCTCTTTTTATTCCTCTTTCTTGCAAGTATGAATCAGAGTCATGGTAGAATTACTCTCTCTCATGAGGAAGAAGATAAGGAAGAGAGCTCACACACACACTCTCACTCTCAAGAAGCACACACACAGATTTGAGGCAAGAAAGAATCATCTTCTTCTTCTTCTATTACATAAAAAGGAATTTACAAGAATGACCTAAAAATAAGAATACAACAAGTGCAATATATAAATATCAGTACATAAGGAAAAACCTAATGTTCGTGAATGAGTGAGCTGGCAAGGAACAAATGTGCCATCACTCTTGGTAGATAAATATAATAAAGGTCAATGAAGTATCCCTGACATATACTGGCATGACCACTATACATGTTAGAGAAATGAAAAACTAGTACGTGTCATCCTAGCAATGAGGCATATTCTTCTCATCCATCAAGGCTCTTGCTATTTCTGCAATATGTCTATTTTTTTGTTCAGCAACGCCATTCTGTTGTGGTGTGTAGCTGCATGAAAAATGATGCCGAATTCCATGATTTTTTAGAAAAGTGCTAAACTCATTTGACATGTATTCACCTCCTCCATCATATCTTAATGTCTGAATGTACTTCCCTATCTGCTTTTCGACCATAGCTTTAAAATTTTGGAAGTGAGTGAACACCTTGCTCTTCTCTTTCATGAAATATACCCATACTTTGCATGTATGTTCATCAATGAAAGTAACATAAAACCTGCAACCACCCATAGATCTGGTCTTTTGTGGACCCCAAACATCTGTATGTACTACTTCTAGTACATTCTCACTAACATGCTTGTCATGTGGAAATGACGCTCTTGACTTTTTACCAAATTGACATGCTGCACATACCTTTTGCATTTTTGCAACTTTGAAATTTGATAGTCCATGGACAATCTCCTTTGATTGCATCAATTTGGCTGCATTCATTTCAGGAATCTTCACAGTAAGGTGAATATCCTATCCACTTTGTTTCCTTTGGCAACCAATCGTCCATCCTGCTCTTACTCTTCTACATATAATCCATCAGCATTGAACCTGACTTGTAATCCCTAGTCAACCATTTGTCCAACAGAAACCAGATTCTTTGTTATATTTGGAACATGCAGCACATCAGCAAGATGGTTTACCTTTCCATCCTCCATTGATAGTGCTATGTTTCATGTATGCTCAATAGGATGTGATGTGTCATCACCTACTTCAACATATCCAGGAACTCGCAATTTTTGCAAAGTGCTAAACCATTCCGCACGATTGGTCATGTGATTTGAAGCACCTGAATCAACATACCAGACATTATCATTTGATTTTGAAACACCAGCAAACATCCTATTCATCATGTGATGTTGAACCATGAACAGCTTCTCAGAATCATCTACACTTGTGGATGCATAGTTATTCTGCTACCTTCTGTTATTTTGATTCTTCAACCTGCAATCATGTTCAAAGTGTCCAAGTTTACCACAATTCCAACATCCTTTACTGTCATTACCTGAATCATTTCTTTGGAAATTTCTACGGCCTCTTTGGCTCCCCCTACCTCGAAACTGTCCTCTTCCTCTGCATGATTCTGTTGTTGACTTTGGTCTTGGTTACTATTTCCTCTTCCACTTCCAAAACTTCTACCTCTTCCCATACCAGAGTAGAATACCTGCTCAGAACTAGATTTTCCTTGGGAGTTTGAATCCTCACCAAGATTCTTTTCTTCAATAATTAGCATAGATACCAGATCAGCAAAATTCAAAATATTTTCCCTGGTCTGTATAGAAGTTCTGAATTGCTTATATGTAGCTCCTAAACCACGAAGACACACTTCCACCTATCATCATCATCTACATTCACGCCAATAGATGCAAGTGACTCACATATGCTTTTGATTGTCAAGGTGTAGTCACTTACCGACATGCTCTTCTTCTCCAATGTATGCAGCTCGTTCTTGAGTTGCAATTTTCGTGCCTTTGTATTGGTCTCATACAATGTGACCAAACTGTTCCAAGCTTCTTTTGGAGTCGTGGCATCATGTATGTGTCCAATCATGCTATCCTGTATGCTAATAGATAGCCAGTACATTACCTTTCGTGCTCCTTGATTCCATTCCTCATATGCTCTTACCTGATCTGCAGTCCGATTCCTTTCTGGTAACTATGGAGCATTTTCATTCTCTCCTTTGATGTACTTCGAGTAGCCTTTTCCCATCAAGAAATTCGTCATTTTGAATCTCCAAGCATGGAAGTTGTTCTTGTCCAGCTTATCGCTCATAAGCTGACTCATTCCATCTACGTTTTCCATTTTTGTAGCATTTCATAACACTGAAAAACACTACAAGTAGCATTTTTGCTTGAACAGTGTCGCACTATGACGTGACAGTTCGATCTCAGAAAAACATAGTTTTCGTGTATCAACAGTACACGAAATCACTTGAAATTCTGGATCTGGAATATATGAGTGTTGGGAAATAGAATGCAAGTTATAATTTCTGAAACTGAATTGGTTTTTGTATGGGCCCCACCTTGCAGGCTCGAATCAGAGATCGAGATGGCTCCGAAACTTTGATCTGACAAAAACAAGTGACCCTTAAGGGATAACTCTCGAAAATATTTTGAGGTCTTCTACCTTCATGCTGATTTTCACAGCAAATGGAGGTCGTTTGTGAATCCTATTTTCTCCATGCCTTGCTGCATACTCTTCACCGTCGCCTTCTCCACGAGCTCTCTACAGTCACGCTGGATTTGATACCATGTCACGAGGAAGAAGATAAGGAAGAGAGCTCACACACACACTCTCACTCTCAAGGAGAAGCACACACATAGATTTGAGGCAAGGAAGAATGATCTTCTTCTTCTACTTCTATTACATAAAAAGGAATGTACAAGAATGACCTAAAAACAAGAATACAACAAGTGCAATATATAAAGATCAGTACATAAGGAAAAACCTAATGTCCACGAATGAGTGAGCTGGCAAGGAAAAAATGTGCCATCACTCTCGGTAGATAAATCTAATAAATCTCAATGAAGTATCCCTAACATATACCGACGTGACCACTATACATGTCAGAGAAACGAAAAACTGGTATGTGTCATCCTGGATCATCACATGTTGAGCTTGATATCTCAACACTCCCCCTCCATCATAAATTAGTCTTTTTAGGTTTTTACGTGTTTGATTTTCCGGTAGGGTTAGGTACTTTTTGAAACATGATAATACTTTATCTTTATGCTTCATGGAATAAAGTATGGTCCATCTGCTACAATCATCAATGAAAGAAACATAATATCTTGATATGTAGATGGATGGATCCTTGATTGATCCCCAAATGTCAGCTTGGACAAGCTCTGAATGTCCCCATGTATGTAGCCCTTTTTTGTGAATGGTTGCCAGTGAGATTTTTGAAATTGACATGCACTGCATTTGTAGATCATATGTTGCATTGAAATGTTAGGTAGTCTCAGTACACTGATCTCTATTGATTTGTTTTAAGGCTATCTCTCCAATGTGATCCAATCTTTTATGCTAAACCTATAGCTCAAGTAGGGTTTGAGTTCCATAATCAAACAATCTATTTTCATAGTGTGTTGGAGTTCAAAGGTTAACAATTTGTGTGTACTTCCTCCTTTAGCTTGTATCGATCCCACATAGGCTCCATACTTTTGAACCTCGCATCCAATCCTTTCTCCACAATCTAACCTACACTTATCAAGTTCTTAGTAATACTAGGTACATACAGAACTCTGCTCAACAAATTCATGTCACCATTGGATATCTTCACATTTTCAATCTTCTCCACAAGATGCCTTATGCCATCTCCTATTTGGACCTCATGCTTATTCTTGGGGTCTTCCAAATCTAAAAGTAATGCTACATTCACTGCTACATGATTTGAACATCCAAAGTCAATATAGAACACATGGTCAAGGTCTATTGAAACGGGTGATGAATGAACTTCTATGAGTCTTTAAATTGCAAATTATATAGACATTATCTGAATTGTTCTAGATTCGACACAACAAACTATTTTTTGAATTCTTCTAGTGTCAATTCATCTTCAATGTGTAATCATTGTGTGCTTGCAGGGTGTCCCATAAACCATGATATAGCATCTCTAGAGTGCACTCATGTTGCACTTGTAGTGGGTTCGTCTACCAATATTAGTTCTACGATTTATCATATAGCTCCTATAGAATGCACCCATGTTGCACTTATAGAGGGTTCATCCATCCATAATACCATACCCCATGATCTAGCTCCTTTATAATGCACACATGTTGCACCTGTAATGAGTTGAACTACTCTTGTTACTAAGGTACGTGAAGATTGTAGTTTTATTATACCTATAGTGTGCTCTAGTAGACTTGATTTAGATATTGTTACGTGCACCATCTTATTCCTATTGTGCACCCATACACTAGCACAAATGTGAAACTTGTAGAGTGCAATAGTTCTACACGTGGAGTGTGTTCAAGGTGCTTGTAGAGTGCACTTGTATTACACTTGTATTTTGCTTTGGTAAGCTTAGAATAGTTGTTGGTACATGTCACCATCATGCACTTGGAGTGCACCCATTCACCTACAATAATCTGATACCAGTAGAGTGCAATGATTCCAGCTCATCAATGAGTTTTTCCAACCATGTTGATGATATGTTCTGACAGAATCTATTCATTGTGAGAATTACTTTTGTGAAATGGTAAACTATAGAGTAAATTCAAGAAAGAAGAATTAAAAAATAAATAAATTGTAAAGAAATGACTCTGCAATGCAATACAAATTATGTAGGCCCTATATTGACTCAAGATCTTAAACTAATCTAGTTGGCAAAGACATGGCTAGAAATGAAATGAGAGCAACCAATAATGGATGTGGATATGCTCATGAAACTTTCACCAATGTAAGTACTTCCATAGAACATGTAAGAGAAAACTATGAAATTTTTTTATATAAGGGATATTCGTACCCAATTGTTTTGGGACAACCTTTCATTATTGAGACACAGATGGAGACAGGTAATGGATGAAGCACATTTGTACATACCAGATCAAAAGATGGGTTGACATTTATATCATTTATGATTATTAGTGTAAACCATCCAAGGAATCAATTGACATTGAAGGATCAACCCCTCTATCACATAGAATAGGATTTTGCTTGAGTGCTAGGGTCAAGTGAGAAGATGCTAGCACTACGTAAGTGGAGATCTCACCTCTTGCTTCTCTTTTCTTTTCTTAGGAAGATCAATAATTTATAATGAATTTGAGAATCTCAAAAGTTGTATAAAATATATGCAAACAAGAAAGAGAACGAGTTTGTATGAAATGGACCTCATAGAAATCTTATGAGAGAATTATTGGATCATCTGAAAGTCTTTATTGTACTGACAAAATAATAGAAATCAATTCAACCATGCACATGAGTGGCACCTCGTCATAGTCTATAATAGCTCACTCATGGGAAATATTTTCTACTATTGAAGAATTTAAATATGATTTGGATAATAGAAACACGTACGAGCCAATGTTTGAAATCAAGTATAAGACTCATGAAAAAAAAAGTTCAAACTTGCAACACAAAAGCCACCTAGATTTAGCAATGAGAAATTCAAAGAGGTTAGTGGAGATTCAATGTTGAGAGACAAGCATCATAGAGAACAAAAACTCAATGAAGTCACGACTAGGAAGATTAAGATTGGAAGTAATGATTTTCTTTTACCTCAATAAATAAAACAATTTGGATAGTTGATTAGAGAACATGAGAAATCTCAGCACCCTATTGAAATAGGTAGTTCTCTATTCCCAATAAAAGTGGGAATTTATGGTTTATTCATGAGATGCAACTTATAAATAGAGTCACGATAAGAAAATTTAGGATAGATTACATCGAATCCTTCACACTGTGGGCACACAATTTACTCGATCGAAGGCCTCTTTTCTAGATATGATATTCAAACTCGATCTTTAGAGTAGAGACATTATGGCAATGAAGACCATGTTGGGCTTATTGATGATGTGGAGGCCACCTCAAGGATCCAAAACCTCTATAGTGCACATGATGAATGGAATGCATGGAGTGATACATGATTTTCATCCAAGATTGACAATGCCTTTTCTAGATGATGTGCCACTTAAGGTTGCTTTTAAATTAAGAAAGATGTGACAAATGAGCCAAATGGTTGTAGGAAGTTTTTGAATGATCATATAAAAGATGTTGAAAAAATCTTGAAGAGACAAGAGCATGTGAATTTGATGATATCTTAAGAGAAATCTAAGTTCATAGTTAATGAAGTATTAAAAGATGACATTATGGTTGGAAGTTATACCCATTCAATGGGGAAATATCCAAAGAACATATTTCTATAAGTACAAAGCGTTTAAGGTGCATGTGTCTTCTGATCCATTCGGATTTACATTTTGTGCATATTGTCATTGAAATATATTGAATGTTACAAAAAAGAGAATGGTATATTTCGACTAAATGGAATATCCAAATGATGAGGAAGTTCAAAATGATGGTGATTGAGGAATCTCTATCAAAAAGATCTAATTTCTCTAATAAAAGATCCATCAGTTTGACTATAGATACAAGTACCATTGGAATTGTCTAGGTAATTAGGCAGGATGATGATCAATGTAGGAGGTACACAATTGGATTGGGTGCAACGATCTTGCATGAGAGGCAAAAAAAACTATACACACATTAAATGAGAGTGATGTGGTGTAGTATCTGCCTTAAAATGCAACAAGGAACATTTTACTAGGACCAATGTAATTTTAGACATTGATTTTTTATCACTCCTAGGCATGATTCTAAATTGCTCTACCTTTGATATAGCAATGTTGATAGCATACATCAGATTGATTGATCTCAAATTTGTAAATATTATGGGATTCTAATGCTACACATCCCCCTGAATAATTAATTTTTTGTGGTGACATTCTTAAAAGTGATGGGAATATAAGAATTTCCTTCATCTCCTTCACTGTATTCACCCATTTTGTCTAGAGGTATATGTTTGACTTGAGAGCCCATCTTCATCCTCTTGGGATATAATCTTGCTTTTCTAGAAATAGCATCCTAGTAGTGAGATTTCACTTTCATCAATTCCTCAACAAAAAGATTTCATTTTAATCTACCCTCCAGATCTTTTGGGATTCACTCTTCTTCGAACAAAGAAGCATTCTCTTCCTTCTCTTTGAATTGTCTTCATGTTGTCCTAGATACCTTATTAGCGTATTCAAACTTGCATTTTCAGATTCAAACATCATTTCACTGATGTTTGGCTCACTCAAAGTATTTTAGAATCATACTTCAACCTCATTGAAAGGAGGTTTGGCAACCTACCACTTCTTCCATTTCTGATGCTTGGTCTCATGCTTACCATCCATATTTGAAACTTCAGGTTGAGCTGGTTCTAAGATTTCTTGAAAGATCATAACTATGAGGATCTTAGCAACCTTTTACTCTCGTTTTTCAAGCAGTTTCATAGCTTCTAGAGAGGTTGCAGGTGATTTCATGTGTATTGATTATCCTCTTCTACTCTCTAAGGGTGATTTAAGAATGTGCACCTCAAGAGGATTCAAGTGCTTAGTGACTAGATTTGACTTTACAAGTTCTATTTGTTGAGAGTTCCATGCTCCACCCTTTTGTCCAAAGATAAGTTTCATTCTCATGCAAGTCCACTTATCCCACATGCAAGGGAATTCTCCCAAACTCCATATAAGCAAGGCCTCCCTTCACTCTCATGTAAATCATTCCCACTCTAGCTCATTGCCAAGAGTGTCGCTAAGGCACATCACAAGAAAGCATGGCCGTAGTTTTCTTACACATATTGAAGGATATTACTTCATTTCATGAGAAGTAGGAAATTCGCGAGAGACGTGTATCTAGTCATTTTGGTGAGTAAATTTATTACACGTATGAGATATGCATTCAATCTTTTCAAAAGATTCTTTCCCCCATTGTAAAGGGAATAGACACTGCCACCTTAAAAGAGTGGTAAGACCTTCCCTATGGTTTGCACATACATAGTTTTTCAAGCATATGGAAAAGAGGATCAAGCTCTACACATCAAAAGGCTACAAAGCTCAAAATGCAAAAGCTTCATCAACAACAAGAAGAGGATCGTACAAAAGATCCCATCAATGGATCACAAGGAAGACTTCATCAAACCAAGAGCAAATGTAGCAAATGGAGCAATTGGATCAACAAAAGCACTACCTACCCCATGATGTAAACCCTTGTACATGTCTAGGGATCCCATATGTCCCTAGATCCCATTAAAAACCACTTGGATCCCAGATGTCCAAGTATATGTCTTGGGATCCCATATGTTCCAAGATCCTAGGGATGCCATATGTCCCAAACTTGGATCCCATATGTCCAAGTTATGTCTAAGGATCCCATATGTCCTTAAATCCTTAAAAAAAAAAAAGGGGACTAAGTGATCCCATATGTCACTAGTCCCCCATATTCAAAACAAAAGGGTCATCACATGGAGGGGGGGTGTTGAGAGTTCCATGCTCCACCATTTTGTCCAAAGCTAAGTTTCATTCTCATGCAAGTTCACTTATTCCACATGCAAGGTGATTCTCCCAAACTCCATATAAGCAAGGCCTCCCCTTCACTCTCATGTAAGTCATTCCCACTGTAGCTCATTGCCAAGAGTGTGCTTCCACTCCTCATGGAGTCTCCATGCTCATAGAGCATCTCATGTAAGTCATTTCTATTTTTACTTTAATTCATCCATCATGTTTTGTTATCTTTTGTTCCTTCCTCCATAGCTTGTTAGATGTGTGCATGTGAGTAGAGTAGGAGTAGTCCACTATTGTTACTAGAGTTAGTGTTATACCTATCACCATTGGTTGAGAAGGTACTACAAGGATGTGAGAATAGTTCATCGGATATGTCATCATATGGAACCATGGATCAAGTATTCTAGAGTTATAAAAAGGATTAGGTACCCTCTCCAACAACCAGTTATGAATCTCAATCATCCTTCTGCCATATCTAACCTTTCTCACTCTAAATCATCACTTGGATAGCATTAGATTTGATTCCACATAAATGGTCTTCTAGTTATCCTAGCTTGATAATCTTTCATTCATTTATATGTCATCAAGAATTGGGGCTTCCAATACTAATCTTCCACAGTGGCATTGTTTTCATAGGCTTTGTCTTGCTTGTTGAAGGCTAGGTTTCTCGTGCTTCTCATCTCTAACTCCAAGTTCTAATTCTCTATCCTGAATTTCTAAGTTAAATTGTGATAAAGGATAGGTCATTCCATCAAGAGGTCAATCAACTATAGACTTAGACTTGTACAAAAGCATTTCATAAGAGATTAAACACAGAATGAGAACTCAGCAAAAGATACGGGCACAATTTTTTCTTCTACTCAAAATTTTTTTCATCTGAATGATGAGAGAGATCTTCTTCACTTCTAAAAAGTCTAATGACTCTTACAACTTCGAATTCTTCTCATCTCATGCTCTCATACTTGCCCCGAATTTCTACTTGTATATATAGGCATATATGTACAAGCTCATGAACATAATAAAGGTATAGGTGAGCTAACTACAATTTTAATGTACATGTGTACAAGTCTTCATTTCTTGAATATGCACTATCTTCAAACTTCATTTGTTGATCTTTCCTTCATCTTTTTACTTTAAGTCTTTATCCAAGACATCAATTGATGGTTGACTTGCACCAAAAAAGATGGCATGAATGAACAATTAACATGAGCTTAAAAAGTAAATTTCAGGCTCTTAATGGAATTGGGACCAACCATGTAGGTTGAAAACCCCCAAATAAGAGCACGTGTTCCTCGAGAGATAGGAGGAGGGAATAGGAAGTTGTATGTAGTGACAAGTAGATTATGGAAAGAATTTAAAAGTCTACAAACACTTGTTGGTGCAAGGAAGAACTTCATAACTTTACTTGGATGGGGATATGAGAAGATAGCAGCTCGCATAGCTACACTAAAGGATGAGCCTCTGCCTCTAGTAAACATATCCATGCTCAAAGTATACCACACCTAAAATAGAGAAAACACCATTGTACATATCTCAATTTTTGGATAAAGGTAGAAAATACAGATAGAACCCATCAGTCTCCCTCTTCTAGTCCTTGAGTCTAGACTAGAATCTCTCTTGTCCCATCTTTTTTTATCCCTATTTTTGTGTTGCCCGCTCCAAGGAAAAGCAAGCTTTGGAAGTGGGGGAACTATACATCCATTGGATATGCAATTGGTGTTTTATCACAATTTATGCATTGTCCAAAGAAAACTCATTGCATTGCAACAGAAGGAGTGCTAAGATACATCAAAGGAACTTCTAATGAAGGTTTGTACTATGGTTTCACTTCTGACACTAGAGTCAAAGTGTTAAGTGATGCAAATTGGGCAAGTAGTACAAATGATAGAAGATCTACTCATGCATACTTATGGTACATTGGAGATAAGCTAGTATCATGGTGTTCAAAGAAGCAACATACAGTTGCTTTGTCATCCACAGAAGCTGAGTATAAAGGAATGGTAGAAGCAACAAAAGAAGTAATATGGATGAAGAATTTGATGAAGAGTCTTGGAGTTGAGCAAGGTGTTCCAATTATACATGGTGACAACATGAGTTCACTTTACTTGGCAGCTAATCTTGTTTTTCATGCTAGGACTAAACACATTGAGATTCAATATCATTTCTTGAGGAAAAAGGTACTTGATAAAGAAATTGAAGTCATGTATACTCCAACAAAAGAACAGGTAGCACATATGTTAACCAAGAGTCTAGATGGACCTAAGCTACAGAGATTGAAAGAGATGGCAAGAATAAAGAAGAAGGGCATAATCACAATTAGTGATTGAGGGGGAGCTATTGGAGCAAACCAATCACAAGTTGTTGTTTATCAAGATTAACAAAGTCAATCAAGAGTATGAATAAAGATAAGAAAAGTTTGGTATAGATAAATATCAAGAAGAAAGAGAGTAGTGGATAAAAAGTATGAGACATAATTGTGCATATATTCACTTCAAAGGATCTTAATTAGTGTATTATAGTTAGGAAATTAATAAAGCAAGTGAATAACAATGTATTGGTCATGTTACACTTACAAATTCATGGCTATATAAGTCAATTATGACTTTAGAAATTGAGTGAATTCATTATCATAGATGAGATAGAAGTGTCAAGTGAAATATGTAAGATTAGAGTTTAGTCTAATATAAATTTCTCCCAAGATGATCATGTGGATCAAAAATCTGTGTACACGGACTTAATTCAATAGTGAACCAAGCTATGGTTGAAGTTTCATGTCTTAGTTTCCTTTCATAGAATGTGTATGACTCATAGGCACATTCATATGTCAACTTTCCGAAGTGAAGAATCAGAAATGGCGCATCTCGTCGATTAATGTTTTGCTCAATTCTTAGTGAGGCATGCCATTTTTTGTGTGTTTAAGCACTAGAAATCTAAGTTGAGAGATAAGGAAACATTTTGCAAAATGTGTTATAGTATGAGAGAAATCAGAGTTTGAAGTTACCTATGTCAAAGTCACCATTTTTGGATAACAATTTTAGACATACTTTGATCTTAGTGATTAATCAAAGTTTTAATCAGTCTAATAAAAGGTCTATTGTACCTCAAGGTTGCACAAGGATCATACAAAGATTCTTACATAACTTGAAGCATTGAAATCGATGTCATTTGCAAGTAAAGAAGTTGAATCTTGAGAAAGACTATTGGAAGAAGAACAAAAATTCGGAATTGAAGAAGGAGGTACATTTCATCCTTAAACTTAGAAAGTTTTGAAATATTAATAAATTCTTTTCTATACTTGACATAGAGAAGTTCTTAAGTCAAGGTAGACTTGACATTGGAGATTTGAAGATCTCCATTAGTCTACACATAGGATACCACTGCATCGTCACAAAATAGCATGATATTGGGGATTGGTGAGGTGGTAATACTGCGAAAGGACATGTGTAAAGGAAAACCGGTGGATGACAAATGGAGGAGGGTTAAGTAGGCTCCCTATTTTGCTCCCTAGGACTCAAAGATACAGAAGGCTTTATTTTTCCTTATTGTCTTGAATTATCGATCCAGAGGTCGAAGGATCTCCAGCATTTGAATGGAGATTGAAGCTCTGGCATCCCATCCATCTTAAGACATGAATGTCTATATTACTTTAATATAGTCTTCTCAAACATCCATATTAATTTACTATCCTGCATATATTCAACGATGGTGGAATGTTTGTAAGGTATATGCTTTAGAACACAGGGTCTTTTTGCTTTAAACTTAAGAACAACTTAGTGGATCACTTCAATGTAGTTTCCTTTTCTGAAGTAATACAAATCTCAATTGGTCATTTATTGCTTACTTATCGTTCCTACTACTCGGATTGTTTTTTTGGTTCTCTATGAGTCCAATTTTTTTGTCAAAGTGCAGTGAAATCTATTGACACATGAGCCCAAAAGGGAATAAGGTTTAAGTAGTCCCAAGTCATGGGAGACGTACTGCCTCCCTGGTCTACTCATACAAAATTAGCTCAATTTGCCGATTGAATGCTCTATAATGTTTGGCATGCCCGATGGGACCAAGGCTTGGTAGTTCATCGTGTGTTGAGGCTCACATTGTCTATGACCCAACTTGTTTGCGGCCTACATCACCTAGTCTGGAATTGAGCATTACCACTGAGGGAAGGTTCCAAGGCAAACCACGAAGTATAGATGATCCGAAGATGGCTTAAGGCGATCTAGAAGTGCTTCTTTCGAGGATCAACATCAATTTTCCTATTTTTAAAGGAGCTTTGATGGAAGACCCAGATGATCATATTACGCGATTTCTGGTGTTATGTAAGAGTAGAGGATTAGAAGGACAAACCGATGCCTTCTTGGCTCTTTTCGTAGAAACTTTAGATGGATTGGCTAATAAATGGTTCAGCCAATTCAAGGAGAACGATTTCACAACATGGCATGAAATGAATACTGGGTTTTCTTCCAAGTTCAGACCAGGGAACTCCATAGAACACATTTTGGACGAACTTGAAAATTTAAATCTGAGAAAATATGAGCCTTTCCAAAATTGATGACCCGGACAAAGGCATTAGTGGCAAAGCTACCGACATCTCCATGAGATTTTTTAATAAATAAATCGCTAGAAAAGGTGCTTCCAATGAGAACCATGCACAAGCTCCAACCAAGGGCAATGGTAGTTTGCTACTGTAGAAGAAGACACAGTGGCTAAGCTGTGAAGAGAAATTGAGGAACTAAGGGATCATGAGACAAGGGCAAGTCTTTGGTGTACTATATGCACCAACAAGAGCACTCGCAAGCCAATTTTGTGGGAAATGGGGACATGAATCTTGAAATTGTTACTAGTTGAAGGGGATGGCGGAACCTCAAGAACCAGCATTCTCGAGGCAACGGACTATGCAGGCACCACCTATGGTACTGATCACCCAGCCAATGGTAGCTCCAGAACTTTTTCTGGGTAACATCAAGTAGCTCCTACTTTTTATGCTACTCCTACTAACATAGGTATGCAGAACAACATGAATGATCAAGCCTCAATATTCAAAAATAGGCTCCAAAGTCCTATCGTATGTTTTAGATGTGGAGAATATGGTTGAGTGCAAGCTCATTGTCTTTTACCAAAAAATGCATGACCATGTTTCAATTGTCCAGAATTCAGGGACCATTACACTAGATATTGACCAAAGAAGGTGATGGCAACCCAGAACATGGCAAACAATGTTTTCCATGTTTCAATAGAGTTGTTGCCAATGACAGATGCACCATGATGACTACATACTTCTTAGGTGGTGCAACTCCAAGAAATTTCTCCATTAAGAGCTTAGACTAGGGCCCAAATGGCAGAAGCAGTCACAGAGGTGGCATGGAATGACAAAATTAGAGGATAGCAAAGAAGTGAAACAATTTGGGTGCCTAGACCCAAGGAAACGACCTTCACTCGGTGGTCGAAGAAGGATGAAGCAAAAAAAAAAGGGCAAAGGTGAACCAGGAAACTACCACAATAGAGGCCATGGCAACCAAGAAAGGAACCACCCGAGTGGCAAAAGAAAAGGAGTTGACAATGAAGGCAGAAAGTGAAGTGCAAAGACTGAACACTTTGATATTAAGCTAGCCCACAAGAGCACCTTCTAATAAGGAAAAGGAGTCAAGGAAAGAAAGAACAATAGAGGATGCATATCAAAGATCCCAGCAGGATCTTAAGAGCTAAGATGTCAGAACTTGCTAAAAGCACCCCGACAATGACTCTCTATGTAACGCAAATCTTCAGGAATATATATCAACAAGTCAACCTGTACAAACTGCTACGCATGGATGCCAAATTTAAAAATGAGATGATAAGCATTGTTGCCTTGCTTGGAGCACCAGTCTCCATAGAGAGTAGCTTAAATAATTGCTTTATAGCACAGACCCATTAATTGATTATCATAGTCTTTGAATCACACTTAACGTAGTTGGGCAAGAGATTTCAAGAGTGATCATAGATGGTGGATCCAAAATCAACTTGATGCCAGAATCAACGATGAAAAGGTTAGGACTCCACCCAACGAAGGAAGCACGATTCACAGTAACAATGGCATATCAAAGTAGGGTGAATCCAATCAAAGTATTGGAAAGAGTTGCACTAAAAGCACAAGGATCTAAATTTATCTTGGATTTTGTCATACTTAGACTCCCACTGGAAAAAAGAGCTTTTCCACTACTTCTCGGATGACCTTGGCTCAGACATGGAAAAGTCATTCACGATTGAAGACATAATCACATGTGGATATATGATCATGAAAAATCAAAGCAACTATGGATGGAAGATGGTCCGGATCATGCACCCAAGGGTATTGCCTCCTTGATAGTGGAAGTGGATGATCCACGAATTATCCACTCAAAACGAGGCCATCAGATGAGACGAACCGAGATGGAGGAAAGAGGTCATATAGGGACTCACACTTTCTATATGATTACATGAAATAAAGACATTCTAGAAAGGATCAAGGGGGAAGGTATAGTAAGATGTAGCATCATGGTACAAATATGGCAATCCCAAGGGATGAGCTTGATGAAAATAGAATGCTAGACAAGGGCAATGGAGGGAAGCTACACGCAACAATTCTAGTTATAAAAGATATCTCTGAGGCCTAGCCAAGACCTAGGTAGAGAACACAAGTAGCACGATGGAGTCATTGAATGATTGACATGAGCTACAAAAATCAAGTTCAGGCACCTAATGGAGTTGGGACCAACCAGGTAGGATGAAAGCCTGAGACTAGAGCACTTGCTTCCCCGAAGCTAGGAGGGGGGAATGGGAAGCTACATCTAGTGACAAGTGGATTATGGAAAGATTTTACAAGTCTGCAAACACTCATAGGCATGGGGAAGAATTTCAGTAATTTACTTGGATGGCGATATAAGAAACCAATAGCTAGCTTAGCTACACCGAATGATGAGCCTTTCCCTCTCGTAAATGTATCCAGGCTCAAGGTATACCACACCTAAAACAAAGAGAAAACACCATTGTACATATCTCAATTTCTAGATAAAGGTAGAAATCTTGATAAAACTCATCGATGTCGGCCGACCCGAATCAGTGTCTGTCCAAATGCTATTACGTGCCCATGTGTATTTCAACTATGTATGAGCATTGATAAGCGAAGCGTTAACTCCAGCCAACATCCATGCCACCAACTTAAGGCTTCTATAACGCCTTTTCTTGGACATAAATCCAAGATCTCAATAGAATTCCCTCATGCAAATGGACAAATCCAAAAACTGAAGCTATTATGATATAGCATGGCAAAGATATCAATAATACATGATTCCACTTCTCCCTAAATTCACTCTATATTCTCTCATCTACGTTTTCTAGGTTTATTTTTGGTAACATTCTGGTTTATACCCGATGAGGCTCTTCTTCTATAATTCTTTGAGCTAACTCAATCATATTTTTACACATCAACATTCTTTTCATTTCCAAATCTAGCATATGATAAACCAAGATAGACCATTCACAATCTAAGCCAAGTTTGCAGTGAATGAAACTTAGAAATAACTCTTATTCGCATAGAAAAATTAGCCTTCATTAACTCATGTACACATATTAGTACTAGTAACATAGACTGGTGTACATGAATTAGTATGACTTGGTAGCAAGCATTTAGCTTGAAACTTACATAACCTAGGCATTATTGTTGCATTCAATTTTACATCACTCACCCTCATTGATTATGCTTTTTCCTCAATTCTACTCTTTCTAAATTAAAAATTTACACTCCATGGTCCTAAGTAAATGGCATTTAGATTTTACTGGCATTTAGATTTTACATCACTCACCCTCATTGATTTCTTTCTTTTTCTAGGCCAACTTTGATCTTTCTAAATTTGAAATAGAGAGAGAGAGAGAGAGAGGAAGGGGGAGATAATATAAGAGAAATACTTTATCGAGTATGCGATTTGATGGCTTTTGCTCCTCAAGGAGGGAGGGAGAGAGAGAGAGAGAGAGAGAGAGAGAGAGTGTGAGAGAAAGAGAGAGATATCAACAACAAGAGTGTTTTAATATGCACTAGGGCACCTTCTACTTTCATAGAACATGCTCTTCACATTTTAAAACACAATCTGCATATACCCTTGAAATGCCTTGTCTTGTGCTTTAACACACCTTGGAACCATGGAGTTATTCATGGATTCTTCTTTTTGCTTCAAGATGTGATATGGGAGGATTTTCATCTTTGAGGTATTGTTTTGTACCTTTAGAAAACATTACCTAACCAAGGGATAAAGGGCTTTGAATGCAGCCACTGAACTTCTCCATCTATGTTTTAAGACGTGCAAGGATTCCATGTAGGGGAGGAATCGGTTGGGAAGTCCTCTCATATTTTTTAAGACACAATGCCCCAAAGCTAGTGTGATATAGCATCCTAAGGGTGCTTCTCGTAGTGAAACTGTAATTTTTTTGCTTTTTTGGGCTTTGAAAGGGAAGCATTTTTTTGAGGGAATGTTTTTTCAAACCCCCCTTAATAATAATTCATGCACAGATATGTATCCTTGTATCATTTGCATTTTTATAACCCTCATACAAGCCTTAGACTCACAAAAAGTTATGGGAAATAAATGATGGATGTTCAAATAATTTCTATACATAAAAGATAGTAATTATTATTTCTCTGTGTTCCTGTAAATTATCATTAAGCCTTATCTATAAGACTATACATATTGGCAAGGAAATGGGCCAAATCAATTGAAAACAAAGTAGCACATGAAAGCACATAGGTATTGACGAGGAAATGAGCCAAAGCAATCAAGGACAAACCTATCTAATATGTCATTGTGATCGAGTGAAGACATTCAATTTGTGAATTTACTATTGATTCTCATTAACAATTTACGCTTTGATAACTGCACTACACATTGTGATTGAGAGAGAAGATTTCAGAATAATAGCCCAAGTACTATTCATATTATTTGCATAGAAATCTCCCAAAATACTTTGGAGCACCATTTCTATGTAACTATTTTCATTTTCCAGAAAAAATGTTTGAATGTTGGTTTTCAATGATTTTGTTACTTACTATAGTCTCTCCATATCAATAGTTCAAAATAAGAAGGTTTTGAATTCGCAGCAATTTTCAATAAGATTGATCATTAGATCAAGTTATTGATGGGATGAATGTGTACTTGGGAAGGATACTTGAAACAATCAGTAACTTGAACAAGACACTGATCAGATAATAAAAGATTCATGTCTTGAAATAAATTCTCTAAATAAAATAGGTTAAAACACTTGAATGCACTCACATATGTGTCTCACATATGCATTCTGCCCACAAATTCAGAACAAGAAATGAAGTATGATTCGGTGGTGGCTAGAATTTGGGATATATGAAAAACATGTCCTTTACAGAACTTTAATACAATTGGAACTTAGACATCTGAAATGGAACTTCATTAATTCACAATCTTAACCAAGCTTGTGCTAATTCACAATCTTAACCAAGCTTGTGTCTCACGTGTTTGGTCCACAGCTTTAGAAGAAATAAAAAATTATTCAGTGGTGGTTAAGATTTAGGATAAATGCAAATCATATCTTCTACAGAGCTATAATACAAAATTGGAACTTACACATCTGAAATAGAACTTCGTTCATTCCCCATCTTAGCCAAGCTTGTGGGTAAATCAAAGCTTAGAAAAGCTTTCATTCACACAATTTAAGCCTTACGAGTTTAGGATATATGCAGTGCAGCATACGTCCTCCAGAATTTGAATACATAATTTGGCATTTGAGTTTTATAAATCAGCCTGCTGATTGAGTGTGGATACTTTTATACAAAAACAATCATGGGAGCTTCATGGAACTTAGAAGATTTTCAAGGACAACTCCCATTCAGACAAAGAAATTGAGCCTTAACTTACCAATTTAGGACGTGCAGAGTATGCCCCTCCAAATGTCTCATACAAAATTGGAGCTTGGATCTTCATTCAAATGCACGGCAGCCTGTTGACTAAGTGTGGATACTTTATACAAAGACAACAGAGGGAGGTTTTTATAACTTAGACATCTGGACTGTGAATTTAGACCATTCACAATCTTAGCCAAGCTTGCAGTGAATGAAACTTAGAAATAACTCCTATTCGCACAGAAAAATTAGCCTTCATTAATTCATGAACACATACTAGTACTGGTAACATAGACTGCTGTACATGAATGAGTATGACTTAGCAGCAAGCATTTAGCTTAAAACTTCTATAACCTAGGCATTACTGTTGCATTCGATTTTACATCTCACCCACGTTGATTTTGGTTTTTCCTCAATTCTAGTCTTTCCAAATTAGAAATCTACACTTCATGGTTTAAATGGCATTTAGATTTTACATCACACACCCTCATTGATTTCTTTTTTTTGGGGCCAACTTTGGTCTTTCTAAATCTGAGTCCTCCACTACATGGCCTTGAATTATTCAAGTTACATTCAGATTTTACACCACGCACCCTCATTGGCTCCATTTCGTTGTCAACTTTAGTCTTCCAGAATTTGAAATCTCCTCTCCATGTTCTTGAATACTGTGATATCCATCTG
The DNA here is from genome assembly GCA_020310875.1 of Ceratopteris richardii. Taxonomy (NCBI): domain Eukaryota; kingdom Viridiplantae; phylum Streptophyta; class Polypodiopsida; order Polypodiales; family Pteridaceae; genus Ceratopteris; species Ceratopteris richardii. Next base: position 149,003,020 of record CM035407.1, read on the forward strand.
CTAGTTCATATGATTTTGAACAGTTTTTGCATTCCATCCCAGTATGTTGTCCCCATCATATACAAAGTATATTCAAATGTCTGTCTTGGAGTATGATTCCTAAGAACCTCATAAAGCGATTTACCATCCACTTTCTAGCCTTAGCAGCTTGCATTTAGCTTGAAACTTATATCATCAATTCTATGATATTAATTGCTCTTGCATTTCTTATTTTTCATTTTCTTGTCGACATGGTCTCCACTTTTGTAAGTTGCACTCCATGTCTTAATTATTTTGGTACCCTCTTGAGATTTTATCTGATTTTGAAATGATTCACCAGTTCCCCCTTGTTCATTGTCCCCGTCATATGTAGGGCATGCAATAAATTGCCTATCATGTACAGTAATGTGAGTAAATCACCAAGAGATTTAGTTTCCCTATATCTAGACAGTTGGATGCACAAGAAAGCCATAGAAAATGTGAAGGGAGAAGTGATGTATAACGATGTTTACCTCTCGGACTACATTGCTGGACATGGAACCGTCCAATAGAATACTTACTGCCAGAAAACCAAGACACTCCATGCATATAAGAGTCTATGCACACATTGAATATAAATGTTTATGTGCATGCTAATTCTGTCCACAATTGCGTCCATGTCAAATAAGAACAAACATATCCACACATCTCCAGGAAAAGCTCTACTTCAATTTGCGTGCATACATACCCTAGGAATTGCAGCCTTCAATGTAGGAATGCACTCGAAATTCGTAGAAGGCCTAATGATTAATAGGAACGAATTTTAAGGTTTGGTTGGCAGATTGAGTACATTTAATTAGATAAATACGCAATAAGCCTCACTCGTTATCAAAGCCAAATAATCATTATTCTGGCTGTTCTGTCTATGCCAGAGGGCTATCAAAATTTCTGGGTTTAATACAAATTGGTTGTAGGCATGAACAACTCAGTGAAGCTAAAACAGATCGAAAAGTTGCGAAAGGAAAAAGTAATGAAGGGCTAGGACGAGAACCTGTCCCTTGATTTCTTTTCTGTAATTACAATAATTATTCACATGATGACACCAAGCATCACTCAACCTTGAAATTCCTGCATAAAACTTTCATGAAATGAAGTGAGCTTCGCAATGATAGTAGGCATTTTTTCCTCAGGTGGCAGAATAGTGATTCTAAAATGCCATGTTCCTGGTACCTAAGAAAACAGAAATGACCCATTCAAACCATATGGATATGCAAGCCAGAATCAAAAAATGTATCTCATCCAAAACTTTAAAGCTTGCTTTTCGGTACTTACTTGGCGAAAGCCTGAACCTGGCACAACAACAATCCCAGTGGCATCAAGCAAGCGTTTGCAATAAAACGTGTCTGGAACCATTCCAGCAGCTTGAGCAGCTTTCATGGCTCCTTCTGGCAGCTCAATTCGAGGGAAAAGGTACATGGCCCCTTCAGCTTCATTGCAACTAACTCTTTCCAGCTTGTTCAGAGCCTCAGCAAGCATCTACAATCATGTTCATACAGGTTTGATGGGATTCCCTCTTAGATATGACTGTATGATTAAATTATCACTTTACTCAGTAGGAAGCCATGAAATGAGAATTTTAAAACATATTTCCAGATTCAAGCAGAATAAGAGTTCCGAATTTTTTATTTGTTTTTTCAATAATACTACAAGCTTTAACATTTGAAGTCCCTAACCCTTACGGGCATCCCCGTGTCTTGGAAGCAGGAATCAAACCCTGGCCCCCATTGCCAGAGACTCAACCACGTTAACCGCCAAGGCAAATTTCCTTGACACCCAAACTGGATGTTATGCATCCATATTTTAACATTAAACTCAAAATTGTGTACTTTGTTCTTCAGATAATCCATCTAATAAATATTTTGTATTTTGTTTCCAGATAATCCATGTAATAAATATTACAGATGCCAGAAATAAAACACAAAGATTTCCCAAATACCTTTGCCCTTCTACCAAGGGATGAGAGTATTGCATTTCGCTCACTGCTGTAGAGTTCATACGATTCATCTCCATCCTGCATTGCAATACATTGAGCCTTAATTTTTCCAGCACACGTTATGCCTCTGACAAATGATGTTCAATGACGTAAAGCAGAACAGACTTTTAATGGCAGTGCTCAAGTTACCTTCGGAGGATTCATGACAAGGCTCATCATCACTTGTCCAGAAAGATTGGAGCAAAGGCTAACAGAAGCCATTTTGTAGATCTGATTTTTGACATCAGAGTCAAAGCCAGTAACTTCCATGTATCCACCTCTTCGTCCACATTCACCATAAAACCCTATACAAGAGAGTGACGGCAGCAGAGAATAGGTTCAACCACATGTAATAGAAGCCAGAAGGCATAAGCACTTTATTCATCTAAGTGGATAGGAACGTCATCTTCACTGAGAATATGGGAAATACTAAACTTTTGATCTAAGTTCCCATAAATATTGGGTTTCTGAGCCTTGGGACCTGTATTATACTGAGTGTCATCATCATGGTATATTTCCTACTTTTTCAGGTATGTCGATTAGACCATATTTTAGGACCCGAACATGTAGACAGCAACTAACAAACAATAATGAGATGCCTTCTATATCAAATGAAGTATCATCCATATTAGTCAGTTCAATGACTAAATGATTCATTAGAAATTGTTTGTAAGCAGAAAAACAAAGAACATGTCTTTCATAGACCGTACAGTGAAAGTGTCCACTGTATCTAACCTTGAGGGAGAAAGGATCAAACAATCAAGGCAAAAAATAAAGATGGCATTCGCTAAATAAGATTAAGTATCAATGCTTATAGCAGAAAAATAACTTAAATAACTGAAGACCTTTTGAGATTGAATGGAAGGACACAAGAGAGAAATCTCTCTCTGTGTAGCCCATGCTTCTAGCAATCTTCTTGAAAGATGAAAACTTTTTGTTGTCTGCATAAACGTTCTCTTGATACACCTGTATCAATTTCATGTCAGAACAATACATGTAGACAACAATGTGATCTGGAAAAAGCTCAGTTACAAATCCAAGCATGAGACCATTTAAAAGGGCTCTAGTTTATGTACTCACTTCATCAGCTAACAAAACTAGATTCTCGTCTTTACAAAATTGCACAATTTTCTGCTGATTCTCTTCTGACAACACCTGTATTGACAAGAACACAGATGAAATGAGTACTTGCTCTGAACAAGAGTCAGGAGAAAAGGGGAAAAAAAAGGAGATAGAAAGTACCCTATGGGGAGAGAAAAGGGGGGAAAAAAGCCCCGGGGGGGGGGGGGGGGGGGGGGGGGGGGGGGGGGGGGGGGGGGGGGGGGGGGGGCCACAGAAAGAAGTGTAATGGAGACAAATAGACACCAAGTCTATACCTGCCCAGTAGGATTTCCTGGGTTTATAACAACCAAAGCTCTGACATTGATACCGTCAGCAACTGCAGCTTCCAGTCGTGATTTCAATTCAGAAACTTCTAAGCCCCATCCTTTGCTTTCGTCTAGGTAATATGGAACCTGGAATTTTACAAACAGTAAACTTAAATGTATAAATCAAAATGAGAATTTCGACATCATATGCAAATCACATCTTATAAAACTCATCAGCATCAAAATATGCCAGCTTAGATACAAAGGGGGTAAAGCAATGACCATATCTGTTCAATCCAACCTCCAAATGCCAAGAATTCTTAAAAAAGTTTGAGAAATATAAAAGTGTCAGAAACCCAATTTTACACTATTGAAATAGATCATGCAGTCCAGAGGCCAGCTCTTTCACATGGAGCTTGAGCTAAAATTAATGTACTTCTTCTTACTCGTTCTTTAGAAGAATCTCACCAGGGTGTCAAATATCATTAGATCTAGGAAGGGTACTAAAGGCATAATCTTTGTTGGTCAAAATGCAAAAATTTCAAAAAGCATCCTTAAGAAAGACAACAATTAAAGGAGGGTCAAGACCTGTATTTAGACATTGGATACCTAAAACATAACCAAGAAAGAATGTATGACAGTATCAAATTTTAATTGCTTGAAACTTAATTTTTGATTTCTCATCAATAAAAAATTTAAGCACAAAAATAAAAATTCGGTAGGGAAAATTAGGTTCTGTCTTTGAAGTCAAGAAGATTAATTTACAGCATAAGGTCAATGATATGATGAAACATGTTACATGACCATTCTTCTTGAAGCAAGATAGAAACTGAAATACGTAACTTTAGTTACAGGCAATGATGTCTTACGTGGAGGGCGCCTTCATTCTCCAACTCTAATGATGTCATATGTGAAGAGAGCCTTCTTTATTCATAGAAATGTTGATATACTTCGGTAGTGATGTATGTGGACTTTTAGGACCGCCGGGGCTTTAGGAGGTTTTTTCCCCAGCTTGTATATACTCCTATAACCCAAATGGGTCACTTATCTTTGTTCATTCACTTGGTAATACATTCTGTGTTCTATTGTTCTCCAACACTCTTCTTCTTCCTTGTTCTGTTCGTGTGCTTCCTCAGACCTCGAACTCCAATAATTGGTATCAGAGCAGGTGGCTGCTTCATCTAGGGCATCGTCGATGCCCCTCCATTCACAACATCAGAATCGCATGAAAATTTGAGCTCGTTTCCACCTCCGAACACACTATTGAATGACTATGTAAGCAATTTCACCCTTTTGTGTCAAACATATATACAGGTTTTGGTTTGCCAATACAAGAGGCTCAAAGTTTGTTATAGGTTTAGCAAAGCTCAGGGTGTTTGTGTTCAACTTTTTGAGATAGAGTTAAATTACTGCATCAAGGTATTTAGTCACTAGCCATGGCTGAAAGCAATGATGTATTCTGTATGTTGGTTGTTGAGGATAAGTTGGATGGTACTAATTGCCCAGTGTGGGCATACATGATGTGTCATGTATTTGTAGCAAAAGGGTTGTGGAATATTACATGCAGGAGAATCCTTTTCGGAATTGATGACCAAGGGAAGAACACTAGTGGCAAGTCTGTCACATGCAGCAAGGGATTTCATGATTAAAAAGTGGATGGAAAAAAGATTTGCCCATAGCCACCCAACAAAAGCTAAGAAAGCTTTTATGACCAGATGCCCCCTTAAGAGAGTTCGATCGGCTGAGAAGATGAGGAAACTTGAGAGCTAACAAGAATTCGGGCCACATCTCCACCATCATGGACGATGGAAGGTGGAGTAGCCTCCCCTCAAAATTGGCGACCTGAAAACTGGATGAGTGAAAACAAGGTGCCTTCATCTACTTGGGCACCCGAAAACTAGATGAGTGAAAACAGGGTGGCTTCACCTACTTGGGCACCTGAAAACAAGGCTCCATCTACTTCGGAACATGAAAAATGGGCTCCTCGGGAGGCCTAGGCACCATTTTGGGCAAATGGACCTCCAAGCTCATCACTTGATTCGGTAACTCATCCCTTTGTCTCAACAACTCCTATGGCTGGTTGGGCAGCCCAATGGGCATCCGGTGAGGTCCATCTGGAGTTACTATAGACATCCAACGATAAGTTGTATGAAGACATAAAAGTTGAAATTGAAGAGCATAACAACACGGGGAGGAACTAACTATGAATGACCTACATGAGATAATGGAATGGATAGATGAAATTAATCATACTTCATGTTTTATGATCACAATCATGAAAAAAGAGGAACCTACTGTGGAGTCAATAGTTCTAAGAGAACCTGCTAAGGAACGGAGTAGAGCTAAAACTACAAAGGAAGATGAAGTCATCCAGAAAGGAGAGAGAGAGAGAGAGAGAGAGAGAGAGAGAGAACATATCTTCCCAATAGAAGAAGTTCCATCTAGATGGATGCATGAAAAGAAGCAATTAATAGCGATTGATGATAGTCCTTTCTTCACAACAGAAATGTTGTTCAAAGATGAACTTACCAATCTGGAAGTAATCAAGGGGATCAACATAGGGGAGAAAGGAAACCCACGAAACCTTCTCTTAGCAACTTGGTTGTAGGACTATCCACTACTTCTCACATAGGCAACCACATTCATGAATAATTTTAAGGATGTGTTTGCATGGAGTTACAAGTGTTCAAGATACGGGCCCAAGGACTCTCGTTTTGTATATTTTGACCCTTGCAGACAATAGCTCTCTCCGAGAGCTTTCTAGGCATATCTTTGTTATATTTTTCAAACCCCAAATCGTGAAGCTATAGACATTTACATGATTTTTATGACTTTTGGTCATTGGCCATATGTGAACATGTCCAAATGACCTAAAAGTCACTTATCAATAAGACTTGGTCCCAAAAATCTCATAAACTTGATTAGGACTTCTTCCATTTCAGTTTCTCCATCTTTTCCAAATTTTTGTGCAAGTTTCTCTCTCTACTTTCTCTCTTCTCACATAGAAGCGCAGTCCTTTGGCATTTGGAGCAACCGAGAACACCACCACATAGCTCTCTACAACTTCTTTCAACTGGTATCAGAACTTTGAGCTGTTCCATCGTGACAAAGTTTCTCCAAATCCTTTTCTACTTCAACCTTTGCTTAGCTGAAGGCATTTTTTTGCAAATTTCATCACAAAAACCTTCATTTTTCATGATAAAAGTTTTGTTTTGGGAGGCCAGAACAAAGCTGAAGACAAATTTTGAGTTCGTCAGAGAGTTTCATCACGGGAAACCTCTTCTATTATACTTCTGTATTTCCACATGTCATTTTCAGCAACGGCACTGCTGGTTTTTCATTTACAGATCCTTTTGTTGTAGAAAATCTCTCTCATTTCAAGTGGAAGTACATGTATAAGGATTCTAGAAGTACATAATTGATGAAAGCTTATTATAGCATGTCATTTCTTTGATTTTACAGATCATATTGCTATAAAAATTTAGGCTTTTGTGAAAACAAGCACCCATTGACTTTGTTTTGCATATATGTATGCTATTTGTGGTTGAAAAACAAGTTTGTTGTTTTTTATGCAATTGCAGCTTGCTGGAATTGTTTGAAATTTTCTGCATAAAGTTTCACAAATTGGTTTTCTAAGTTTTGTACACTTTTTGGGCTTAATTTCTCAGCCATACCCTCATCAAGGGATTGAGTTTAGGAGAGTAGGTCAATTTACCTTTTTCAGTAAGATTTTGAATCTCCTTTGATTTATGGAAATAGAGGATGGCCCGCATCCTCTTTCTTAAGGATTGCGAAAGGGCTCTTGAGAAAGTCAAACCTGAAGATATGACGAACGTAGCATGGACAAACCTAAACAAGAAAGCCATCATTTATATCAAGATGGCTATTATAGATGAAATTTTAGTGGACCAAAAAAGCCTTACAAGTGGCTTTGAGGTATGAGAGAAGTTTAAGGCCTTCTATGAAAATACAACACCTATAAATCAAGTGCATCTTATGCTTAAGCTAGTGTGTATGCAACTTGATGAGTCAAAAAGTGCAATTGAGCACCTATCTTCTGTAACAAGCACTCCCTTACAATTGCAAGACTCTAGATTACCTGCATTTGATGATAAGCTTAAGGTGATCTTCTTGTTGATTACCTTACATGATTCGTGGGAAACATTGGTTTTTTCACTTTTGAATAATCTCAGTCTTACCTTTGATGGTGTAAAAGGTTCTATTTTGAATGAGAAAATCAAGAGGAAAGCCAGTGAAGAGGGAAGTGGTTTAGCCAATGTGGCTAGAGGAAAAACAGAAAAGAGAAGTGCAAATGCACAGAGGAACACAAGCAAAAGCAAAGGCAAGGTTGAAGGACTTGTTACATGTAGTAGGAAAGGTCACAAGAAGCCTGATTGCAGAAACTACAAAGCTGAACTAGAAAGAAAGAAGAACGCAGTCCACGTCTTCGTTGCCTTAAGCTCCGACTTTGTACGGTGGCTCATCCTCGATCCTAGTCCTCTTCCCTCTTGTTTAGCATGCTTCCGACACGGATGGCCACGAAGACCGACCCACTGTGGACTCACGTGAAGCCCCCTCGACCGACTCCACTTCATCGACCATCCGACTCTCCCTTACCGATGAGGCGAGAGCGAGGTCGGTTTCAAAAGTCAAACTTCTACAAGCATCGTCAGTCATCTGCAAAATCATAGGACTAATAAGTTTTGAAAAATAAATACCTTTATTGCAACGCCTAGCTCCAAACATTACCCTCGTTGCTAACCTGTTGCTAGCGCATTGCCATTGTTGTTGCTAAAGCATTGCTTTCCACAATGGGACCATTATCTCACCTTAGCAGGTTCAGGGAAGTGGAAGTAGTGTGATCCCTTCTCCCCTTCGGAGGCATGCACTACTCCATTCTTTCAGTACTCGGCTCGATTGGGGAGGCGGATCATTGAGTCGCACCATTGGCTATGGTTAAGGCTTGACGGAATGGTGGGCTCACGAAAGAGTTTCTCTTATCCTTCTCGCATCATTTTTTAGGTGCTCAGCAGTCCAGTAATTTATCCTCTTTCAATGGTTGGTGGCCCATAGGAGCATTTTTGTTGGCACTTGGCTGAGCTATGGGGGCAAGCCTCCGGACTACACTAGTTGTGGCTTTCACTCAAAGTCTCAGCGGCATTGCATTTGGGACTGTCAATTGGCACAGCATATTTGGCCGCGAGTTTTGCGGCTCCTTACTTGGGGGAAGGGCCCTCGCACCATCACTTGGGGTGCAGTTGATTGGAGCTCGCTTATTGGCCCTGCCCTTTGCTATGAGCACGAGGCAAAAAGTACGGTTTTGTTGGTAGAGGATAGAGGATGGGAGGGTTGACACCACTCAGGATCTGCACACTCCTCTACGGAGTGGTGTGGACGACCCTACTGGGAATTGATCAAGAGCTTTACCATGTGGTTTATTTGGAGATCTCGGTGTCGACGTACCTTCGAGCGACACACAATTCCCCTGTCGAGATTGTTTTCGACTTTTGGTAGGAGTTGATTCATACCTTGTGGGGGAAGCTCGAGAGCTCGACCGGCTTCAAGGTGACTCTGATGGCACGTCTCGAAGGCATCTTTCCTTTCTTCAGCTTTGGAAGAAAGTCCCCTTTACCATTCAAGGTGATATGATCCATTGGAGATACTGGCCACCCGCTTGGCTCTCCCTCCCCCTCCCCCCCCCCCCCCCCCCCCCCCCCCCTCAATTTCCTCCCGTAGGAGTTAAATTTAATGTAGTTTCTTTGATGGTTCTATGGGGTGACTTTCCCCCTTGTATTCACTTCATGGATTGTAGCCTTAATGGGCATTTTTTTCTAACTAATGAAAGGGTTTTTTTATTGGGGGAAAAAAAAAAAAGAAAGAAAGAAGAATGTAGGCGATAAGAAGAACAAGGATACCAAGAATGAAGCACATGATAGCTCAAAGGACAAGGACAAAGAGAAGGCCAATGTGGCTTCTAGTGTCTTCATTAAGGAGCTATCAAATGCAGAAGATATTCTTTGTGCTACTATGGAAGCAAATCATGCCAAAGTTAATGATGCATCTCTTAATATTCATGCACAAGATATTAATTTAACCAAGAGGGATCTAATTGATTCCTTGCTTATTGTGATTCGTGAATGATGCTTTGTCACAAACATGGATTGTGGATTCAGGTGCATCGTTCCATGTTACTCCTATTAAGGAGTGTTTTACTACCTTTCATGCAAACAGCCATGGGCATATCTTGGAAATAACCATGCTTCTCTATTAAAGGTATTGGCATAGTGCATCTCACTGTAGATGGCACTAATGAGCTGATTTTGCATGATGTACGGAATGTACCAAGCATCAAGAAAAGCCTATTGTCTATTGGGCAAATGGATATGTATGGATATAGTACCCTCTTGGAGAAGGGATCATAGAAGCTTATCAAAGGCTCTAGACTGATTGTTAAAGGTACAAAGAAAGGGACTCTTTATTGCTTGCATGATAAAGCCTTGTTGGGCAAGTTCATTGCTTTGGCTGCAATCCAGATTCCATTCACATATGGAATTATGGCATAAAAGGCTTGGCCACATGAGCCAGAAAGGCCTTGATAAACTATGTTATCTCGACAAGTTTGATGCCAAAGGCTCAAAACTTCATTTTTTTAATGAATGCCAATATGGTAAGCAAGTAAAGAATTCCTATTATTGTGGTGTCTCTCATAAGTCTAATGTGCTTGATCTTGTTCATTCCGATATTTGTAGGATGCCCACCAAATCTATGGGGGGTGCTCTTTAATTTATTTCTTTTGTTGATGACTACTCTAGGAAGCTTTGAGTATATTTGTTAAAATCTAAAGATGAAGCCTTTGCTGCAATTAAGGAACTTCATGCATTTGTGACCACCCAAGCTGATAGAAAGTTGACATACCTACATACAAATAATGGGGGTGAGTTTGCAAGTGCTGAATTCAATAGATTTTGTGAAAATCTTGGTGAGCTAACAGTCCCATACAGCCCCTCTTCTAAAGGTGTGGCTGGAAGGTATAACAGGACTTTATGTAAGAGGGTGAGATGCATTCTGTCCACAGCTAATTTCTCTCATGAAAACTACAGTTCATGTTTGCAATCGATCCCCTCATATGTCCTTAAAAGGTGGGATTCCGGAAGAGGTTTGGTCCGGTAAATGCATCTTTGGTTGTGATGCTTTTGTGCACATAAGGCTTGAGCTCAGATGCAAGTTAAATGCAAAGTCCATGAAAGGAATCTTCATGGGTTATGGAGATGAAGGTGAAATGAGCCACAGAATATGGCTACCTCAACTCAACAGGGTAATACGCAGCCGGGATATTTTATTTAATGAGGCAAGGCAGCTCAAAAACAATTGTGCCTCTAAAGATGACCATAAAAGAGTCAAATTTCAGCATGTAAAGCCACCTGTTAAAACCGATATGAACCCTCGAGATGCACCACATATGGCTGGAAATGACAATGAGCCAGTGGTTATTGAGCCAGATGATGTTGGAAAGCAAAATCAGGCTCCTGCAGCTATTCATGCTAAAAACAGGGGTGAAAATGATGTACTGCCCATTAACAATGAGGAAGTTGATGTACCTCATGATGTAGACCCATTGCCAGAGAATGTGGATTATTGGGTAAGAAGATCTACACGTCCTAAGAAGCTTGTGAACAGATATGACCCCTCTGTACATTACATTATGTTATCAGATGAGGGTGAGCCTCTCACTTATAAAGAGGCAACGCTATGTGAGCACAAGAAGAACTCGCAGTTAACCATGCAAGAAGAGATAAAGCCCTTGGATGCAAATGATGATTTGGGCTTGGTTGAGTTGCCCAAAGGTAGGAAGGTCATTCCCAACAAATGGTAATACAAAATCAAGACTGTGATGGCAAACCCAAGTATAAGGCAAGGCTGGTTGCTAAGGGATATGCCCAAAAAGAGGGCATTGATTTCCAAGAAATGTTTTCTCCGATGGTTAAAATGACCACATTACATGTGTTATTTGCTCTCGCAGCTGCCTTAGATTTGGGGTTATTCCAAACGGATGTTAAAACAGCCTTTTTGCATGGTAATTTAGACGAAGAGTTGTACATGAAATAACCAGAAGGATATGCCATTCTTGAAAAGAGCATCTGGTATGCAGGCTGAAAATGAGTTTACATGGGCTGAAACAAGTCCCTAGATAATGGTATAAGAGGTCTGATGCATTTATGTTCAACATGCAGACCATTGTTTGTACACAAAAGGATGAAGATGGCAGCCCGATTATTCTAGTGCTGTATGTAGATGATTGCTCTAAAACAGCACTCCGATTGCTCTAAAACAGCAGCTGAACTCTGCATTTTCAATGAAAGACCTTGGGGATGAGCATATACTTGGTATGCAAATACAAAGGGATAGGCGGCAGCATACTTTGCATTTATCAAAAGTACATTGAAAAAGTGCTGGACAGATTTAATGTGGTTGATGCTAAGCCTCTTAGAGTGCCATTGCAGCCACATGTTAAGCTTTCCAAGGATGACTATCCCGAAGATGATGATGCAGCCAAATACATGAAAAGTGTTCCATATGCATCAGCTTGTGGTTCACTTATGTATGCCATGGTTGCCACTCGGCTAGACATTGCTCATGAAGTGGGAGTTGTTAGCAGGTTTATGGCTAATCCTAGCAAAGCTCATTGGAAGGGAGTCAAATCTATCTTCAAATATTTGAAATGGGCCAAAGGTAAATGCCTATGTTATGGAAAGGGTCCACTAGAGTTGAAAGGATTCTGTGATTCAGATATGGCATGTGATGTGGACACTAGCAAGTCCACAAGTGGCTATGTTGTCCTGAAACTCTCATAACTTGATTGGGACTTCTTCAACTTCAGCTTCTCAATCATCTTCTCTAGATTTTTGTGCAAGTTTCTCTCTACTTTCTCTCTCCTCATGTAGCAACCCACTCCCTTGGCATTTGGAGTAATCGAGCAGGCCACCGCATAGCTCTCCGTAGCCTCTTTCAAAAGATCTTGACACACATACCAAGGCAGCTAGGCATATACACAATTCCTTTGGTATCGAGAGCACAACCAATAAGAGGTAAAAACCCTGAATATGTGAAAGCAGTAAAGGAGGAGATACAAACAAAAGCTTTTTAATCCACATTGCTTCACTTGTGGCAAATGCTAATCCTCTATATTCAGTCTCCATGGATGAAGGTGCAACAGTAGGTTGTTTCTTTGAGCTCCATGTGATAGGTTTGTTTCCTATCATGAACATATACCTGAGGTTGATCTCCTATCTTCCTTTGAACATGCCCAATCAGCATCGCTAAAGCTTTTGACCTGCAATTCTTCATCAAACTTGTAAAACAAAGCATGATTAACTGTATGCTTTATGTATCTCAACACTCTTGGCTGAATTTAAATGTTCACTTATCGAGGCTTGCATAAACTGAGAAAGTACACCAACAACATAAGCCAAATCAAGTCTTGTAATGTTTGCATAGATTAATGATCCTACAATGTTTTTGTATGTCGTTACATCTTCCAATAGTTCTCCATCATTTGAGAAAATCTTTGTATTTATGTCCATGGGTTGAGTGAGTGGTTTGCATTCACTCATTCCAAATCTGAAAAGAACATCCAACAAGTACTTCCTTTGCATCAAGTAGATGCCACTCTTTCCATAAACAACTTCAATTACTAAAAAACAACTCCACTCATTCCAAGATCTAAAATTTTAAACTCCTTACCAAGCTTCCTTTTGATATCTTTAATCCCTGTAACATCATTTCCTGTTATGATGAGGTCATCAACATATATGCAAATATATACCTCTCTATTTTCTTCCTTCTTCATGTACAATGAAGGATCTGCACTACTTGGGTTGTATGCACACTTAGTTAGATATTCTACCAATCTGTGATTCCATGCTCTTGGTGCTTGCTTCAAGCCATAAAGTGCCTTTTTCAACCTGCAAACAAAGTCTGGATGGTTTTCATTTTCAAATCCAACTAGTTGACTCATGTATACCTCTTCTTGTAGTTCTCCATTGAGAAAAGCATTTTTGATGTCGAGTTGATATAATGGCAATCTCCTTGAAGCACCAATTGCTATTAATGTTCTGATTGTTCCCATCTTTGCAACAGGGTTGAAAACTTCATCATAATCTATGCCTTGTGTTTGTTTAAATTCTTTGGAAACTAATCCAACTTTATATCTAGCTAGTGAACCATCAGCGTTCCTCTTTACTTTAAAGACCCATTTATTTGGAACAATCTTCATAACTTCTTTCTTTGGCACCAGCTCCCATGTGTGATTATCTTTGAGAGCTTTGATCTCCTCTTTCATAGCTTTCTTCCATTCCTTTTGTGTGCAAGCTTCTTCATGTGCCTCAGGCTCTTTGTCTTTGATAACTTGCATCATGTATGCAAAATGTTTCGCCATGAAACTATCATAACTCAGCCTTTGAGTTGGATACCTTATCCTTGAAGATCTTCCTTCATTGCCTTTAGAAAGTTGCTTCTTTAACCTATTCAGCTTTATCTTCAGAGTGATTACCTCTTCATATTCTTCTTCACTTGCATCTATCTCACTGTTTGGAGTAGCACTTGCTTCTTCGGCTCTACTATGAGCTGAATTTGGAGACAAAGAAGGACTCCAAATTGAACATTCTTCATTTGATGTAGATGCCTCTGGACCTGAACCTTTATGCTTGATTGTTGAAATTCTCTTTGATTTGTTCCTGCATAATCATCACAATCTTCTTCAAGAATCTTTTCCTTTCCGTTATCTTCATACCATGGTCTTAGTTCATCAAAGATCACATCTCACGAGACTCTTACTTCCTTTGCTGTAGGGTTGTAACACTTGTATCCTTTTTGCTCCATCGAGTAACCGATGAAAATGCATTTTTCTGACTTTGATTCCATCTTTGCTCTAACTTCTTGTGGAATGTGAACAAAGAAAACACATCCAAACACTTTGAGGTGTGTAAGATCAAGTTTCTTATCGAAATATACCTCCTCTGGAGTCAAGTGATGCATTCCCGATGTTGTGCACCTATTCATCAAGTAAATGAAAGTTGTGGTAGCTTCAGCCCAATAGTACAATGGTACCTTCATCTCATTGAGCATGCATCTTGCAATTTCAACAATTTGCCTATTTTTCCTCTCAGTTACTTCATTTTGTTGTGGTGTATACCTACAAGTAAACTGCCTTTTGATCCCATTCTCTTATAGAGAATCTGATAATTCTTTGGAGAAGTATTCTCCTCCACCATCGGACCTTAAGGTTTTGATAGACCTTCCTATTTCTTTTTCAACTTCAACTTTGAATCTTTTGAATATAGAAAATGGGAAAATGTACTCACAACATAAAAGAGTGTGAGACTCAAAGTGAATAAACCACGAAATAGGAAAACTCACATGGATACGAGTGAGCTTGCCAAGAGCATGAAGTAGGCTTTCCAAGCTTCTACCCAAGTAGAAGATGGGGGAGAGGCCCTCCTTATATAGAATTGGAGGGGCTCTCCAAAGAACATCATATGTGGGGTAATTCCCCTTCAAGGAGAAAGAATACAAGGTAGCAGCAAATGGCAAGGTACTCAAGTACCACTAAATTCAACTAAATAAATATGAAATAGAGTGTCTCTTACACACAGAATGGAAATGCACTCATATGGATACAATAGGAAATGGAATAAATGAAATCATGCAGTCAACAAAAAGTCTGTTCACACATATCACTACTGAAATATATCAACAGCATGTTAATAGATGTATACATATAAAAATTTATCATAGCTATTCATCATTCCAAGGATTTCACATGTAGACAGTTCGTCCGATTTGTGTAAACGTCGTTGTTGAATGGGCAATGTCTACGAAAGATTAAGCCCATGAACTTTCAACTACAATAAGTACATATATATACAAAAAGATATTCTGTATTATAAAGCAACAAAGATATAACAAGGTTATAGGCAAAACAGGTAGTGGGAAAATAAAATCTACAAACATGAAGTATCAACATTGGACTCTAGAGCTATCACACCCTTAGTATAATGCCCTAAAGTGAATAGAGGATTCCGAAAGTCAATCGTCAAATGAATACTTATTTACATAGCCAAGAAGCAGTATTTATCCATAGGATTTGAAGGATAATTGAGCAGGCCATATTTTTACACAAGGGTCTGAAACTGCCCATCTGAGTTAAGACAATCATGATCATTTATTCAAAAGAAGAATATGATCAGAGAAGCATCCTGATCCCATGTGATCACAGAAATCATTGTGTCATTCTATTATGACTAAGAAACACATTTCTTATAAGTATGGCATCAATTAGCGACAATGGAAGGACCTACATACATAGAAACCTTTATTCGCCCCACTACTGTGCAGATGCTTACCTATTGCTTCTGCATTGGCATTTCACTCTAGACTTTCGATTTTGCGCAATTCAACAAAGCTCAGTCTAACAATAACTGGTTTAAAAACTTTCAAAAGTTTAAAAAATGGACCTCAAAAACCCAAGCTGGTTTGCATAAGAGAGTACTTTAAGACATTCAATCCAACAAGAATATGATTTAGCCATACCAGTGTTCCATCATGAAGCGCTATTGAAGCTGAATATAATGGATACTGTGGAATAGGACACATTATGCCATCTTTTTTGTTCCTTAACATTAATCGGATCATCATGTGAACCTGTAAAAAGAAGTTTATATTATCAAGAAGATTTGCCTTAATATGAGAGAATCTATAGTTAGCATGCAGGGAAACATTATGTGCCTACCCCTGGGCTGGCTCCATCAGTGAGAAAAATATCCTCTGGATCTGCAGAATAGCCATCACGATTTTGAATTCCTTCTGCAATAATGGTCCTTAAAGCTTTCACACCCTTGACAGAAACAGATGATTTAATGTCAGCAACAAACAAGCTTAATGAAACCAGAATACCGTTTTAATCTCCTTCTTACTCAAAAGATTCGAAAAGTTCTCTTAGAAACATCCTATCTTGTCACATATTATATTTCTAATTAGCCACCCATTATTCCATAATTGAGATAATCCAATTGTTTATTCTTATTTTAAAACAGTACTAATTAATAATGCTCCAAGAAAAGAGAGCTGGACTGAATAATTCCATGACAGAAGAAGCTACCATTCATCTTGGATAAGAATAGGGAAAACCCATTGAACAAGAACAGCATCTAGATTTCAATCAAGGCAAACAGATATACATCAGACAAATTTTAACCTATAAACTCTCACTTTATCCTATAAATGAATGTTGTTTTTTCATCAAGTAATATTAGGCAGCAGACCAGCTTTTGTTACTTTATGGTACAAATTTTCCATCTTCTTTATCTTCTATACATTTGATTCATGAAAACTGCAAATTCATTGAATGTTGAATATCGGCAGCCTTTTGTTGGATCCATTTAGATAAATATCTAAATGCATAAGATATCCATGCATCTATATAGTGCTTTCTTGCCAGAACCTATATCTACAAAAATAGCCCCAATCTCTTTACGATTGAACTTGCAAGCTTGAACAATCTGAGTGGAACTTAAAGGAGAAAAAAGAAAAATAAAACACAAA